>CM046343.1:32592667-33000452 GCA_025403435.1 Artocarpus heterophyllus
TTGGAATCCAACTGCTTGTGGTGTCCGAACAGCTCCTTTGGCGGCCAGAAGCTTGTGGTATTTGATTTTCTCCCGACGTATAATCCGACTGGGCAGGAATTAAAAAATCAAGATCCGTCGTCTTACTTTTACTTTTATGTCCACTTAGCTACTTCTTCAATTAATTTTTGACAAGTCAATGAATTGTTTAATAACTTTTAATATTTATGTGTTATTATATGTTTCAATTGTTAAGCTTAAATGATGTGTTAAATAAATAGTAGAAAAATAGCTAAGGTGATAAGAAAATAGAGATAGCATATCTGTACTCAAAATTAAAGTGGGCGAGATTCGGAGTTGGAACTTTAAATAGAGAATTGAGATGAATAATCAGAATTGAATTAGCTTTGAATCTCTTTCATGCATTAACATGCTTGGAATAGACAAGACCTATGTGTTTTTATTTTTGGTGGTAATTTCGTTTGCTGTATCAAAAGACACTAAAATGACCATTTATGTATTATTTCAATCCTAAGAGACTAAATCATGCATAATTATTAACTATGTTTTTTCATATGCCAAAAAGTGAGACTTCTATTGTGTTAAATACTTTTTTTTATTTGTTAATCAGCTCAAAAGTTCCCTATATAAATCACATTAAGTGGCGGTAGATTTACACTAGGAGGTATGGTCTCAAAAGATTTGCATCCAAGAAGATATTAAACCTTAGACTTGATAGGAGCACACCTCCAAGACCAAGGCCTTTTTCTACTTGAGCCTACTATTTTAAGAGTAAATAAGGCCTTTTACCACTTAAACCTACTTTATTTTAAGAGTACATCACTTTTTTATTATTATTATTTTATTATATTATTTTTTTTCTTTTTTTTGATTCATATCCATTGTCCAAGCGAAAAAGACCAAAATACCTTTAAATAATACATATTTGTCTAACTCTAACTCAATATACTTGGAAAAAATAGTGTCTTTATATTCCTTGAAATAATATATTTCAAACTTTCTTATAAAAGTGATAATTTGAAATCAATATCACTTTTCTCAAACTGACCCTTTATATA
Organism: Artocarpus heterophyllus; assembly: GCA_025403435.1. NCBI lineage: Eukaryota > Viridiplantae > Streptophyta > Magnoliopsida > Rosales > Moraceae > Artocarpus > Artocarpus heterophyllus. The sequence continues at coordinate 32,593,726 of CM046343.1, forward strand.
TATAATCTAGTTAATGTGTATGATGGTCCAACTTAATCTAAACACTGTTGCACTTTGTGCCATATTCGTTGTAAGATTATAGATGTATATTTATGTCTATAAATGTTCGTTTCAGACTTGCAATACATGAATAAATTAAATGCACATAATATGAATTACCTATACCATATTATGCCCTACAATATAGTTAATCTTCCTGATCAACAATGTTTCCAACGACAACTCCATAATTAGAACGTTGTCGTCTGATAAATTTATACAAATAACACTTCGTTTGGAACTCCATATATATTTTGTTCCTTTTGTTCCACGTTACATTTCCGTTATTAAGCCGCCAACCTTGGGCCAGGGGCGCATTCGACCCAAAAAGTGGACTATCCCACACGCTTATGACACTATATACCCTAATAATCTTACAAGCCCATTTAAAAAAGAAAAGTACGATCTATCACTGCACAGAGCACAAAACAACCTGAAAAGGGCTCTGGTCACGTTGTCCTCGTTTATCATGGGCTTTAATTTGCTGTCACCCACTGACCTCGACTTCTTGTCGTCTCGGTCGGGCCAACTTTGATTTCCACTTTTCCACTCCTTGACGCGCTCCGTTACGTCATTCTTCAGTTTCCCATTTCCCCTTGTTAATATTTACTACTATTAAAGTATTTAAGAGAGTAGTTAAAACTATTAATTTAAATTTGAGAATTATAACTTTTTATTGTAGCATGTGAGAGTTTTACATGATTCATAATTTAAACTATTAGTTTAAACTACTCTTTCAAACACCATATACATCATTGAAACACATCATATATTTAAAGGGTGTTTCACAAAATCAATTTTAATCAATTTTTTGTTGTTACAGAGTAAATCTTTCATATATTACAGTGATTAGAAAAAAAAAGTGAGCTACAGTATAAAGCTCTCACATGTTATAGTTTTCAGTTCAAAAGTTTCAGTTTTAATTTTAGTCTAAAAAAATTGTATACACATTTACAAATCCTTCACTAATTCAAAAAAAATTAGGCTTTTGCTTGGACATCCCCTCAACTTTCACTTTTGGCAAATCAGTCTCTAAACTATAAATTTTGATAATTAAGTCCTTGAATTTTGAAATATGTTGCATAACAAGTCCAATCAAAATCGATGTTAAATTTTTGACAAATTTTCCTCACTTAACAAGTACATGACTTTTAAAGGAGGGTATAACAAGTCTTTTTTATTTTTGTTATTTAATTAGAGAATTAACAAAAATAAAATAAATAAGATTTATGGGCTTTTGGACTTAGGGTTTTATGAAACTAATTTTTAAGGGTAACATAAGGGCTTTTATTTCTCCATAACTTGTTCATTTTAAACCTAAATAATTTAACTCGTCTCTTCCCTCCTATCTAAGAGTTGGATTAAAATCAGATTGGTCTAAAACAAACAGGCCTACTTGCTTACTTATAACCTACCAAACTACAACCTACGGGAGTTTCTTGAGCATGATTTGGGTCCACGTATCAAGCTCATTCACATCTAACAACAAGATCTTAGACCCAGGCTTCTAGAAGTACGTAGTAAAAAAAGAGCCATCAACACTTGTGTTTTTAGAAACTACTATAATATTCTTTAGATTTCTTTTAAAATATATATATTTCAATTTTTTTCCTATGCATTTTTCTTATAACATAAAAAAAGAGATGAAAAGAATAAAATCTGCTTAAAATAATTTTTTAAAATATATTTAGGCATTTTAAAAAGTTAAAAAAAAACTTGAAGTAAAACATAAAATCTCAAAAAAAAAGAAAAAAGACTACATATTGTCGCTCAAAATCCACCCAATCTGATTCAGCAACAACTGCCCAATCTCATGGAGTAGCTTAAATCAGTGGGGCAAATGAGCACCAGGATGGTCATTGTGTTCCTATTTTCCTCAAGAAGGTACCCTAGGAGTGAGTCCAAGGATGTCCTCCTTGACAAAGGGACTAAGTTCAAAATGACTAGGGTTCATTTGGTGAGCGGGCTAGAAATGCTGTGATTTTAAACTTTATGGTTTAAACTGATGGTTTTAAACTATGTGATTTAAACGGTAGTTTTGAACTAATATTTGGAATGTAAAAGTTTATACTATAATTAAACTTCACATTAGCTTTTAAAAAAGAATTGGTGTTTGAAAAATTATAGTTTATGAAAAAAAACACAAAAATGAGAATAGTTTTTACTATAGAAAATAGTTCAAAATAGTTAGAACTTAAGAAGGTCAAGTTATTAAAATTGACAATTTAACCCGTTTTAAGCGATCTTCACCGATCTAAATGATACATTTGGAACTTACGCCTAGCAAATGCCCATTCTTGTGGCCCATGGCTCTAAAACCATTTAAAATGTTTTAAACACGAGCACTAAACAACATATAAATGTTGTCGTCATAGATAACACTAGCCTTGATTGCTATCTCATCGTTGTTAATGATCTAATTGAGCTAGCAATGATGACTAAGGTGGAGGGACCGGTCGAGGGATGGATCCCTCATGCCGACATTGGGTGAGAGGTAGAGGGGCTATGGCATGTTGTGGGCGAAGGTATTGTGGTCTTTTTAAGCTTTTTTTTTAATTTTTAATTTTTTAAAATTTAAAATGTTTGAATTTATTTTTACAAAAAATATATATATAATTTAATGTAATTAATTATGTTTTTGTTTTTATTATTGTCATTTTGGTACACAAAGTGCTAGATGGATAAAATAGAAATATAAATTTCAAATTCAACAAATACCATTGAAATAAGAGCTAAATCGAGCATTTAAAAACACAAAAAGAAAGCCTAGAGATGTATCAATGTAATTAATTCTTTTATACACATAATTTTGACTGTTCAAAGACAACTATCATCTGTGTATAATACTTCCTTTAGAAAAACTATTTAACTTAATTTTAGTGTGACTCTTTATTATATAATTACTTATAAACGGTAACTTTTAGTACTCAAATTACGTTTATTTGAAATAAAAATATGTATTTTCTATCATTGACCTAGCTATTGAAGGCTTAATCTCCAGTTTTAAGAAAAGATTTGAGTTCCAAAACTTTAAAAGAATAGTGTTGAATAGTAACTAATAAAAATGTATCTCATGTGAAACATAAAATATGTATTTTAAAATTTTTGTGCTTTAATCTTACAAAATACATGCATCAGCATGTATGCAATGTATATACATATATTATTTGTCTTTACATACAGACATATCTACGTGTGTTTGCATAATTATAACAGAAGATAGTAAGATATTACTTCTTCAATTATTAAGAATAATTCATAAGTTGATATTTATTTAAAGGAAAGTTCACCTTTTTTATCATCAACGTTTTAATGGAAAGCACTTTTCTCTTTTGCTTGACAATAATATAATGGAAAACAGTCAAAACACCTCTAAATTGTTGAACATGATTTTAATAATTTCCTAATTGCAATTAACCAATTCGAAAAAACGCTATTTAGAAAACAATTATTAATTAAGAACAAAAAAAATTAACAAACTCATGATCTTATGACAAATCATATCCGATCAACGGCCACAGTAACATCCTGAAGTTGCAACTTGCAGTCCAGTAAAGCAAGAGAGAACCACTAAAAGCATTTTGAGACCACAGAAAAATATTTTTGTCTCCCTTTGACGACACCAATCACTTTCAGCCCTGACCCCACACAACCAAATCAACTGTAAAAACGACTGCGCTGTAATAAAATAATATATATTGGGTCCTTAGCTGGCGCCACGTCATGTGTCCCAAAATGAAACGTGCGATGTTTTCATGTCACTAAATGGATGAATACACGTGCTTATTCAATGGAAACCTAGTAAGTTTCCTTACATGTGAACTGCAAGTGGGGTACAACTTACAACCAGTCAAACTGGAAAGTGACATGAAAAGTCTAAACTTACTAAAAATAAGAACAATTCTTTGTTTTTTTCCTTTCTATACTCCCTAGTGGAAACCGTGGCTTATTCAACACCTCGCAGATTAACTGGCAAAAGCAAAAGCAAATACTCTTCACTTTTCCGTGTTCAATTCGCGACAGCACCCAAATCGAAACTATAAAACCCCATTTCATTTACCATTATCCAACTCAAAAAAAAAATTCCCATTTCTTGGAGTCAAATATTGTACTACTACTACTACTAGAACAAGTACTCAAATTAAGCTGACTTTAATGGATAATATTAACAATTTTGGGCAATTCTCGGACCCTTATTACTACAATCCTGAGAGCTCTTCTATGTCTGCTGATTCTGGATTGAGCAGAGCTTCGAATTCGGACGAGGAAGTGATTTTGGCGGCGAGCAGGCCGAAGAAGAGGGCGGGGAGGAAGGTGTTCAAGGAGACCAGGCACCCGGTGTACCGCGGGGTGCGGCGGAGGAACAACAACAAGTGGGTTTGCGAGCTCCGGGAGCCGAACAAGAAGTCGCGGATATGGCTCGGGACGTACCCGACGGCGGAGATGGCAGCAAGGGCACACGACGTGGCGGCTCTGGCTTTCCGGGGCCGGTCGGCGTGCCTCAACTTCGCGGACTCGGGTTGGCGGCTGCCGACCCCAGCCTCTGGCGATGCAAAGGACATCCGTGCAGCAGCGGCAGAGGCCGCCGAGGCTTTCCGGCCCTTGGAGTATGGGGGGGTTTCGGGGAGTCATGAAGGGATGGTGGTGGAAAAAGAGAAGGAGACCGGTGTGGAGGAGCAGAGAGTGTTTTATTTGGATGAAGAGGAAGTGCTTGGAATGCCAAGCTTTTTTGCTGACCTGGCAGAAGGGCTACTTCTCCCTCCGCCAACTAGTTACATGAGCTTGGATGACATGGAAAGTGATGCTGAGGTGTCTCTGTGGAGTTACTCCATATGATGTCAATCATGATTATGTGTGTGTATATATATATCTATATATATGTATAGTGTACCATACATTTAGAATTTGTGTGCTTTTTCCCGAGCCAAATGGATTAGATTAGAGATTGTGGATTCTTGTCTTATTTTTTATGTAATCCTTTTTTTCAACATGTACATAATCCAATTATCAATACGTAAAATAGGCATTTTTATGTCTAAATTAGAGGGGTATATCTTTAGTTCGCGCAATAATGAACCACCGTAGCTTCATATCAATGCATCTAGTTGGACATGAGACTTAAACAAAACTAGAACTGCTCCTTTTTGGACCATTTCTTGGAACGTAATTATATACGTACCTCTTTTTCTCAAAAGACCAAAAAGGGTGTTTACGGCAGAGTATCGTGGCAAAAAAAAATTTGTTAAACAACAGAAACAAGTAATAATTTAGAAGGTCCTAGTCATAGCGAAACCACTGTCCTGTCTTTGAGTTTAAAAAGAATTTTTTTTAATGGACATCTAACTATACCACAAAACGTGGAGTTTGAATCCCCCATTTCTATTTAAAAAATGAATAATTAATTAATAAAAAACTGGAACAAAAACATGAAGTACAATTGAAGTTGGCCGTGCCGCATTTAATTTTGTTTGACCCATAGTTTTTGCAAATGTTCTGCTTTCTATAATTGGTCTGCTGAGGGGGGTTTGTCGGTTTGAAAAGGTTTTTGTTTAATAGAGTGCACGGAAATTAATTTAAATTATCTGTTTATATTTAAAAATTATAATACATAAAAATTTTATATTTTTTTTTATAATATGTAAAATATTTATACTGTTTATAGTTTAAATTATTAGTTTAACTGAACTAAAAAAAGCCTACACGCAAAGCACACGGGGTTGTGGAACGCCACGTCTGGGTCGGCTATTCAATTGGGCAACGTCCCCTTTTTTTTCTAATAAATAGTTCATGATATCAAATTATCACATGAAAAAAATTATAAAATCATTTCCTCAGAAAAAATAATTATATAATCGTGATCATGTAATATGATATTAAGCTATGATGAGTGTAGACATAATCTAAGGACAAGTTCATATCTGATTTTATTAAAAATTGTATAATTCAAATTCTCCTCCCTTATGTTAAAAAAAAAAAAAGTGACAAGTTAGAGACTCATCGCATCTTCAACTTATCTATCAGCTCTTTTAGTTAATGTTTTCTACGTGTTTCTAGAAGCACTCCCAATGTCCTTTTTAAACATAACCATCTTGAATTTATTAATTAATTTTTTTAAGGTGCACACGTAACGAATAACTTCATTCTGCTTAGCATGTTTCTAATCCATATGCTGGCGAAAATTAGTTATTCTAATGTTATTAGGAGCAAGAGGCACATATTTTTTTGTCCCTTTTTTTCATTTTACAGTGAGAAACATTTTTCCTTTTTTTTTTCATTTTATTGGCTCCTAAAATTTCTAATTTGCAAATTTATGCAGAATTTTTGTTTGAAAGTCTTAATTATGCCATTAGTTTTCACTTTTAATATACACACAAACCCTGCTATTTCAAATTTAAACCTAAGTAGACTAAAGTTGATTGAACTATTGCTTAAATTCACATATTATTGGGACTTCTGTATTGAAAATCGAATTGAACTCAATTATAAGGTTGGATTCATTGGACTATTAAATTGAGAAAGAGAAAACTATATGAGTAGATTTAAAAAGTCGAATGAAAGACGCAAAAATACAAAAACAAAAAAATAAAAAAAAGTTACTATGAGACCATTTCTAATATTTTGTTCAAAATTTTAATTAAATTTATGTCCCTTCAAAAAAAAATTAATGGCTACAAGTTCTTCCCATAAATTACAATAAACTGGACTTTTAGTCACAAGAGTTTTTCGTGAAACTTTTAGTCACAAACTTTAGTTTAATTTTTGTTGTGACTAAAACTTTTACAATAAATGGCTACAAGTTCTTCCCATAAATTATAATAAACTGGACTTTTAGTCACAAGAGTATTTAGCAAAACTTTTAGTCGCAAACTTTAGTTTAATTTTTGTTGTGACTAAAACTTTTAGCCACGAGACTTTTAGTTATGAAAACATTCCATGACTAAAAATCCTGTGGCTGAAAATTTTAATCACAACAAAAATTAAACTAAAGTTTGTTACTAATTACACATTAGTCACAATATTTTGTCATGGCAAAAAAAGTTCTACTAAAAATTGTTGTTTCTAAAAGTCTAGTTTTTTACAATGATATTTAAGATTTGATTGGACTAGGTTATAAACTTAATGATCATTCGTTTGATTTTATGATTTAATGTAATATTACCTTTTGGTGTAAACTTACAGAATGATGGATGAATTTTCCCAAAAAAAAATGATAGATGAATTTCATATAATTAAGCTTTCCAAATTAAATAATCAACATTCTTCTTGGCGCTGTGTGGTAAAGACATGCTTTAAAAACTCTAGTGGCTCATGATCCGGTCTCATAGATTCCCGGCAAAGCGTAATCACGAGGGTCCTTCCAGTGATTTCTTTCAGCGGTCGCATTGTTTAGTTACTTTAGATGTAAAAATTGATTATAATAGGGTGTCTGGAATGACGGTGGGAATCAGTAGTGGAAACTACTTTTATTGTAGCATGTGAGAGTTTTATACTCTAGCATATTTTTTTATTGTTACTGTAGTATGTGAGAGCTTTACACTGTTCATAACTGAGATTGTGGTGGAAACTAAATGGTTCCCACCATACCAAACACCCCCTAAAACTCCTCTCTCTTTTTCTTCTTTTTCTTTTTTCCCTTCTCTTCTCTTTTTTTTTTTTTTTAATCTCAAACTCCATCTAGTTGCTTAACTGGAGAAGGAGTTCTCTCTAGATGAACTCTCTTTACTACGTTTTCGCTTTTATTTTCCTCTATTTTATTTTTTTATATTGAGTAACTTGGATATGATTCGTTAATGGTGCGAATTTGGTCCATACATATCTATAACTGGTACTTGTGATTTTCTATTTAAATTTCTAGTTTTTTTGTGCTTTATGTAGTCTCCTATCCGTATCGAATACGAAAAGCACTTTGAAAAAGCCAAATATTTATTTTTTAAGGTATTTGACACTGTTGTCCTATAATCGCATATCTATAATTGGAAAATTTTCATATTAGTACCATGTATTATATCAAAATATTCATTTGGTATCCTCAGTTTTGGAATTTTTTTGTGTCGATACTTCGACCTTTTAGAAAATTATTTTTAGTACCTTGAAGGCCCCTTTTAGGACACAAAAAAGATAAAAATTACCCTTCTTATATTTGACTAAAATTTTGAGTAAAAAAACTTAAAGAAAAGAAAAGAAAAGATCTACATCTTTTGTTCCAATTCTTTTTTTTTTTAATCTCACTTTCCTCTATTTGAATCTGGATTTAGGTCTATTTGTTGATCTGAATCTGGATCTCTCTTCTGCCAAGGTGTGGCCTTTCCTCCATTTTAGAGCTCCCAAGTGCACTAATTCCTTAGATTAATCTCTCTCTTCTTCCTCCTCTAAAAAACAAAAAAAAAAAAAAAGAAAACATGAAGAACACTCGTCGTCATTGGAGTCTATGAAAGCAAACTTCCAACAGGTTTTCAGGGAGGAAAACTCATCGTCGCTGGTCTGCATTTGAGATGGAGAGGGGTTGGGCTAGGATGGTGTACAACTAGTCTAAATTTGCAATGGGGCTAAGTCCATCGACAAGAGCTACGTCATCGTATGGAGAAATAAAGCTTGGCGATGTCATCAAGCCCCCAACTACCTTGGCCCTAATGAGAATCTCATCGTCCCTAATGACACGATCGAGCTTGACGAGGACAACGTCAATGTCACTCTGAGTCCAGAGCTTCCCGTTGGTGAGACTAGGGCTCTGGCACTGCCTAGCAATAAAAACAACGTCGGAGAGCTTGACGATCTAAGGTTTTGGAAGGGTTTTGAGTATGGAGGCTGCGACGGGCGAAAAAGAAAGAGAAGAGGAAAAAGGAATTTGTGGTTGCACGGATTCTTGGCGATTTACTCTGATTAGGGAGGCTTCGATTTGCTCTGATTGGGAAGGATTCAATTTGCTCTGATTGTGGTTTTTAATGTTTGAGAAGAAGAGGATTAGTGGAGGGGCTGGGCTGGGGGATGGTGAGGCAACGACTGAGTTTTTTTTCAGATAGAGATGGAGAAGATCTAAAGGATTGGGGTTTTTGAGTTTTTGATTTTTTTTTTTGTTTTTGTTTTTTTTTTTAGTTTTTGAGTTTTTTCATTCAGCTATATAAAGGGTAATTTTGTTGTTTTGTATCCCAAAAAAAGGCTCTAAGGTACTAAAGAAAGATTTTCTAAGAAATCGAGATATTGACATAAAATATTATAAAACCGAAGGTACTAATTGCATATTTCGATATAATACAGGGTACTAATATAAAATTTTCCTTTTATAATTTGTCTCATGTGCTTTTAATTTTAACGAGTTGCTCATGAACCTACAAATCTATAGCAAATCGCCCTCTATTAATAGCAATTTTAATTTTTTGACTAAAATTGAAATGTGATTTTCACATGGATAGTTAATTAAAAGTATAAAAGGGTTTTTTTGCATAAATGTTAATCAAAATTTATATTCAAAAAAAAATTAATTAAAAATTTTCTATTTTAATGAAAACTTAATTAAAGGTATTAATCACAATAAATTTAGGTTAAAATATCTTAAAAATGGTCATTCATGTCAATAATCAACAATTTATGTACGAATTACATGTCATTTTAGTTAAAAAACTAAATTTGCTATCAATGGGGAATGATTTGCTTTAAATTTATAGGTTCAAGGGACAATTTGCCAAAATGAAAGGTTGAAGGATTAAATTATAAATATACAATAAGCTTATGAGGTAATAGTGCCAAATACTTTTATGTAGCTCTGCCCTTTTGTGCAGTTATATGAAACCAACAAAAGAATTTTTATTCACATAGTTGTTCCTATTTTTTGGTCACTCCATAGTTTAAATGGTGATCCTAGATTCACTTCTACTTTTTGACAAACTTTTATAAAGTAATGGATTCTATAAACTAGCTTTTAACACTACATTTTATCCTTAGAGTGATGGTCCATCTGAAAGAACTGTTTAAAGGTTAAAAGATATGCTCAAAGCTTATGTATTGGATTATCTAGGATCATGGATTAAATATTTATCTTTATTAGAGTTTGCTTGCAACAATAATTATCAATCGACTATTGCAATGGCTCCTTATGAAGCTCTATATGGAAGAAAATGTAGATCACTTGTTCACTGGGATGAAGTTGGTGAAAGAAAACTTTTGGGTCTAGATTTGGTACGAAAAACTACAAAACTTGTAGAGAGAATTCGTCAAAAAATGAAAACGGTTAAAGTAGACAAAAGAGTTTTGCAGATAGAAGGCGAAGTGATTTATAGTTTTCCATAAGAGACAATGTGCTTCTATAAGTTGCTGTTAGAATAAAATATGAAAAGCAACAGAAAGAACGGATCATTGACAAACAAAAATTTTCTTAAAACTTTATTTATCGAGAATAGCTATATAATTTTAATTAATAATAGAAAGCATTGAGAATTTTACTAACATTTTTTAAGACTATTCGGGTATCCTAGCTTTCTTCTTTGATATCACCATCTTCCAAGCCAAGCCTCCACACCAATAGAAAGACAAGTGGGCGTTAAACTAAAAGAATAAATTAACCTCACACTTTTTTAAATCTGCTATGTACTCAACAATGAGATAGCAGACCCTTTTTTCAGAAAAGAACTCTCAGTTTTTCTCTTTGTGAAAGCTATGTGAATGATAGATCTATAGAGATAATTATTATCTCTAGCTTTTTTGTAACACCCGAGAATTTTTAATGCATTAAAAATGCATCAAGTTAAGGATTATATTAAGATAAAAAGTACAGTTTAAAGAAAAAAACTGTATAATAACATGAAAAATTATACAGTGTTAGAGCAATGTAGTATAAGAATTAGATTGTTTAAGGTTATGCAATACAGAATTGGACTGTGTAGACCACGAATTTCTTTTATAAAAGTGCAAAAAGAAAAGAAGAAAAAAAAAGAAAATCCTAAAAAAAGAAATCAACTCTCTCTCTACTTTCTCCCTTTAGATTTTCTCTCTCTCTCCTCAAATCTCGTTCGAGATTTGGCGTTTGTTTTCGACACCTCCTGCACCAATGGAAAGCTCTCGATGAGCTGAGTCCAACGTGTCGTGCCGCCCAAAAAGCCGCCGGAGGAAGCTACACGCGCCTCCCAAAATGGCAGAGAAACCTAAACTTTCTGGCGAGATATCTTTGCCTCCTGATGTCTGATTGACGTGATTCTTGTTCCTACACGATCACTGTGATGAGAGGAACAAAACCACCCATGGTGGCAGCTCAACAACTGCCGGATTGCTCCGCCCGCCTACCTCCACCGTGCGCCACCACGCCAAAGGGGAACTCCGCCTTGCCTGAGGAGGTGGTCGACACTGCCCTTCCCAATGGATTCAGAGGATCAAGGGGAATAAAACCCCTCGATCAATTGCACCGAAGGAGCTCGTTTCGTCAGAGAACGACCAATGCCGCCGTCAACCATCGCGGGAGCCTCCTTCCTTGCCCTTCCCAGCGGCGTTGTTTCAAATTGGATGAGGAGAAATTCTCATAGGAGGATGGGTAGCAAAAGCCCTCAGCTAATTTTGGGTTTCCATTGCCGAAAAGCCATGATCGGAGTCTCCATTTTTGCCATCAATGTCGAGCTCTGACCTGTCATGTTATAGGCAGAATTAGGCAAAATTGACACCACCATTAGACTTAGAAGGGTCGAATTAGGAGGGGTAGGCCCGAGCCCAGCTACCAACAGACCCCGATTGATGACAGTCAACACTAGTCAACGGCGGGTCAATGGCAGGTCAATGGCGACTTTGGATTTTTGTGATCTGGACCTCCGATCAAAGATCCGAGACGGCTTTCTAACTCGTTTCGATGCTCTGAACGTGATGGTGACCTTCGTTCAAGCTAATTCCACTCTGGTGAAAATCATTTGGTACTGATTGCATGCAAATCGAGGGGATTCAAACAGTAGTAACGGAGTCCAGAATGACAGTTCTAGTAATGTATGATATCCATGAAGCATTCCTAGCCATTCATGGTTGCTCAAGGAGCACTGCAGAGGATGCTTCGCATATTGTAGATACAGCGAGGTACAATTAGACCTGCTTAGCTTGGAGTCCAAGTAAGTAGGAATCTTGCCTACAGTATGAACCGTTTTAAAATAAATTGTTTTAGGTGATTTTCATGAAAATTTATGAAATGCATGATTAGTGATTGTTATACTATTTTATGTGAGAATAGGTTTTATAAGGTTACGAGGGTGACGAAAAACAGTATGAACCGTTTTAAAATAAATTGTTTTAGATGATTTCATGAAAATTTATGAAATGCATGATTAGTGATTGTTATACTATTTTATGTGAGAATAGGTTTTATAAGGTTACGAGGGTGACGAAAAACCCGTTAAGGGTAAAATCGTCATTATTAAGGAAACGGCTAGAACGGAGTCGTACACTCTGATTTAGCATAACGTTTTTAGACAAAAAATATTCCGTAATACGTTAAGTAATGTAACCATCATGTGAGACCAGAGATTTAATAAGGGATGTTTAAGTAAACGAGAGGTAAACCGATGGCTTACGAGGTTAAAAGAAAAAGTAACCCTGGTGGGTTACAAAGCTAAGCGAAGGAAAGGTAAACTGATGGTTTATAAGGTTAAGTAAAGACAATGGTAAACGAAAGTATACTAGTCAAGTTAAAAGAAAAGAATGGTTAATGTTTACGTTTTATTATCAATCGAATGGATTGATAATAAAGAAAGCTAACTAATAAGTCATCTGTCGTTTGATCAGGACACAGAGGCCGACTAATACAAGGAAAAGGAATGGAATAGAGAACGCTAGAGTATAGTTCGGACAAGTTTCAAATCTCACATACAGCATGAAGTAAATGATTTTTAAATGCTTATTTATATAATTTGCAAATGAATTTACAATTATTATGCAAGTGTCTTTTAAAGTATGTTTGCATTTGTTATGGAAAAAGTTTTAAATTTCAAGAAAAAGACTTACAATGAATTTGCAATTGTTATGTTTAAAGTTTATTTACATATTGATATGCATAATGTTTTTTAAAAGTTCAAGTTATGATTTTCAAAGTATTTAAAGTATGTTTTGCATTATGACAATGCATGATGTTTTATAATTTAAGTTATAAGTTATATGATGCATTGGTTATGCAATAATTTGCATTTGTTGTGCAATAAGTTTTAGAATAAAAATTATACTTTACAAAATGTGATTTCGTTATATGTTGCATTTGTTATGTAATAAGTGTTAGAATACAAGTTATGATTAGCAAAATGTGTTTGCATTTTATGTTGCATTTATTATGCAATAAGTTGCATTTGTTATGCAATAGGTTTTATAGTACAAGCTATGAATTGCAAGTGTGTTTGTATATGATGTGATTGCAGTTGAAATGCTCACTAAAGTTAATAAGAAGGTAACGTAAAGATAAAAGGAAAGTATCATACTAGTCTCTTTGTTATGAGGTAATGAAAGTAAAATTAAAGTTTGACATCCTAGATGTAAGGTGCAAGACCTCAATGTTTGATGGTCTCAAGTCTTCCACAAGAGAAGCATCATGTTTATGATCTCATGATTAATGAGTTGGTACGAACACTAAAGTAAGATAAGGAAAGTTAAGGAACGAAGATAGAAAGTTAAAGTAAGATAAGGAAAGTTAAGGAACGAAAATAGAAAGTTAAAGTAAGAAAAGAATATTCGTAAAATGCTCATAATTGAAGTTAATAATTGAGCATAAATGGAGTCATGCATACTGATGTTGCTTGAATGTCTTTTTATGAAATATTTATATGTTATGTTATAGAAAACATTCAGAGAAATGTTTTATGATAAATATTTATAAAAAACATTTTCATATTTTCAAGAAAATGTTTATGAATGACGTTTTAAGAAAAACGTTAAAGAAATGTTTTACAAAAAATGTTTATGCAAAACGTTTTAGAAATGTTTTATGAAAAACGTTTTCAGAAATGTTTATGGAAAACGTTTGTGTAAAATGTTTCAAGAGGAAGGTTTTTATAAGAAAAGTTTTAAAGCATGATTAAATGATTTGTGAGTTTATGTTTGAACTTACTGAGCAAAAGCTCATTAAAAGTTTTTTCATGCTGTAGGTAATTTATGGTGACCAGCAAGACCCGTTTAAAGAACTGGGTGCTGTGGAGGATAGATGCGAAGATTTGGGTATGGATACCATCATTGTTTGCTTCCGCTACGCAAAGAAAAGGTTTTCCATTGTTTAATATAGTGTTTACGAAGTTTTAAGAAAATCAGAGTTCTAAGAATTACATTCAAAGTTTTAAGATACAGTTTCTGAACTGTTTTATGTAATTATAAAGTAAAGTTTTAAGCTATGATTTAATAAATGTTTCTTATTAAGTTTTAAGAAATGATTTGAAATGATTTTAAGAGCAAGTGTTGAGCGAGGTCTCAACTTGAAATGCGACAGAGGTCGCATCAGTTTTAAAGAATGTTTAAAAATAAAAAAAATTATTTCAGTATTTTTCTTACTAAGTAAGTAAGATTACTATTTATGAAACGATGATTAAGAAAGTAAAGTGACTGCCCGAAAAGGCGGGTCATTACATTTTTATATCTAAGCAATTTAATTATTTTTAATTAATTTTAAATTTGAAATAACCACTATATCAGATATATAGGGAAGGGATATATTCTACATCCCTTATCATTTTGTTATTCTAAAAACAAATTACCAAAAAAGATTCTTTAAACTTTTATTTAGATATATATATATATATATCTATTTACGTAAAATGTAAACTTACGTTTACGTTTTTTTTCAAGTTTAAAGTTTAAAAACGTAAACAACGTTTACGTTTACGTTTATAATATATATATATAAATAAAATAAAATCATATATATATAAGATTTGGTTCAAAACCATATATATATATTTAAATTTAAAAAAATAAATCATATTTATATAAAATTAGATTTTTAAATTAATTAATTATTTATTTAATTTTGTGTCCAAATAGGAAAAGATAAAAGGTGGTCCCATCACACATGTGTCACACACAAAATTAAAATTATATTCAAATAATCTTATTATTCAAATATTAATTAATTAATTAATTTAAAAAACCATATTTAACTAATCTAATTAGTTAAATATAATGAATTAATTAATTTAACTAATGCTAAGTTAAATGTGACAACATTTGTCACATTATATTATGTGTCACAGAATACATTTTTCTGTGTCATATTAATAACTCAAGTGTGAAATAACTAACAATTCTAAATTAAATTTGTATAATTCATTCTATGCATTAAATCCAATATAGTGTTGTAGAGGTGGTATTGGGGACCTATGGACCTATAACCCAAGCTCCAATAAATTTGACAATTAATAAAACTCTTTAATTAATGTGCCAAATTTTTTAGTTTTAGTGTTACTCCACTAAAACCTAAAATTGAACTCTTGAGATTATAGTAAAAATTACTCAAAGAAAATTAGCGAGTAGTCCATTGATATAATCATTACATATAAGTCAATCCTCCATAAATAGTTTATAATAAGAGCTAGGTTTATTTTCCATTTACCTTTCTTATTACGTCTTTATCCTTGAGTTTCAATAATTCTCTAATGAACAGTTAATTCATAATCTTATTATGAACAAGCGTTCTACTGTTCAAGCCTCGAATTATCACTCAAGAAAACTATTTTTCTAACTTCCATAAGGAAGGAATGGATTCCATATCTGTATAATATTATTTCCAACCATTTATTACATTATGTTTTCAAGATGCTAAGTTATAATCTGTATTTAAATAATTCTTACCATATAAGTCAAAAAATATAATGTCATAAATAAAAGTCTAATAAATACTCAGGATTAACATTGTCAAATATATGATCATCATAGTGATAAATTTGAATACTCTATTTATAACGAACGAATATTAGAGATTCATAATTTATCTGGTTCAGGCCTATATAATCTCATTATATAAAGTATCTCTAATCAAATGTCTCTACATTAATAACTCGGATAAGACTATTTCATTCTAAATGAGATTGGACCATATTTGTAATATTTAATTAAAGATCCCAAACTTTAATATTTAATTAAATATTACAAACTATTTAGATTATTATCTATAAATTTTATCCCTAAGCATATAACACTTATATGCTAAATTTATAGTTACATAAATAATCATGGAATTTTCTCGATGTTTATAAATGTATTCATAATACATATTATAAATGTCATTTTATTTATTTATTAACAATATGTACAACAGTTGCACCAATCAAGAAGGAGTGATGAGATTTGGAACGAAAAGGAAGTTGAGTCCACAGTTCATTAGGCCATTCGAGATTTTAGAGAGAATTGGAGATGTGGCTTACAGATTGGCTTTTCCTCTATCATTGTATGGTGTCCACGATATATTCCATGTTTCTATGCTAAGAAAATATATGCCAAATCCTTCACATATTCTAAGCTATGATCAATTAGAAGTTCAACAAGATTTATCATATGAAGAGAGACCAATTCGAATTTTAGATAGAAAAGAGTGGGAATTGCAAAATAAGAAGATTTCATTAGTTAAAGTTGTCTAGGCAAATTATACAGTTGAAGAAGCCACTTAAGAAATGAAAGATGAACTGAGAATTAAATAGCCAAAGCTATTTAGTGAGTAAATTTTAGGGACGAAATTTCTATAAGTTGTAGAGGATTGTAGTATCTGTAATTCTTACATACATTAGCCAACAATAATATGTATGCATTGCATTTATAATTATTACTAAAATGCTTACTTTTTATAAATTTTATTTTGAGTTATTTGGTGCAATATGAAAACTCAGTTTTCTTATAAAGGAAGCTCGATGTGCTAGTTGAACATGTTATAATTTTATTTATCAAGCTATTTGTTGACTTTTTGCTTCAATTGTTTGGTATTACTTTTTTATTAAATAATTTATAAGTTATTGTAGGCTAATTAATTACTTATGACTTTTACTAAAGTATTTCTTAAAGAAATTGGCATGTGTCTTATATTCTTTTGCACAACAACAACACTTTTTTTTTTTGATGGTCCTCACGAATTCAAATACAACATTAGTTTTAAAATAAGCACCTTGTATTGAGCACTTGAGATACATCCGTGTACAAGTCATTGAAATATAAATTCATTAATTGTAATGAATGTTTGTTAGAGTGTTGTCACAATGTAAATCTCTCATATGGTACAATGTAAAGTAAAAATAAGCTATAATAAATTGGTTTCAACTTTTGATTTTAACTGCATTAATTGCCAAATGCACTCTTAATATTATTTTAAAATCTACAATCATAATGTTTTATTCAACTGAATGAAAAATTGCGTTTATTGAAAAAATGTATTAAATTATAAAGTTTAACAAGAAGAAAGTAAAAAGATTATAAAATGAATTGGCTAACCCATACCTTGGGAAGGTTATCTTTCACGAAGATCTAACTCTGGATTAAATATACATCAAAATGTGAGAATACGGGCTCAAAAAAAGTGAGGATATGTTGATGATGATAATGATGATGAAGGTAATAATGTTGTTATCATAATAAAAATAATAATAATAATATTGTCAATCAACAAATCTACTGTTCTCTTTTTCTTCTTTTTTTCTTTTTTTTACAATCTTATTTAGTCTTATAAGATACAAACCTACTATTAACAACAACAGTAAAACCTAACTTAAATAACACACTATATATTAAAATAAAACTCATAATTTTAGTAACAAGGTTGTAATTTTAAGAGAGTATGAAAAGCATTTTTCTTCTTTCTTATATTTAATGATGGCACCGTCTAAACGATTATGCATCTGACCAAATGTGCAGAAATCAATGACTAAAACACTTTCCTAATGCGGTTAACTATTTAAACAGCACAGATTTTTTTTCTGAACGTCTAATCAGAGCCACTAGAATGATCTTATGCATGACTACCCAAAAATAATTTTCACAACCACAAAAGAAAAAAAAAAATAATAAATGACTAAATTTAGCGGTTGAAACTTTTAAGTTTTAACTTATTTATATATTATAATAAAATGTAAATTTTTATTACAATATAAAATTTTTATATACTATAATGTTTAATTTTTACATTAAGTCTTAATTTTGTTTTGACTCTAAATTTAAAAAAATAATAATCATAAAACTAATAATAAAAATTATAATACTATTAGCATCCCCGGTTTCTTCTACGACAGCCGGCGGTTTTCCATGTTGAAAACTGAACTTAAAATAGAAAACGACACACATTACGTATTGTCCTGGGCTTTTTCCCACGTCAGATACCCCTTTAACGGAAACGTGCCCATTAGCGCCGGAATTTCGCTGGGACACGTGGTAACACTAAAGTCACTCGGTTTCAGATATTCTAGTATTTTGTCTTTTTTTTTTCTGGGCTCCATTTTTTGGTTCCACTCAAACAAAAGTCAAAGAAAAAATTACCTCGAACGTCAAACAAGTGGGAACCGTGGCCTATCCGAACTCAACCATTAACTGGCGCCTTTTCACACTCACGTTCAACCCCCGTGTCCAATTCGCAAACCTGACTAAAAAAAAATCTATAAAAACACCCTTTTCTCGTATTCTCAGTTTCAACGTTCTATATCCCATTTGAACTTTTATCTCTCAAATCTCAAAAAAAAACAAAAAAAAGACTTTGACAAGTACTTACAAAGTGTAGACCTTTTCGTTTAAAGTGTGTCAGAAGAACCATCGATTCTTTATTCATGAATAAGATAACGTCTGGCCTGAGAGGCGTCAGAGCTGAACATTCGGACGAGGAAGTTAAATTGGCGGCGAGCAGGCCGAAGAAGAAGGCGGGGAGGAGGGTGTTCAAGGAGACGAGGCACCCAGTGTACCGCGGGGTGCGGCGGAGGAACAACGACAAGTGGGTTTGCGAGCTGAGGGAGCCAATCAAGCAGTCGCGGATATGGCTCGGGACGTACCCGACGGAGGAGATGGCGGCGCGTGCGCACGACGTGGCGGCGTTGGCCCTGAGGGGGAGGTCGGCGTGCCTCAACTTCGAGGACTCGGCGTGGCGGCTGCCAGTCCCGGCCTCAACGGATGCGAAGGACATCCGAGCGGCAGCAGCGGAGGCAGCCGAGGCGTTTCGGCCGAAGGGCGAATGCGGCGGTCCTTCGGGGAGTGGGGAGAGGGTGGAGGAGGAGAAGGCAATGAAGGAGGGGGAGGAAGTGTTTTATATGGATGAAGAGGAAGTGTTTGGCATGCCCAGTTTTTTTGCTGACCTGGCAGAAGGGTTACTTCTCCCTCCACCACCTCCTAGCTATATCAACTCGGATGATGACGTGGAAAGAAGTGCTGACGTGTTGTTGTGGAGTTACTCCATGTGATTTCTTTGATGCACATATATGAGAAAAGCATAGGGTCGATATTTTTTTCTTTTTTTCTTTTTTTTCTGTCAAGCATAGAGTCGAGATTTTTTCTTTTTTTCGCTCATGTGTCATTGAGTCAGCACACCAAATTATTTGTTCTTTAAAAGAAAAAGTAGAAAAGCAAACCAATTTATTTATTCTTGACCAAATAATATTTCTATTTGATAGGTATGTGAAATGAGAACTTATTGTATGTTGGTTCAGCAGTTGAAATTTAAAAAATTTTGGTTTACTAGAGTATTTGATATAGTAGTTAGAACTGTCAACACTGTAGCATGTAAAAGCTTTTACTGTAGCAATTATTTTTTTTTACTATAGCATATGAGAATTTTACACTATTTTTAACTAAAAATTGATTAAATCTAACTTTGTTAAACAAGCTATATATCAATAATATTATAGCGAACCGACCATCCAAACGTAAACGTGCTTTTAGTTTTCACCGTACGTATCTAACAAAAGAAAAACAATTTACCGGCAAAAACCAAATGATACAGCAAAGATGTAAAATACAATCACGTGGTGGTTGCTTAATTAGCTTGTGACTTTGTGTTGGCTGAAGCCGCTTTAATTCTTGGACATACATATCATTGCTTTTGGTAGGTCATATCACAGTTCAACAATGATATGGTGTGCATCTAATTATGGTTTTATGAAATATTATTATTATATCCTAAACCCAAAGAATATATTGTACGTTACTTTTCAAAAATGAATATATAGGTATAATGTATGTATATATGTATGTATACACTTGGGTTTTAATTCATTCTTTTTATTATCACGAAAGGTTAACATTTTGTATACAGTGACCTTTTTTAGGAGCTTCGAATATATTTGTATTTTTTTAATACAAAGAACTGTCTTGATTTCGGATTTTTTGATAATATGGTGTAACTTACTCAGTTTTAGGATATGCAGTCCACTCATATTGCTCTTTAAAAAATGAATTCTTACAATTTTTCTAGTCAATCGATGTAGATACATCTCGAATCACGTTAAAACTTTTTGTTAACGTCTTTTCCTATTTATTTTTTTTTTCTTTTTTTTCTAATATGGTTTAAGAGCGATATATACTCTATCTATTTCCCAATCTTATATGTTTGATGCATCTATTTTTTTCTCCGATCAATCTTGCACCCTAAATCCGCCACTGGAGTCTCCTATCAAAATTCCATCACTTGTTGGAAAAAGTTGACATTTGTGTAGAGTTACTCTTATAATAGTTTTGAATTGATTTGTACTTATTTTCAGATTAGGATATGTCATGAGTAAGGAGATTTAAATAACTTATCTAATTATGTGATTGTAATTTCTATATTTATGTAGTATATTGATTGTGCTTCTTACTAATATAACATTTCTTAGTACGTGGATGTAGATATATTGCTAAAAATTATGCTTTCTTCCTCTCCTTTTTTATTTTATTCTTTAATCTTTGATATGATTACATGATTGTAAAAGCATGCTACGGTTCAAGGATTGCTAAATAAGTGAAATTCATCATTATAATTAATTTATTATCCAGAATTTGATATTGAAACAATTAGGCCAAATTAAACTTATTGTAATAACTTAAGAAACACCAAAACTTATCAACTTCATGTAAAAACCGATTCAGGAGTATTTATTAGAAATTATAGGGGGCAACTTGAATAATACTTTCTTTTTTCGACAATTTATATTTATTTTGTTCAAATCAACGTTTTGGCAATTCACTTAAATACATATTTCCAATCATGGGCTTAGTTAAACCCCTTAAATTCATGACATCGAATTGTTGATTCTTGATATTAACTTTAAGAAACGAAAAAAAAAAAAGATTTTAGTTTATGATAATTTTTTATTGCCATAAAATATTCCCAACCATTCAGTGTTGAGATCTCAACCTAAACACCCTGGTTAGCAGTTGGCAACTTGGCAGGCGACTGCCCTCACATCCACTATGAGTTACATAATGGGGGCCCTTATTTGTTAGGCTGCAATCCGTCTTAATAAGCCCGTTTTAAGACACCTTGATTACATGATTTTAGTTAGGGTTCTTGTTTTGCACAAATATCCCTGATTTCTTCTCTTTTTTTTTTTTTTTTGTGTGTCATCTGCAAGTTATTCTCTAAACTAGTAAACTTTTACCCTCTATTTGGGAAATAAATTTGAATAAAAAAATTTTAGTTCAAACTTATTTCATTACGGTATTTTTTTGCATAATTTAAATTGATACAGTAAGAATTTTAAATGGCCTATTAATTTTAATATTAAGACGTTTTAAAGTGATAGTTTTGATATTTATAACTCAATAATTAATGGATTGTAGATGTTTAAAGAATCTCTTATGGGCTTCTCACATGATCATGTTGATAAAGATGAAATTTGTCGTTTACAAACTTAAAGTTTAAAAAGATTTCACACCCCTCCCCTTGGATTACTCCTTTCTTTCTCTTTCGTCCCCATGGTTGCCTAATCGGCAGTCAAGGGATGTACATAGTTGACATTGTTGAGTGCAAATCAGGGTCAGTTCTGCTTATGAAGTAAAGTTATTCACCCGTACATGTTAATGCATATATTAGGTTAAATTTTTCACGAAAGTAGTAGATTTAAATACTAACTCTTTAAAAATAGTATTCCTATAAGTCACCTTGTTAGGGCAAAGAAAATTTTTAGAGAACTCAGCATAGAAGAATGGTGACGGAGAAAAAGATACAAGAAACAATTTCAAAAACACTTTTGGTATAGTTTTGAAAATTTTTGGAAATGTTTTTATACATTTTTTGAGACAAAATTTTAAAAATACTCTCAGCACAGTTCTCAAAAAGTTCTTATTTTCTAAGACAAAATCATTTTTACTTATTTTGAAAAAACTACCAAACGAACCCAATTTTTCCTTGAGAAAAAGTGAGAAACAATAGTGCGTTTGGTAGTGTTTTTAAAATAGGTGAAAATGATTTTGTTTTGAAAAAAATGAAATTTTTTTTAGAATTATGCTAAGAGTGTTTTTGAAATTTTTGCCTCAAAAGTATATAAAAATATTTCTAAAAATTCTTAAAACAAAACCAAACCAAATGTGGCCAACGTTTTAAAATTTCAAATTTTGCCTCCGTTTTAGAGGCTTACATGCTGTGTAGATAGTAATTATAATTACCGTTCTTGAAAAGGTGATGACCGATACACTATAGTTGGAGTAATCTTTCCAAGCATTTTAAAAGGGATAAATTATTTTTATAAGTTTTGGAGTTTGGACAAGATTATAGTATGCAGCTTTTGCAGTTTGTACTAACTAGTACGTACTAATATATGCTATTAAATTTTTACACGGTGGGGACAACTGCAAGTGTACGCCATAAAAATGCTTCCTGTTCGAAGATGTGACTTGAGCTCTCCAGATTTCCATTGAATCTGGTATCCATTTGTGTTCGTAATTGAACTTTCAAGTCATTCTTGTACGACCTCCAATGGAATGTCACAAATTTCTGTTAATTATAACTTTACAAAAGGTATTCTGCCGGTCTCCCTTAAAAAAATAGGGATAACATGTTAAGAATTTATGAATAATGGTATGATATATTTATACATAATACAATAAGCCAAACTAATTAGAAAGTTTCATAATTTTTTTTTAAATAAAAATATGACTGACACTAAAATATAAGACATGACGTTTAATAGAAACCAAATGTCTCAGTACAAATAAATCATGCTCAAACCTGTATACCAAAGGCTCGAATATACAAGAAGCACCTCGGCACACAATTAAAAAAAAAAAAAAACGAGTACACATTACGCTTTGTAAAATAGGCCCTTTAATAATCGCTGGAAAATATATGAACAATTAAGGGTCACGACTACGTATTACAAAGGTCACAATTACCACAATAGAAACATACCAAACACCGCAAAAAGTACGCATTTGGGGCAAGAGACACAAGAAACAATTGAAAGATAAGGAAACCATTGCTATTATTATATCAAAAAACACAAAGCAATGGAAAAAAATATATACAAGTGGAAAACACCACGCTGTTAAAAAAAAAAAACTAAACCAATCCGAGACAAACCACGGACTAATAAAGCAATAACGCCGGTAACCCACGCCAAAGAGCAATGGGGTCAAACCCTACCAGCCACAACCCTAAACAACACAGCCGAAGACTGCTGCGAGGCACCTGCAGCAGTTAGCCAAACTCCCCCAATCACGGCCGCCACACACCCTAATGGAAAAGCCCGACCACTTCCAAGAGTCATCGGAATCAAACACAAAACCCACAACAACTGCCACCACTAGCGGAGAAACAACCGACCACCATTCAAAAACCAAGACCGGCCATCACCCCCACGCAATAAACAAAAACGACCCCGCAACCACGAAGCATCATGTCCAGCCCCCCATCTGCTTACAAAGTTTCCTAATCTAATATAAGACAATCAAAACTACTAACACTAATAAAAATAATGATGTTAACTTTCTCTAATAATAAGTGTCCTATTGGCTCCTATTAGCGTCCAATTGACTCGAAAAGTAAAGGGGGAAAAAAAACGCGTTAGTATCGCTGCTGGAAAAATATTAAAAAAAGGCATTAATAAAAAAAAAATACTTAACCCTATTAGGTCCCTCGTTTTGTAGCCTCAACTAATCTGGTTGATTCAACCAATTAATACAACGTTGTGGTTTTCCTTTAAAAAAAATAAAAAAAGGAAGAAGAAGAAAAAGGTGCACTAGTAATTTAAATCCGTACCAAGTTATCAATTAGGACCTACCTAAAAAAAAAAGTTATCAATTTGGACCACAAAACTAGAATAATAAATATAGTCACCCTTAATCGAATTGCTGAGAACACGCCTTTACTTCTTTACCACGACCAGCATTCTATTTTTAAATTTGAAAAGTAAAAAAACAACCGGGAAAATGTTTGCCCCCTCATTATTTTTAAACAACTAGTTTGAAGAAATAATTATATCATTGAATCTGACAATAGCAAGACACTATCATGAGTACATCTTACTGTACATTTGATATGTTAAT
Organism: Artocarpus heterophyllus; assembly: GCA_025403435.1. Lineage (NCBI taxonomy): Eukaryota > Viridiplantae > Streptophyta > Magnoliopsida > Rosales > Moraceae > Artocarpus > Artocarpus heterophyllus. The sequence goes on from CM046343.1 coordinate 32,618,182, forward strand.
TTCATGCACAAAAGTGGGCACATACTTTCTGACGCAATGGTTCGGTAATAATAATTTGGTTTGGACACTTGACAATAGGAACTCTTGATATATATATACACACACACACACACATAAACAATAGGAACTTCAAAACTATAGTATTAAGGGGGCTTCAAATTTTGTAGAATACCAATGTCATGTTTTGCCTTTAGTTGACAATATTTTGACATTATAATCATGATAGTCACCAAGCACGGGTGCCTCTGGCTTTGAGTCTGACCTAAAAAAACACATAAAAGAAAGAAATTAAAAAAAATTCAGGAAACATTCAAAGCGCCCCTCATTTAAACATAATTTTGAATCTGTTTATGTCCTATAATTTTCCGTACATAAACTTTTAACTTAATTATGAATACATATAATTGTCGTTCCTAGCTATATCCTAATCATGCAAATTAATTATGCGGAACAAATTAATTATGGTCTATTATTAGGGTCCAATTGATGGATTGTCAACATATTTTCTTGTGAAATGATTGAAACATCAATGTATATAGTATTACTGCTCCAGCAGTAGCTTTCTCTCTCACGTGGATTTGCAAGTTGCTTTAATCTCTAACTATAATTTTGCATTTATTAGAACAAACAAATAGTAAAATTATTTACCTGTTATTGTTTAGATTAGCGAGATTTCTATTCATCGCACTATGAATAGAATCCAATTTCCTTTTCAAAAACATTTGGTAGATAAAGCTATCAACTTTATGGAAATCAAACAAATTCATTTTCTTTTATGATCAACGGATTTTATCGTTATGTATGCTTAAACTCAGAACCAACTAGAGTCAACAACAAGCTTTGCCTCGCAAATTTATTATTCCTTTAAAAGAAGAAAAGACTATTTAATTACCAAGACTTCATAGTAAAGTAAACACAGATCTATCTTTTAATTGAAATAAGGAAAAAAATAAAAAATATAAAGAGAAAACCACAAAACTCATTAGAATGAACATATAATCTTTCCTCTCATGAAATGTCACGCTCTAAGGAACAATTTAACTATGGCCTGGAAAGTCTTCCTTTCTTTTTAATTTACATTTTTCTCTACAAAGGGATATCTATGGCTTTAGCCCACCAAGTGGGTTCATGAGTCAAAAAGGAATCTCTTGTCAGCAATTCTGTAATTGCACAACTGAGTGTGAGAGAAAGGCATGCATGCACACGTGGCTAAGCGCATAAAGAGGAGGGACAGTTTCTGCATGGAGTAGAGCTACAGTAGTACTACACAGATCATTGTAGTATCTCTATCAAACTTAAAACAAAATATTTATTTATTTTATTATAAAATTATTCAAAAAAATTTTTTTGAGTAAAAGGTCAACTACAGGTCTCATATCAGTCCAAAGTCCAAGCTGATCACCTCTAAAAACTCCCCAACCTGCAATAAATTCTTGCACGTAAAATCCCACATACACAATTCACATATCGCAGTTTAATTCAAAAACCGCAACCACAATAAAATAACCAAACTTGAGATTCAAATTTCACCACCCAACAAAGAGAAGAGAAACATCCCAGCTTCTTCTTCTTCTTCTTCAAGTACTTCTTTCTCTTGCATATTTCTGAACTCTTCTCTGTCTCTTATCTGCAAACTCTAATATTATTTTCTGCAAAAATATATTTTACTCTTCACGCCTTGAGATCTTCAACCCCCTGAAAAAAGAACCTACCTCTCTCTTTCTTCATCCTCCAGTTCTTTTCTATAAAACCCCATTTTTATCTTTCTGTTTAATCTCTCTCTCTCTCTATATATATAATATTCACTACTTGTATGTTTAATTCTTTAGTTATATCATCATCAGCTTTTTCTTATATCATCTCTCTGATACTTTTCTCAGCTCTGAAACTGTTCATAAGGTGAATTTATGGAAAGTTTTTGCTTCTTTCTTAATGCTTCTTCATATTATCATATACCCTTTTTCAGTAGTCTTCACTCTCTCTGATTATAACTAGTTTTTCAGAATCTCTGTCTCTGTTAAGACCCCTGAACATATACATATATATATTTTTCTTGGTGAAGTTTATCTCTCTCTCTTTGTTCTTCTTCTTCTCCTCAAAAACCCTAACTATGGCCTCTCTTAGTCCTGATGTTATTCCTCATGATGATCAAACGGCGCTGATGGTGATCAGAAAACCAGTCATGCTCAAGGACTACCTCCTTGACGATCTGAGCTCCTGCTCGTCCAACGGCTTCAAATCCTTGCCCCGCCGACAGTGCTGCACAACCGTCCGATTCCTTCTCGAGATTGATCTCAAACAGAAATCGTCCGATCATCAGCATAAGCTCAAAAAAGTCCATCATGATCGTGATCAACGGCTTCGCAGAAGCCGTTCCAGATCATCCTCCACAATATCGGCGCTCCAACGAGCTTCCGACGCCGTCATCAACGCCGTCAAGAACTTGCCGTTTCTGTTTCCCTCCGTCAAGAAAGGATCGTCGTCATCGTCAATTCTTCCCAGAATCCTGTCAAGGAAGATATTAAGAAACCGCTTAATCTTCTGGGGAAAATCAGATCGGAAGATTAATAATCACGTCAGACGGTCGAGACTGACGTTTTCTGATCAAGTACTCCACGAACGCTGTGAGCCGTCTGATCCAAATACCATCACCCCAACAGCACCAACTGTAGTCACTGCCACTGCAGGGAGGGTCTCGACCAGCACGAGCAGTAACAGCTCGAACGAGAGTGAGTTTGCTAACTCGGACATGTTGAGTTCAACGGAAAACTACGTCGTTGAGAGCGAAAAGGATTTGTCACCACAAAAAGTCAACAACAACAAAGTAGATACTACTGTCGGTGAGGATTTAACGGAACCGACAACTACGGCTAAGGTAAATTTCGAGCTCTTATTCTCTGCTTCGCCTACCTAAGATTAATAAATAATATCTTAATTCATATTTTTTGAGTGTATAAATAATATCTTTATACATATATAAAATACATATTGTCTATATATAATAATTATCCCTGTCTGTTGGTGACCCGTTTGTGAATCGTTTGCCTTGTCCTCAAAATTATTTCTCAAGCCACCAAAACTACTTAATTTTTTTTCATTTAAATAATTAGAAAATTACTCAATTTGAAGCGCTTGGTTATTTATTTCTTGCCCGTAGAAATATTGTCCAAACACAAAAAGTTTTGATTTAAAACGACTTTTTTATATATATATTTTTATTATTCTTAACTCGTTACAATGTTTAAACTCAAACGGACTTTTAAATCTTATATCTTGTAATAGAGTCACGCGTGTGAACTAGCAACTATTGGAGTGATTGTTTTTGAATTTTCAAATTTTAATTGTTTAAACACCTTTGATTATTATGTATAATCTGGCATTTAAAAAAATAAATAATTTTAATTACTAGAATCTTCTAATATAACAGGTGTTTTTTTTTTTTTTTTTGTTCTTTGAGGTGGAACTATAGAGAAAAGTGGTGGGGGTGAGGGTGGAAATAGCAAAAGGGGTGAGATTGGGATTTTGAAAATATTTGGTAAGCGGGAAGGAGAGAGAGACTAGAGAGAGAAGCCGCGGCTAACGGGATCTAGGGATTGCAGGATGATCACGTGTGGGGAATTTCTTGGGAATGTATATGTTACTTCTCAAGCCTGTGAGAGTAAATGTGTACGACTACTCTAGCGCCTAGGATCCCGCTACCATGTTGTGCATTTGCGGGATCCACGGCGTCGACAACCGCGAGTCTATGGTTAGGACTATAGTCACGCTGTACAATAAAAAACTTATTTAAATATAAAAAAATTCATGAAAATTAAATTTTTTTATTTTTTATTTGAATAAATAATTGCACTTGTCCAAACCAAGACATTGATTGGGAAGGAGCGGTTGGCTGCCTACATCACTATTTATTAGATATTGTATTTTTGTATGAGTAGTTCTTAAGGATTTTTCACAAGTTTGTCGGTGTCCCAAAAAAAAAATTGTTGTGGATTTTTGTGGCTTAGGCTTTAAGAAGAGCGGGGTTTTTGTTTTCTCTTTTTGGCTTTGGTTGATGTTTTTATTTTTTATTTTTAAGCGTATAAAACGCAATGTATATAATTCTATTATAACAGAAAATAATTAATTGCCTTTTGTTCCACTTAAAAAAGGTGTGTTACACAAATTATTAATTAGGGCTCAAATTTTGGCAGAATCGTAGTTGTTGAAACTAATTATTATTATTATTTTTGTTAAAAATATTAGTCATGTTGAGGAAGCAACTCTTATAGAGTCCGTATTTGTCTTTTGCTCTGTCGTAAAAAGTGTGCCTGTTATGAAAATTATTAATTAATGATCAATGTTAGGTGGAACCGTAGAATAAGGGAGTCTTTAAAAACAAATTTAAAACTTAAAAGTTGAAACTTGAGCACTATAATATATATGAGAACTTTACATTGTAATAAACTTTTACTTTTCATTTTAGGATGTGATAGTTTTACATTGCAGTAAGTTGAAACTTAAAGTTTCAACTAACTTATCAAACTAAGCCTAAGATATTGGAACTAATTATTATTTATTTGGTTATGTTAGTATTAAATTTGGTTTTGAGGGTTGGTGAAACAATTAATTAAGGGGATTTGACAGATTTCATGTTATGGTCTAGTAGGTTGACTAAACCAAGTCAAGCAAAGTCTTGGGATTTACCTCTTCTCGACTTTTGTTTGTTGTGTTGAGCACAAATAACACGGAAACTTCCGCAAACATATCCTCCTACGATATACTATTGGATTTATTGACTGTATACACATTTCTTAGTCTAAATTTACAAGAGAATCATGCATATATAATTTACAAAACAGACTTCTTATAAAAAATTCAAAGATGTTTAAACCAATTTTATTACGGTGTTTTTTTATAATAATTAAATTATTACATTGCTTTAGAATTCAAAGGCGCTCTTGCTTGCAATTCACCTCATGTAGTTTCACTTGTTTCCAATTTGGGCCTGGCATTGTGTCCAAGGGCAGTCCTACACCCATTTTCTTGGATTAATTAGGAGAGGGCACAGAAAGATCATACTCCACCTTTAGCCCCACCTGTGTTTGGACTTGCAGTGGTTTTAGGCCCATCTACTTCAGCATCATGGGCCCATACTACATTACATTTACTTTCTACTCCAAATCAAACTCCATTGCGAGCGCAAATAATAATAACAATTTTTTATTTTTTAAAAGGCATACTATCAAGCCTTATTTTCAAAAAGGGCCTAATATGTCGTCAATTGAGATGAATATTTTTTTTTTAGTATTTATTTTGGAGTAAAACTGACTAGTTTATGAAAATTTCTTCCTTGCATATTTTTTGTAATTTGATTTTTGTCTTTTGTGAACTAATAATCTATAGCAGGAGTGGTCAAACGAAGAGGAAAAAGAACAATTCAGTCCCGTATCCGTGTTAGATTGTCCATTTCAAGATGATAATCACGATGAGACTAGCTCTCCTTTCCATCATAAACTTGCTCGTTTGGAAGGTAAGCCATGCTATTTATAATCGCCACGCTTAGAGAAGCTAGAGAATAACACAAATTTACATGTCAATCTTTAATTGTTAACTAAAGAAACAACGACAAGTTAATAACTCATGATTATTAGGTATCTTCTTCTTTATATAACAAAAAGGGGATTATTTGTGTTTATGTTATGTGATTGATTATCAGGAAACAAGCAAAAACTTCTACAAAAGATTCGAAGGTTTGAAAACCTCACGCAATTGGAACCGGTAGATTTAGAGAAGAGAATCGCAATGTCGGAGCTCGAAGACAAACTTGTTACGATTTCCAACATACACAAAGATAATGATCATGAGAGAAGAAATGAAAGCGAGGAAAAAGCATGGGAGATGATGAAAGTTATAAAGATTCGTACTAGTACTACTACGACATTAAGCACTCCTTTGAAGATCAATAACTTGGTCTCTAAGGTGGATAGCTTGTTGTTTGATTTCTTCCGAGAGAGAGTAATGGAAGATTTTAAGGCAAATCAAGAGGTGTTCAATGAGAAAGAGGCATTGAAATTGGCTGAAGATTGGGTGAATGGAGAGACAAAAGAAGTTTTGTTGGGTTGGGAAGTGAAGGAGGCAAGAAATGCTTGTGTTAAGGATATGGAAAAGAGTGGCAAATGGAGCAAAATGGACGAGGAAAAGAATGAGATTGGTTTGGAGTTGGAATTTCAGCTCTGGGATTCTTTGGTGCAAGAACTTTTGCTTGATCTCTTGTGAATTATAAAAAAATAAAGGAAAAGAAAAAGAAAAAGTATGTGTTTGTACTTTAAGTGCTGATCATGCAAATATTGGAACAACTCAGGGTTGTTTTCGTCATTCTAAGACAGGCATTGAAGTAGGCTGGTCATTGGCTTGAATGACTAAAGCCACCTTGAGGGTACTGGCCAATGGCCACTGTATGTTTTATCAGTAGGTCCCACTTTCTTATAATTCATTTCATGGAGCTAAGAAGGAAATGGTGTGTTTGGTTGAAGCACTGTGATGACTCGAATCATGATTCGAATTATTTTGCTACAGTATTTTTTCTCACAAAAATTTAAATCTTTATTCAAATACTCAAACAAAACGGGCCCGAAATGCTCGTGGAGTTCTGACTCTCTTTATATTATGCATTCTTGATAGTTATAGTTTTTTTTTTAAGTGCTTTTATTATTATTTTTTTCTCTTGGCCTCACCACCTTTTCTCCAACAAGCTAACCCATCTAAACTATTAAATTTATATTAAGTTATGTTAGCTTTTATGTATTTAGTATAATAAATTTGATCAAATTTTGACGTTAAAAAACATGCAATACGATAGAGAATAGTAGAAAGCTCTTTTAAAATAAAATGCTTGTAATTGATTGATTTACCGTTTAGCACTTATATATATATATGTATATATATAACACTTTAAAACGGAAAATTGTTCAACTGGATAGAGGAGAAACTGATTTAGATCTCTCTTTAATCAGCCAAATAGGAGCTAATATTTTCTTTATTTCTTTTTTTTAGATTGAATTTTATTTTTGCCATTGGAGAACATCACTTATCTCACATTGTCCTAGACTTTCGATAGATACGTTAATGACACTTGAACTTTACAAATGTTGCATTAATAATATTTTTGTGACAAAAAGTATTAAAGAGTGGACGGATTATAGCACGTGAAACGCACGTTATGTTTTAATCAATTTAATTTAGAAAAATTTAATATTGACAATCATTTATGTACAATTCCACTATATAACTAATTCATTCCAAAAGCAGGTCTTGACGTTTTTCATACTCCTTCCAGTTTGCCCAAACCTGAAGAAACAAACTAATTAATACCCGTTTTCTTCTTCTTCCTACTTTGGTCCCTTACAGTACCCATCTTTCTTTCTTTTTCTTATCTCATCATCCCACTTTTTCTCGCCAGCCAAACAGCTAACCAAAATTTGCATATGATTAAATTTACAATTTACGGAAAGCCTTCCTCGAGTAACATGTGCTTGATGTAACGCCAGAATTGAGCTAAACTAATGTGAAGAAAGTAAGAAGAAGATCCTAATCTTGCCATCCTAACTAACACATATTTTCTTAAAAAGAAACGTCAATCACTTTAAGAACCAATTCAAGTGGCTAATGTTAAGAAGCATAGAGCCAAATTCAAAGCCTTTCAGAATATCACCTCAAGAGAAGAAAGTTTTCGTGTGGCCATGAGAAAAGGTAGAGGCTATGCAAGGCTACGGAGAAGAAAGAGAGTGGCCACCTGCGGAGAACTACGAAAATCGTAGCGCAAAGCAAATCTCATGTAGCCTGTCACGCCCCGGGACTCAGGAGGTGACGTGACGGGTTAATTAATTCAAATTTATTAAGTTAAAAGTTAATTATTTTAGGGAATTAGTTAATTAATAAAAATATGATAGATTTAAAACTTTTTAAAGAAATATTTATAATAATAAAACCAATAAGATAAAGCAAAATGAAATAAAATAGTAAGGAGGGAGGAAAATACGCGTTGGGTCCCGCCGGGCCCATAACTCGTGCACACATATGGTACCGACAATAATTAAATTATTACCACAATCCATTATAGAAAAAGAAGTTAAAATGATATATGCCTTGTTTAAGTTATACGAACAACCTACTCAAGATTCCTTTACTGCTTGCAAGTCCGCTTGGTGAATTTCTGGTCAATCCTAAGTTGAATTCCACCTAGGGAGGGAGAATTTGAAAACAGATAATAGGTGACCGAAATGCTCAATAGGACTAGGTTTTAAAAACATTTAATTTGAATGTAAAATTCATCATTCGAGAAAATATTTAGAAAACATAATTAAATAAATAGATGAATAGATCCAATAAAATTGATCTTACCAAAAACTATTCATTGTTTGCCCAGAAAAGATAGCATTATCTTTTCTTGGGCAAACATATATATCACCATTGTAGTGACCCAGCTGAGTTTCGGGACCTGCCCCCAAAGGTCGCACTCTATATGACCCGATATCTGAGTATAGCATCATGCCCATCTATGTATTTCTATAGTTATCAAATCTTATTTTACTAAGTATATTCATTTACATTCATTATGTGGTTCATTATGAAAATCACCTCATTCTGTTGTTTATGAAAACAATTAATAAAAAATCTTTTTTCAATCATTCATTGAAAATATTTTGAAAGAAATCATTTTGAGGCCAAAAATCATTTAAAAACATGGCTACCAAAAAAGGGGTAGAAGTCCTACCTCAATACCCAGCACCGCAACTCAGCATCGCAGTCTCGCTTCGCTATACGTTACCTCCACTGAACCACGAACAACTTAAATACAAACTAAGTTCATCAATATTTAACTTAAGATATTCTACACCACTAACCTATCTCATGGTATCCTATATGCCATTTATATCTGTAAAATTATATTATAAGATTAAAATCTCAATCTAGGTTTAAAATAGGAAAAATGGGTAAAAAATAACAAATTTTTACAAAGTTTGATCGGCCTGTCAGTTTCCCTGGTCCTGTCTGCCAAATTGCATAGTTCGGCCTGTCGGACCCAGAGACCATCTGGGTTCGGCCTGCCGATGATATAAATCCGACCTGCCAAACTCATGAATCCTTCTTGCCGAACTCAAAGTTCGGCCTACCAAAATGGAAAAATTCTAAAAATTTTCAGGCCTTTCCAAGCCCAAATCCTCATTTCTAACCCGTTTCCTCATTTCTCAGGCATAGAAAACATTCATTGATGATAGAAAAACATAGTAGAACACTTTTAAACTAATTTAAATAATATTTACATGGAAAATTTCAATTGAATTTGAAAATGGGAAAATAGACAAAAAATAGAAAAACTTTATTCAAATTCGTTTTTTATCAAACTAAACTTAGATTCTAGATGATTCGGGTCTTACTAACTTAGATTTAAGGTTTTCTAAGCTCATATAACTTAGATTCCAACATTTTAAAGAAATTAAAAATTTAAAGAAAAAGTTTAAAATTTTGGAAAAAGTTAAACTAAACTTGAATCCAAGCTTTAAAACAAGTTTGCAGTAGCTTAATCGTATTCCTTGTCCTCCAATCCAGCTAAGAATCAAAGCTTGAGTTCAAAATTTTGAATCAAAAGATAGGTAAGAGAGAAAGAGAGAGACGAGAAAGAGTTTGAGAATGAGGGAGAGAGAGAACGTAAGGAGTGAGGGAAAGAGAGGGAGAGAAAGATTAAACAAAGAGGAGGAGAGTAAAACCAGAGAGGAAAACCGTGTGTCATCCACAGTTTTTGCAAAAAGGGACGTAGTTGGTATTTGATAAATTGTTTTGTTTCAAAATTTAAAATAACAAATAAAATAATCAAGAGTAAGTAAAAATGATTAAAATAATTAAAAATAACATTAATTTAGAAATACCACAAAATAGTCAAATTAAATTTCAAAATACATCGTGGCACACTAATTCACCATTTTATACACTAATAACACTTAATTAATTTCAGGGCATTATAGGCCACGTAAGAAAAGCACGCGGCCGAGTGTGTCAGCATTTTGCGATATTTAGGATTTGTTATCTATTTTTTTTGTAAACCTATAAATAGATAGGTTGTGTTCTTTTCTTTAGAGAGTGAAACTTAGAAAAAAATGAGTGGTTGAGAGGCTAAGGAAAATTCTAGAGAGAGTGTGTGAAATTTTTTCTTGTAAAATTCTTCATCATCATAGTGAGTCATTCTATAACTATTGAAAGTGGACGTAGTTCTCGCATCAAGGGTGCACTACTATAAATTTCGTGTATTCTTATTTATTTTTTGTCACATATTTTCATTCTTAGTAAAATTAGGGTTTCTAATTCGCGACAATTAATTCATGAGGCCTCTAATTAAATAGGAGAAGTCTATTGTGATTAGGTACCAAGAAAAAATTCTATAGCTAGAACTTACAGTTCACACTAAAATAGTATTAAATAAAAAGTATGGAAATTAAATGAAATTTAAAAGAAAATGACGGTTTATAATTGGCGGTGTCGATATGAGGCATTGTTTTATGTCCTACACAAGAATTTTTTTTATCTAAATTTAAATCTAAAGTAAATCTATTAATATATGGTATTAAATGCCTTTTCTTTTTGCTAAGAAAAAATGTGAAAAGATGACAATCGACATTAGTATATTTTCCGCATGTTACTTGTTGCAAATTAGACGCTTTAATTCTACCTAGAGCAAAAACGTGAAAAATAAAAAATAAACAAAAGGACATACATAAATTTATAATAGTTTACTCTCAACAAGATAGCTACATCTATTTTCAGTCATTGTAGGAATTCACTATGATGAATGAGAAGTTTACAAGAGATATACTCTCTCTCTAAGTTTCTCTCTCTCTATAATATATATATATATATATTATTTTTTATGAGCTATAAAAATAAGCTTTAGCATGTCTTGTTTATAGGATTGCACAAAAGAAGAGGACAGTTTCCTAAAAATCATACTTATTCATGACTGGGTGCCACGACCATAACCTCCTAAAGCCGTGGCCCCAAGATTTGTTTACTTCAGAAAATCTATGACCTAACACCGCGGCCCTGGCTAGTAGGCACCACAACGCTGAATCCCTGTCAGCTAAAAGAGTCCTCCAAACCTCCAATACTACAGTTATGCCTTCTCATGGCTGCGGTGCTACAAATTTTGGCCTGAGGTCTTCGCTCAGCTTCTCGCCTCCTTCCAACCCTTATGGCGATCTTACAAGAAAGGTCCGTCCCTATAATCCTCTATGTAAGGTGATAATTCTTTAGGACGTTAAATTACGCTCCCCAAGTTAACATTACTAAAGGGCTTTCCCACACACTAACAACAACTTCGTTGATGACCCTTACATCTAGCCCTATCTATTTAACAAGGAGCAAGCAAGCGATTGTTACCTTAATCCCATTAAATTTGATATGGGTCAAAATATGTAAGGCTTAATCCCATGCATGTTAAATAAAGTCTTAGGTTAGAGGCAAGATCAAACGCTCACATTTAAGACTCCTAAGAAGGTAATGTAACACTCAAACTTTAGAGTTTAAATCACAAACCCAATCATAATGCTCCTTTATAGTTCGGGGCCATCTCACTCAGCTATTCATGTTGAAAACTATTGGTGCATTTTAGCGTTGTTTCTATTATGTTTTTTAAAGGGTGTTTGGCATTTTTAGTTTCAACAAAAATTTTTAGTCATTATAACATAATTAATGCTCTCACATATCATAGTGTCAAGAAAAAATAAATTACAATATAAAGATCTCATATGCTTTTAGTCCCAAAAACCCTATGGTTGTGTTTGGTTGCAAGGCCAAGAATGAAGTTTCATTCTGATATTTGATTGGTTTTTGGAAAAGAAATAGTCATTCTAAATAGAATGACTTTTCTGACTATTCAAAATAGAATGACTTTTCCATCAAGTGGGTGAATTATCGTTCCTTTATCACATAAGAGGAATAACCATTCTAAGTTATTTTCTTCTTTTTCCATAATTATCCTTGAATGTTAAAATTATTACTAGTATAATTATTTGATAATTACAAGATAATAAATATAATATTATAATATAATATAATATAATGTAATGTAATATGATATAAAATAGTTGTAATAATGTAATTAATAATATCATAATTATATTAATAATAAAATAATAATATTTTTATATTAACCATTATCATAATATTATTATATTCTACGCCGTAATTATATAATATATTATATAATTATAGTTTTATTATATTCTATTACGTTTTATATACTATGTTAATTATATTGATATATAAAATATTAATGTTATAATATAAGAGCAATTTTGTCAATACGAAAATATTGATATTCCATCACGTAGTATTCTGGAAATTACAATGTATCAAAAAAAAAAAAAATTACAACTAAACAAAAGAATTAACTTTATTTTCCATTCTATTTCGTTACTATTACTGTTTCGCTACTGCAACCAAACGCATTCTATGCGTTTGAACATGACCTTTACGAGGAACCGATAAAACGTGTTCTGCTTTAATTGGCCAAAAGTTTCTCGTGTACACCGCATGGTCTTAATGAGGCTCAGAGGGGATCACGGTCAACGGATTTGACTGACCAAACGCCAAACGCCATCTTTTTGCATTACAAAGAGAATATTAGAACAACAACAACAACAACAACAAAAGCTTCTGAAACCAAACTCGTACCGGTAGAAATTTTCTTCCGCGAGAAAATTCCACAGTTCTTTTCTTTCTTTTTTTTTTCCGGGAAAAACTGAGCTTGTTGAACCGTCCATGTTACCGTGATTCATGTGAATCACAAGGCTTGTCTCTCTCTCCTCTCTCTGTAAACGTCTGTAAAAACAGTTCCTTTTCTTTCTTGTTTCTTCCTTTAAATAACAGACAGAGAGAGGGAGAGAATTGAAAGTGACGAAAGCGAGAAAAAGGGTCTTCTGGAAAAAGGGTCTTCTTCTTCTGATACTTGTCTTCTCGATCTTACTGTCAAAAGGGCATCTAATTCAACCCCGATAATCAGAATTCAAGAACAAAGAAAACAGATTACTTTTTTTTTCTCTGTATTTTTTTTGGGATTGATTTAACGGCGTTTAATTTGAGGTGATGAAGAACGAGGATCAATCAATGTCCCTTTTCGGGATTTCGCTAACAGACAGGCCCAAATGGCAACAGTTCATCATCTGCTCTGCTGGCTTCTTCTTTGGCTACCTCGTTAATGGCGTTTGCGAGGTTTCTTCTTATTTTTCTTTCTTTTCATTTTTTTTTCCACTTATTATAGAATTTTTCAAATATTATTACTCTATTTTTCTTTCCTAGTCTTCTGTGTTTTAATAGATGCGGATCAAATATCATTCATGTACTTTTTTTTTTCCTGTTTCCTTCTAAAATATCGAAGAATGAAATTGTAATGCAAAGAATGTTTTTTTGGCCAATTTGGAATTTGTGTATTTTTCCACTATTTTGTTTGTTGAGTAAAATAGTTTGAATATTCTAATAATATTCTTAGAATTGCCATGTTTATGCCCTGCATAGTTCTAAATTTTCCATCATTTATTCTTGTCCAAAGACCAAAGTAGCCCTTTTTTTTTTTTTGGTTAATATGCTCAAAGTTGTGTTTTGTAGTACAATACATTGTTCTTTACTTCTTTGCTACTCTGTTTTATATGACTTATATTGTTCTTAAATTCCCCTGTTTTTTACTTTAGTTTATTTTTCTGTTTTCTCATTGACATTATATAATTTGCTTTTTATCTCAGGAATACGTTTACAATCGGCTTCAATTCAGGTATTACAGCCATTACTTAACCATTGCAAAAAAAAAAAAAACTAACAAAACAAACTCCTTTATTTTTCATTATTTCTAGTTAACTTTTTTTTTATTATTATTATTATTAGCTATGGATGGTACTTCACATTTGTGCAAGGATTTGTGTATATCATGCTCATATACCTTCAAGGTTTCACCACCAAGCAAATGGTCAACCCATGGAACACATATGTTAAGCTCTCCGCAGTTCTAATGGGTTCTCAAGGACTGACCAAAGGGTCCTTGGCTTTTCTCAACTACCCGGCTCAGATCATGTTCAAATCCACAAAGGTAACCACTCAAATTACCCCTGTGTTGTTAAAACTTGTCTCTTTTTTAACTTCATTTTTTTTTTTTTGTTTTCTTTGTTTTGGTTGCTTTCAAAGAACTTTTATGAACCATATAGATTCGGAATGCCGACCTTAAGATTCACAAATCATAATTTTACATGACAATTTTAGACAAGTTAAAATTTTTCGGCTATGGTAACTACTGGTAATATTTGGTCATCATTGCTTGCTTTGACTGACTGCGCAAATTCACACATCAACTTTGAGACTCGTAGATTATTATCCATTACGATCTACTCATATTTTAAATAGCAATTTTTGACCAGCTTAGGTTTTTAACCAATTATGCAAATTTACATGCTAAACTTTGAGACTTTCGATCAATTTATTTTAATATGGTGATTTCTGTCCGGTTGTAAAATGTAGCTCAATCATGGCCACTAGTAATAATTTTTGGTTAATTTCTGACCAAGTGTTTCATTGCATGTGGAAATTCAGGTATTACCTGTTATGGTCATGGGTGCATTCATTCCAGGATTGAGAAGAAAATACCCACTACATGAATACGTCTCCGCAATGCTTTTAGTGATAGGCCTAATACTTTTCACCTTAGCTGATGCTCAGACATCTCCTAATTTTCACATTTTCGGTGTTGTGATGATCTCGGGTGCTCTTATCATGGACGCTTTTCTAGGGAATGTGCAAGAGGCGATCTTTACCACAAACCCGGATACCACACAGGTCAACTCTATTACCAAACTGGGTTTAATGGCTTAACTTTTGTTTTTCTTTTGTGATCATTATGTAAATTTTTTTCCCTTTTCTGCAGACGGAGATGTTGTTCTGCTCAACGGTGGTAGGCTTGCCTTTCTTGATTCCACCAATGATTGTAACAGGAGAGTTGTTTAAGGCCTGGAATTCTTGTTCTGAGGTAGAGCAAATCTTAAATCATTTTGTTTTGTTTTTGTTTTTGAAATTTTGTTGTTGTGCATGATGAAGTTGGATCAAGTCATTAGCAAAATGCCCACCACTACCACCTAAAAGGATTTCATGGGGGAGAAATAATAATGGTAGTTGATGATGAATTTGGGCGATGTGGTTGGACTTTAACAAAATAGTCATTGCATTTTTTGTAGTATTCCTGTTGAAAAGGACTATTCAAATTCTTCCAAACAACGAAAATAGATCTAAAAACAAAAGAAAACAAAACAAAAAACAAAACAGATTATGGCGCTTCTGAATTTGGTACACTACATGTCGCATGCATTTTGATCATTCTATTTTATTTTTTTTTTCTTCAAGTTCTACTTGTTCCTTCAATTTTTACCTTCCAAGACTCAATCATGCTCATTGTTTCAATGTGATAAAATTGCAGCATCCTTATGTTTACGGGGTATTAGTGTTCGAAGCCATGGCAACATACGTCGGTCAAGTGTCTGTACTGTCCCTCGTCGCTCTTTTCGGTGCTGCCACCACTGCCATGGTAATACTAACTCATTTTTGGTTCTTGTAACGGCTCTAATTTTTTTTTAAACTTGTAATTATTGTTATCTTGTAATTTCTAACATTGCCATTTTTCTAAAATTTTGAACATAGTGGAGTTTTGATGGTTACTTGTTTTCGCAGATTACAACTGCTAGAAAGGCTGTCACTTTGTTGCTTTCTTACATGATTTTCACAAAGCCCTTGACTGACCAACATGGGATAGGACTTTTACTCATATCCATGGGAATCATGCTAAAGATGGTCCCAGAAAACAAAATCCCCACTTGGAATACAATCCAACATGCCATTGCCAATCATTCAAAATCCTATTCCAAAACAGAAGACCATGAAAGTTTTGAAGAAGATGAAGAGAAAAGAGCCTTGGTCTAAAGGCGATTCGGGGTTGCGGACTTATTTACGATCGGTTTTTGCTTTGCTTTGCTTTTTTGGTTCTCTTTTTTACTTTTGTCTCAAGGTTCTCAGAAATTTCTCAGGCATTGGTTTACGTTTGGTGCATAGAGTAGAAGGAGGAGCAGAGATGATAAGGTTAGAAAGGGCAAGGAAAAAAAGGAGAATTTTTTGCAGCCGTAGTTTGGTTTTCATAAGAGACTTTGTCAATTGCAGATTTTTTTCTTCTTTAAAATGATTTTTTTTTTTATATCAATTACGCTCTACTCTTTTGCATGGAAACTCATAATTGTTTAGGAACATTTATGTTCATAACATAGGCAAGTCACCTTACATAGATTTCGAGCTTAAATTTTTTGCGCAACAGCTTTCAAAGTAAAGCATTAATCCTCAATTATTCGAAGAAAGCTTGACTTACCAAAAAGGAATCAAGATTACGGTTACAGTCAGCCGTAGAGCCATTCATGAACAAAGGTGGGCGGCCATCTCTCTCAACTTTTTTTTCCTTCTAATTTTTTCTATAAAATTTAATAAAATTTGCGTCGCATCTTCCTTAAAATTGTACTCATCCCTTATAAAATTGTAGTTAAACCTCTTAAAATTGTGTTTCCTCCTTTTAAAATTCTACCTCTTACACTCCTCCCTCACCTTCGATTAAATTTTCTAGCTCTACCTTACTTATAGTCATCATTTTTTTTAGCAAAATGATAATCATCAAATAAAAAGGAGGGAAGACTTTTTTTTTTTTTTTTTGCCCTTTGGTGTGTACCAAAAAAGGGGAAAATGGCGGATGCTATCTGTTTGGTCAAAAATGATGCCACTCACAAACTTGAGCGTCGTTTATCATCTCTGTTTCATGATATCATGTCGTTCTTAGGATGCTCTTGCGTTATGACATCGTCGTCTCGTTTCTTTTTTACTAGGTGTTTGGAAGGGTGGTGAGAACCACTTTTACTGTAGCATGTGAGAGTTTTATACTATAACATATATTTTTTTTATTGTTACTGTAGCATGTGAGAGCTTTACATTGTTTATAACTGAGATTGTGGTGGGAACTGAGTGGTTCCCACCACTGCCAAACACCCCCTTAATTTCTACGATTGTTTGGTCCTTATCCCAAATTTTTCGTCCCCTTAACATGATGTCGTTTAATAGAATATTGTCGTTTTTTGACTACTATTTTTCTTTTTACTTGGATTGTTCTATTGATGTTTTTTCAAGCTATTTTTATTTGATGGATTATAATTATTTTTTTCAGATATGTGTTCCTTTAAATGCTGTCGCTTTCCTCTCTGATTTTTTTTTCTTGTTTAATGGGGGTGTCCTAAATTAAAATATTAGGATATTAGCGTTTCTTAACAATGACGCTGTTTTTAAGACCGTCCTTTCTTACGTTGTCGGTTTTAGCAATGATGTCGTTTCGATACTTCTTTCGTTTACTAATCCTTTTTTTTCTTTTTTACAATGATGTTGTTCTTACGATGACGTCGCTTCATAAAACATTGTCGTTTTCTAGACCAATGTAGTTTCGTGCTCTTTTGTTGTTATAGAATATTGTCAGTCAGTTTGTTTGAGGAAAAAAGGCAATCAAACTTTTTTTTACGATGACGTCGTTATGATTATGTCGTTCACAAAAATACTCTTTCCAAAGCAACGAATCTTGTTGCAACATTATGTCGTTCAGAAAGACATTGTTGGTTTTTAAGGTAATGACGTCATTTTCTTTGAGGTAGTCGATTGCCAAAAAATTGCCCCTTTTGTTGACGCTGATGTCATTTTAGAGACTCTCGTTCACAAACTATTTTCGTTAATCACGAACAAAAAGTCGTTGTTGTTTCCAAAATTATAGTCCGGTCAGTTTGGTAAATGGATCAAATGGATTTGATTTATGTTGATTTTTTTTATTTATGTTATGTAATTTGAATTGATGATTTGAATTTTTTTAATAAAGAAAAAAATTGAAAGTTTGTTTGAATATATAGTTGAAAAAGTTTTTGATTTATTAACAAATTTAACAAAATCTTAATCGAATCTTGATTCAGATAGTGAAATTTGCATTTAATGTTCATGATCTTAAAAAATATGAAATATAGATTTTAATTTATTTATTTTTTTATTAGGAACGTAATGAAAAAAAATATTCTCTTAGATATTAAATGAAGAAGTTATAATTTTTTTTTTAAATATAAAAAAAGTAATTTCAACTTTTACTGTAACAACAAATCCAGATCCAAATAGTTCAAAGAAAGTAAAACTCTAAAACAGGTATTCAAAAGATTTATTTAATTTAAATTTTAAAAGATATAAACATATATCAAAATCAAAAGAATTCTAAGAACAAAAAAGGTTGACTGAATATGTGAAATAAACGGCACCGTCGTCTTCAAAGGTAATTTAAACGCAATATATATCAATGTGTATGTGATTAGTTGGTTGTCGTTTTCACGTCACGATATTCTCTTCTCCCTTTAGTAGTCTGTTGTCGTTTTTTATTGACTGTTGTCGTTTCTCATGAGCTTCAAAGGAAACCGCGAATAAATTACGTGGAATAAAACTTTTTTTACTATTATGTTTCATCGTTTCTTTCTTCATTTGATTTGAACTATTTTTTCCTAACTAAAAAAACTAAAATATTCTTAAATAACATATATTTACCTATTTACTTAAGCTTAATCTAAAAGATTTGTGATTACTTTTTATGTTTTAAACTTTTTCATAAAAATAATAAAATTTAAAAGTATTATTACACAAAGGATATTTCTCAAATTGACCCTGAAACTACCCTTGTGTTTAAAAGAAAAGCCTAAACTAATGAATTTAAATAACACTTATATATTATAATATAAAATAAAAATATATCACAGTGGAAAGTTTGACGCCGGCCAAGAGGGCCTCGCTGAGCCCAACTTCAATTCCTGTGCCCCGATCAAGATCTCAGTAATCGCGGGCCCCACCGACTGGGTATCCCATTCTGGGCTACTTTACAAAGGCACGTGGCCCACTTGTTTCTGCTGTAGTTCCTACGCTTGTTACACGATCCAACGGATCCAGTTGAAAGTTAATTTCCCCACCCGATCCGACGGTCCCAAGCATTCCTCTACATTCATGATTTTTTTATTTTTCAAAAAAATAAAAAATTGGGAAAAAAGGCTCTTTTATTTATCTATTTACTTTTATTTGTTTTTTGGGGTTGTTTCTCTCTTCCACTTTCGCTCTCATAGCCTTAGACAAAAAGACACAGAATTTCAAAGAACCCTATTTTTCGCTTTTGAGCTTTCTTCGAAAGTTCCCTCTCTCTCTTCTCTCCTCTCTCTCTCTACACTGAAATTGAATCATCATGAAAGGAACGAAGCGTTTCGCCGTCTCGGAATCCAGCTCCGCCTCGCAAAATGACTCCGCCGTACGTTTCTTTCTAGTTCGTTTCTCGTCCCTTTTATTTTTTTTAAAAAAATCACTTGTTCTCTCAAATTTTTCTCCTTTTTTCCCCTTCGGATAGTTTGAAAATTAGAGTTCCTGTTTTTGTCCTCTTTCTTCTTCTTTTTTTTTTCCATATGCAACAATGCTGATTGGAGCTTCCGGTCTTGGTCCTAAGTTTTTTGCTTTTGCCTCTTTTAGTAAAAAGTTCATCAGAATTTGATGTTTACTGTTTTTTTTTTTCTGGGAAAAACAAGCTGAAATTTCGTATTCCAGTTTCTTTAGATAAATTTAGATAAATTGGCTCAGTAATGGTTATTTGGACTCACAATACTGTATAGTGGTGGATTTTGTTTACTTTGATTTCTGGGTTTTGCTTTTGCAACTTCCGGATTAAGGGTTTTGAAATTTGATTATTGTGTTTGCTCTTATTATTAGTATTTTAGTAATATGGTGTTTTTAATGCTTGATTTTTTAGGGCAATGCTTTTCTTAGTTTAATGATTTTGCACATTCATGGTATCCCAAATCCTTGATATTTGCGTTGGGTTACTTGAATTTATGCTTTGGATTTGGGTGGTTCAGTTTTAATGGTTTTTGAAGAATCAGTGAACTATAAATTCTGCTCTTATAATTTCTAGTTCGTGGCATTTATGAAAATTTTAAATGCTGGATAATAACTGCATGATGTTAGTTAATTATGAGGGGGGAAAAATTGCTGATGATTACTTCTTCCGTAAGATTTCTTCATATTTGACATAAGTATTTTGTGGATGATTATTGGATTCCTTTTTTTCAATAGATGATTCTTATTGTAGTTTCATCCTTTTTTTTTCAATGGTGATGCAGTTCTGGAATAAAAAAATAACTGTAGGATCCCCGTTTGATGTTCACAGGGCAGAGATTTCTCAACAGAAATCGATGGCCTCGCCTCCTTTGAATTCGCAGCGAGCAGAATCATCTCTGCAGCATGTTAGAGCTCTTAATACCCAATTCGCTAGGTATTCTTATATTTACTTTGATACTTTTGCCACTGCATCATCTAGTAAATAATGGCTTTGTATGAAGATTTAATGTAAGATGTTAGTTTTGTGGGGTTTGATATTCTAAGGTTCTAAGTCATTGGGTTTAGGTTTCCTTTGCTTTAAATCATCACGGTATGAAGTACATGACATTTTATTGAAGGCTGTAATTTGTTCATCTTTACCAGTTGGGTGCAAACACAATTGAAGAATCACCCTGATGAACTTTGGGAAGATGGCGTTCAGGACTACCTATCTCATGCTTCAAACATCATGGTAATTCCTTTGTTTTCCATCCATTTGCAGAGTTTCTATTTCTGGTCTTAGATACTTTTTCTTCTTAATATTCAGTTTGATTGATTGGAAAAATTGGTTTACGGAAGCCAATCTGGTTAGTTCAATTGTCATGCCATACTATCATTAAGCTGTTCTGGTTTGCGGATGCTTGATTGATTCTGAACTTTTTAAACCATCAAATAAGTTATTGATCAAGAAGTACATAAATCATATTTGTGCATGATTAAGAGTAATATTCGTGTTTGCAAGGTATGCCAACTTGCTAGTCACTCTCCTTTTGTGGTCAAGAGTGAGAGGAGTAGATTATCACGATGCATGCTTCCTAAGTGCTTGATGTGCGTGCCAACTTAAAGATGTTCTCTATTCACCCTCTTGCTTCAGGAGAAATTCACTGATGTTGTCAATTGGCTTAAAGCAAATGCTGCAAATGGAGAAAATTTGCCTGCTGCAGAGTCAAAAATGGCTGATAAGAAAATGATGCCAGAAGCCGAGAATAACGAGACAAAATTATTGCAGACACAAACTGGGTTTATCCCTGTGAGTTCAACCACTAGCTTTGTGACTCCATGGACTTCTGGGGTGTTCTCTAACAATCAAACAGGAGCAGTCACCAACAGTCAAAGCTCCGGTATATTGTCTAGTAGTCAAAGCTCTGGAGTATTCTCCAGCAGTCAAAGTTCAGGGGTGTTCAACAGTAGTCCAAGCTTTGGGATATCCTCCAGCAGTCAAAGCTCGGGGGTATCCTCCAGCAGCCAAGTCTCTGGGCTTTTCTCCAACAGCCAAAGCTCTGGGTTATTCTCCAACAGCCAAAGCTCTGGGTTATTCTCCAACAGCCAAAGCTCAGGATTATTTTCTAATAGTAAAAGCACTGGGTTGTTCTCTAACAGTCAAACCCCAGTCTTGTTGGGTAAGTGTTATTCTAACTTCTAAGAATGTATTCACCCTGTTTGTTTGACTAGTTCACAGTCCATTTCAGTTTAGTTTGAACAACCTTCACAGTTTAGATTGATGTTTGTTAAAGCATTTAATTCGAACTAAACTGACAGTTTAAACTAAGCTGAACGGCCAAACTTAGAGTTTAAACCCTCTTTCATTTCAATATTTCGAAGTAATATTGAACAGTGATTTCACTCCTATTTATTTGTATTTATATTAACACTATTATTTCACATTATTTTTAATTAAATAACTTCTTTTTACATATTTTATATTTATTCTTAAATTCAATAATTTTTTTTACGTTTCAAACTAGAGTTTTTAATATTCATCCAAACACAAATTCAAATTAGATATCCTGTTCAAATTAGTACTTTAACTATACATTTAAACGTTAGTTTGGATTACTATTTAAACTACACAATTTGGATTTCTCTGTTTAAACCAAAAAAGTTCAAGCTAATACAATTTGAACCAATGAATCAAACGGGGCAATTGTCTTTCGTGGATTTTGTTTGTGGATTAGTAGCTCCTAGATGTATAACTAAGCTCACACTTGAGTCAAAAAGGGGGGAAATGTGCTCAGACTTTTATATACATAGATTCCAAGAGTTCAATATTTTTTTGTTCATTTGCACTGGATAGTTAAAATCCTACAATTTGGGGATTCTTTTGCAGGAAATCAAAGTTTAGCTCCTGAAAACCAAGATGCTTCAGATGATGCAGATGGTGGTAAGACTAAAAATTCACTCTTATTTCTCTTTTTGTGGTCTGTTTCATTCCCTCTTATCTACTTTCTGACGTTTAGCCTTCAAAATGTACTAATCTCCAAAAAATGGATGGGCTAGGAAAGCTTTAGAGACATGCTTTACCATTTTTGACATTTAGATTAAAATTGCTCATTAGGTGAAATGTTTGATGACCTAATACCAGATTGTAGTCATTTCTTGTTCAGCATATTGGTACTTGGTTTTCAATTATCAACCATAAAGCACATGAGGACATGCTCCATGTATGAAGTGAGCATGCTCATTCATCCATAGGTTAGGGTATAAGCTCGTGCGAACTTGAGATTTTCTTGACCACTTCTGACAATTTTTCTCTAAAAGATGAATTTACAATCATGAGAACTGCACCATACTTAATTAGGTGAAACACACACGCACACGCAGTAAGGATCCATTGGCCAAGTACACCCAGTTTTGCAATATTTTTGTTTATGAGAAGTGTGGCCTCTTGTTGCCCCAGAATTTTTTAACATGTTTTTTATGACCAGAAAATGAAGAGCAACCCAGCAGCCCATCTGTGAAGAAGTCTGAAGAAAAGGGTGTGGTTGTTGTCCATGAAGTCAAGTGCAAACTTTATGTGAAGGTAATTTTTGAAATGCAACTATGTTAGCTCAAAATCTAGGATCTATTATTTATCTCCAATATGAAAAGATTATGCAGCTATATTTTTTTGTATTTCATCTCTTAGTTGCACGATGCTGTTGATGGCCATGGTTAATTGTTTTCTTTACTGACCGTAAACTGCATATTTTTTGTTAATGTGAGAAGCCAAGTTGGTGCTCTTCTGCCTGTATGCTAAATTTGCTAATATGTGATTTTGTATATGTTCTAACCTTTGTTCTTTGTGTTGTGTCTGTATGGTGCTTTCATGTGTCCAGTCAAACGACCCTGCAGATAAAGATCCATGGAAAGATAAAGGCGCGGGGCAGCTTTCTATCAAATGCAAAGAGGGTGCCAGCAAGGGTGCCAAAGAATCCAAACCGACAATTATTGTTCGCAATGATGTATGTTTTCTTGGAGTCTTACGTTGCTTCCATTTTATGGTCTTCTAAGTTTTGACATCAGAAACTAATGGGGTAAAATGATTTAAAAAAAAAAAAATGCTGTTCCCTGAAATAGCAAGGATTCGATTCAAGTAAAATATGAGTTGGGTCGGCGTGAAGTAGAAAATATTGTATAAGCCTTTGCATTCGGGGGTCTCACATTTGTCTCCCTTTTTGCATGCTTTTCTCAGGTGGGCAAGGTGTTGCTTAATGCTCTACTGTATCCTGGTATTAAGACAAATACACAAAAGAATTCCATTGTTGCGATATTCCATACTGCGGTAATGTATATTGATTCTGAATTTTGCTTACTTACAGGCTAGTGCTAAAAATCACTAGTTTGTTAACTTGAGTCGTGGCCTAAAATCGGTTTCTCTTGTTTATAGGGAGATGGTGATGACAATGTTGTGGCGCGTACCTTCTTGATTAGATTGAAAACGGAGGAGGATCGGGATAAACTGGCTACAGCAATTCAAGACTATGCCCCTTCATCTTGAAAGTAGCAATAAGCAGACATCTTTAGTTACCTCAGCTTTAACAATGTACCAATAGGTAGCGTGGATTTTGCACCATTAATATTTTTTGGATATGGAGAGGAGCTTTTGTTAGCTTGCTCTTTTCTGAGGCTTCATAAGAAAGGAAGGTTATTTTAACGTGCAAGTCTTGATAAAGTTCTTGTACCATAAGGAAAAGCATGTTAGTGATCTTTTGCAAGCTTATAATTTATACTTAATTTGGTTTATCTCCAATGAGGGTCAGTTTGATGCATTCCCACTTTCGTTTTTCTTCTTGTCCAACGGTATTTATTGCATAAGGAGAAGGATCTTCCTTTGATGGATCCCTATTACGCTTCATCAATATAAAAATCGATCGCTTAAAATGCAACTCAAATTTTCAATCTTGTTAAGAGTTTGTAATGCTTCTAATATTTGAACACTTCGCAAGGGTGTTGTCCAATATTTTAGTATTAGTAATTTCGTTAATTTTAAGGAAATTGAGTAGTGCTTGTGATCAATATCAGTTTTGAACATTTATTTTATCGCGGGTCGTGTAGTATGCTTATGTTCTTTGAAAGTCGAGTTTAAGACGTGTGGAATGTAGTAGAGTTGTTGGATTCGAGAAAATTTTTTAGCATCCCTTTAGTAAAATATTGTTTCACCTCATCAACATCCGAGCGTTTGTAGTCCAACGGTTAGGATAATTGCCTTCCAAGCAATAGACCCGGGTTCGACTCCCGGCAAACGCACAACTCCGTTTCATTTTTCCAATTCTAGAATCCATCCAAAGATTAAAGAACCACAAAGCCATAAAAGCTCTTATATCCGTTCCATTTTTCCATTTCTTTCAAATTTTTTTCTCGTTTTCCTTTTGTGATACCATATGGAGTACAAAACAAGCATACATCCCTGCCTACATATACAGTATGAATTTCCAAATATTATTCTTATATAAATGCATTAGAAGTTACAGATTGATTGCTCTCCCCAACTCCTTGTTCGTAGATTCTAAAATCAAGACAGCCCACAAATTTGCCTCAAGACTAATAACAGAAACTTTTACAACACATTATTTTGCCATATCAGAAAAGCATCATCACTCTAGTACACCCAAATGAATCGAGGAAACCCACGCTTGAAGACCAAAGTTCAGCTCCTCATGTTGTAGTTAATAGTTATCTTTTCTTTCATGTTTTGTCCCAAGTGCGAGTATGAACACGTTTTGTTTTTCTTTCTTTGTGGATGGTCCGGATGCTCGGTTAACATTATGTTTCTAGCAAACGAGCGATAATCTGAGAGACGGGGCGGTTGGAATATCAGTGCATGATGCCCAACGGATGACTGATTCAGTTACAATGAGATTGATCTGAGTGAACTCGCCAAGGCCAATTGTACGGTTTCTTTTGTTGTGGATGCCTGCAACCTTAGTCCCACCAGATCCTCTTCGAATCTCCTTACGCTCAGTTTCTCCAATGTCACGCTTGGCAGGCAAAAAATCGGGCTGTGGAAAGAGTTTCTCCACGCTTGATTCTGCATTTCCCAAAAATGTCAAAAAGATCGTAGAATATCACGGACGGACAAGTTTGTGATACTTATTTGGTCTTTATTTAATAGAATCAGGATAAGTGAAAGATTTATTACCTCTATAAATCACGTCTAATGACAGATCATTGGCTTTAAATCTCAATGAAATATTTCCTTGAACTACGCTAGTCATTGGACTGAAAAAGGTGAAGCTTGGCATCGACGATATCGGGGAAGAAAACTCAGCCGCACTTGATTTGTTGTAGCTGCCAAAAGAAAAACCTTCAGATGCCGAGCAAGGAGTGCCCACGTCCTCTAAGAAAGAAGCAAAAGACGATTTGCATGTGAAAACAGGTGCTTGTCTCGTTCTCTCATCACCCTTGAAGGTATAATCCTCTGTCCTGGCCATAAAAGGAGTGGAAAAAGAACCGCCACATGCTTCAAGGTCATCACAAACTTGGTTATCTTGGTCACATGTTTCTTGGGCTCCTTGACTGCAGTCCTCCATCCATAAATGAGCTGCAAGGGATAGCAATCTTAGTAGGAGCAAAGCTTAGAATAGAGCACCCTGTTGGTCTCTAAAAATTGGCTTCAAAATTTTAACCAAGTTAAAAAGCATTAACCAGAAAAGGGAAGTGCCTAGAAAATTAAGTTCCTGCATTCGAGTAATTAGACCATGGATAAGCTGCTCAATTCCACCACCAACTGCCAAATAAGCTTCTTCTTAACGAGAATCATGAATATGCCAATAAATTCAAAGATGGAGAGATGGCTCTAGTAACCGAACTGTAAGATGCTTGAAGAAAAATTTCTACAACGTGTTTGGTGTCACTCAAACTAATTATCAGAACTTATCATTGCCACCACTCCACAATTAGTCAATACGACTTTTGATTGTTTAAGCAAAATCCTTGAATCATAAATGCTGCAATCACTTACCTAAGACCTCTTCAGCAGTGAGCCTTTTAAAAGGGTCAACTCGAAGCATTCCAGTGATGAGGTTCTTGGCGGACTCAGATATGCGATCCCAAGGATCAGTAGGAAATCGCAGATCTGCAGCTCTAACTGCATCAAAAATTCTTGACTTAGTCTTCCCCCAAAAGGGGGGCGTCCCACTAAGAAGTATGTACAAAATAACCCCAGCACTCCAAACGTCAGCAGTCTGGTTATAACCTCCTGAAAGTACCTCGGGCGCTATGTAAAACGGACTCCCCACAGTTCCATTCAATTTCTGTCCTGTAGACAACAACAAAAGAAAAAAGTGATTAATAATAAATTGTGCCATAAACACGAGGTTGGGAAGAAGGAAACAAAAATCTTACCAGGTCTACAGTAGGTAGCAAGGCCAAAGTCTGCTAACTTAATAGGTGAGGACGAGGATGTGGTGGCCAAGAGAACGTTTTCCGGTTTCAAGTCCCTATGAACAACGCCGTTCTCATGACAAAACTTAACCACTTCCATCAAATGCTTAAAGAAAACCCTCGCATTGTGCTCTGAGAATCTCCCTTGCTTCTCAAGCCGGTGGAAAAGCTCCCCTCCAGCACACAACTCCATCAACAAGTGCACATAATTCTCCTCCTCGTAAACCGCCTTGAGGTTTACTACATTAGGATGCGCAGATAACCTAGTCATTATCTCGATCTCGAGCTTAACACTGCACACATCATCCACTGTGACCAATCTATCTTTGGCAATGGACTTGCAAGCCAAAACCTCACCAGTGAATTTATCCGTGCATGCCCTGATGACCCCGAACTGACCCCATCCCAATTGCTCACCAAGAATGTATTTGTCTTTCAAGTTTGACACTTGGGTTGTGTCCAAAATTGTCTGACCAAGGTTTGCCACTTTGTAGCAGTTGCACAGCCGTGTTGAAGGCCGATTATCTTCGTCCTTGGCTATGTCCATAACAATACAACAAGACGGTCCTTAAAGGAAAAATTAACTGAAAACTCTCGCTTTTACATCAAAGTTCTTGTCATTGCATTACCAGCAGGTAATCCAACTGGTCTGTTTCAGTGGATCAGTCATGATCGCATGTTCTCAATCCTGACCACCATGGTGTAAAGATGCAAACTTTAGTGTCCCACACAAGTCACCTGAAGCAAAATTTCAAATTTCAGATAACTTGCTTAAATCTCAGGCTTCTGTTTCTACTTTTCTTTGAGCTCTCTGTTAAGATTTATATTTATAAAAAATAAATAAAATCCTATTGTTCATGGTAGCCTTTAAACCCCAGATGCAAAATACAAAATCACTCGACTTGCTTAAATCTTAGGCTTTTGGGTTTCTACTTTTCTTTGAGCTGTCTTCTTTTGGCTATAAACAATTAAAAAAATATTTTTTAAAATCCTATTTTTCATGCCAACCCTTGAACCCCAAAAACACAGTAAACTCTTGAAAATTCACACGCGCTTTTCAAATTCAAAGTCAATAACTTTGAAAATTCCAGAACTAAGTCCAATTTCACATCAACCGGTAAACTTGATGACCCAGAAATTTTTTTTAAGAAATAAACAGAAACCCAGATACATGCATGAACTTTTTCACTAAAAGACTTAAAATTTAGCATGAAAAATTCCATCAAAACCCATATCCACCACAACATCCATTTCAAGAACAGATTTTTTTTTCCTCTAAGAAAACACAACAAAGTACTCACATTTTGCAGACTCTGAAGAGAGAGAAAGAGGTAGAGAGAGAAACTGACCTTGTCAAAGAGCCATGGTAGAAGGGGCTCTCCATAGCAAAGCGTCCCAACGAGCAAACCAGTAGTCATTTGGCTTCAAACCTGTTCAAAAAATGCTCTCTCTCTCTCCCAATGTCTTTCTTCTCTCTGACCGGGAACCGGGAAATGCCGGTTTCTTTTGAAATTATGTATCACAAATAAATTCAAGTTAATTTGTCTTGTGGGGCATAAAGTTACAACCACACCACTTAGTCCGCCACGTGTCCCAAAGATTCCATTTTGGTAATTTAAGGCCTTGAGTTGGAAATTATCCAATGACATCAATGCTGTTATTATGGGCAGTTTTCCATTTGGTTTGCCCTCGTCCTCCACCTGCAAAGTGGGCACACCATTGCTCAATTTATTGGAATTGAAGGAAACTTCTATGAATTATTTAATAATCCATTTAATATAGTTTTTCCTTGAATTAAAAAATAGAATATATTGGTGTGGAATATTTTTTGTGGAAGGGGACGTAACAAAAACAGAATTGGGGGCGGGGGGTGGCTCCCAATGTGGGCCCAGTGGGCTTGGGGACCCACGCAAGTGAGTGAACCAATGGTTATCAGATGGGCATGATTGGGTCACCACTAAAACCTTCACTATCGTGATGGTTGGAGATGCAGATCATGTGGGTCTTCGCCACGTGGGGCGGTACAAGCGGCTTTGATGAGAAGTACATGGGGGTGGGGCCCAGATATGAGTTCTAGGCCCATTAACGGGGGGAATTTATGTTTCAAAAATGTTCGGTTGTGAAGGGTATGGGAGCATATATCCCACCGATGATTAGCTGGACGCCGACGGGCATTTTGCCAATTTGCATAATTGGCTTTCGTCTTAAAATAATAGTGTACTCCTGATTAGTTTTTTTAAGCATAATATTATTCTATTAATTTCATTCAATTGAAAGAATTGACTTGTTTGGTAGTAGGATCCAAACCAAACAAGAACAAGATAAGAATCAAAAGATTACTTATTAAAATTACTGACTCAGATATCCTTTCCTCTCTGAATGTATATACACACACACACACGAAGAGTCAACTACTAATCCCCCCCTTTTGATCCATTTCTTTAGTCTTTGCTCTTTAGTGAGACAGAACATGACTTTACTAATAAAATTAGGCTTGCGCAAGGGTGCTTATAGTTTTTTGGCTGAGTTGGGTCTTGCTAGTAGGACCGAGATAAAGAAAGGATGGAGGCAACCATGTATGGTACTTGGCAATCTTGTTTTCGGGAGACCATTGAACGAGTGATTTATGATCGTTGTTGGGTTGCATCAGCCGTTATTGTTATTTTTTTTTAAGGTTATTAACAAAAATGGTTTATATATTTTGAGGTGTCTTTTGCATTGTCTTCTTAAACTTTAAAAATCATTATGTTACCTTAAACTTTTAAATCTAGTCACTTTACCTCCTGTTTTTAATTTTCCATCAAAAAGGAAGGAAACAAACCTATATGAGCCTACGAAGGTGGTATATATGAGCGAAAATGACATTTTGATATCTTGGGCACCCATAAATTTTATTTGGGGTTACTTCAACCCAAGTTGTGCTTTCTCGTCTATATAATCAACTAGCATACAAAATTACGGTTGCTATAACCCTTTTCCCCATAGATTTCATCGAATTAGAGCTACTACTATAAAAATCTGACCTATTGCAAGTCATCTTCTTCGAGTCCATGTCATAGGATTGTGAAAGGCACACTAACTTGAAGAAGATAGAAGGAAGAGTTGTGAGGATTTCAAAATCAAAATTTCTCTATAATAGGAGCGGGAAAGGCATTTTTAGGCTATCAATAGTTTCAACGATCCTTGTTAAGCTCACACAGATCTATTTATGTCACCTTTGACTGAACAGTTGGGATAAAGTGATGATATTTGAAAATTTAGAGTAACAAAGTAATGATTTTTAAAGTTTAATGGACAAAATGAAAGAAACCTTTAAGAGTCATTGGTATTAATAACCTTATTTAAATTATTGCCCTCTACTTGCAAAAATTTATGGCTCCACCTTTGTAATTTGTTTGCATCGTACATCCCTTCCTTTATTATACTACCATAAACGTGACAGACTGACAATTGTACGTTGTAATGCAGCAAAATAAAAACCATTTGAATTCTAAGGGAGGAAGTTTATGGTGAAAATGTTGCTATATCATGGTCCTAAACAAAGTCGAAGAATAAGGTGGCAACATGTAGTAACATCATTCGTTTGTTTTTTATATAAGAATTAAGGGGGAAGCTATAAATTAGCTTAGTGAAGAAATCGTCAGTAAATTAAGTAGCGTTACCATTTTTGAAATATGGTTGCTCATCTCTATTATTATTTTTATAGAAATTAGGTTGTTTAAAAAATAGTATATTTGAATACTAATTCTCGGGTACATCTGGTAAGCAGGTTAAGAATGGTGTGGTTTAGAACTTTGTGATTTAAACTACTAGTTTTGAACTTATATAGTTTAAACGGTGATTTTGAATTGACGTTTAGAATGTAAAGCTTTAAAACGATAATAAAATATTGCATTAAGGAATTGAGATTTAAAAAACTACAGTTTATAAAAGAAAAGAAACATGAGAAGAGTTTTTATTGTATAAAATAGTTCAAAACGGTTAAAATTTAAGAATGGTCAAGTTCTTACAACTGATAATTTAGTTCGTTTTAAACAATCTTCACCATTTTAAACGATTTGCAACTTATGTTTATAAAACATCCGTTCTTCCAGCCTTATAGGTTTAAAATAAATTAAAACATTTTAAATGCACAAACCAAATGTCACATAAATGGTATTCCTCCAATTCACCCAGAAATCACTTCTTCAATCGAATGACATCGAACCCATAGTGCATTAGAGAAATACGACTTCTAAAGAGTAGTTGAATTTTTAAGTTAACATTTTGATTAACAAAAAAGAAACCAAGCCTAATTTTTAAACCAAAATTTTACAAATAAGTAAATTAAACCACCAACCATGACTCCGGCTAAGCCCTATTTTTGGTGGGAAGATTCACCTAGTCCAAGAACCACCGATGAAATGGGCCAATTTTCCAAATGTAGAAGAATGAAAGTGCCCGAGTTCAAAGCACGCAGGTTTGACTTCTTCGATCAGACTTCCTAAATAATTTTAATGCAATACTAAATTGACGTGTTAGTAGTAAATTTAATATTTAAATTTTTTTATACTCTTTAATATAATATAATTTTTAATGTTAAATTTGCTATATGCTAAACTTTATAACAAATTTGTTATAAAGGTCAATATATAAATTTGACATTTGATCCCTATTATTTAGTAGATTGACTTTTTTGTTTTAATAATTACAATATTCTCATTTTTTAATTATTTTAATATTAAAATATTTACTTATACAATTTTAAGGTTTGATGATTATGACAAAAGACAAACATGACATCTTAAATAGCATTATGTATTGAAATATAAAATAAAATAACACATTAAATATGTTATTTTAATATTTTTTACTGACAAATAAAATATTAATATTGATATTTGTATTTGACATGACTTAAAGAATTTTTTTAAGAAATGATAGCATGCCTTGCTTTTTGCCCGTAAGATTTTAAAAATTGTTGCAATTTGGAAAGCAAAGTTGTTGTTGCTTTCGTTGTAAAGATTTGAATTTACTGACATATGCTTAATAATATACCGTAATTCTCTTTATAGGCAAATAAATAAATACATAGTTTGTAAAGTACAAACTTTTATCAAGTTCTTGAATGAATACATTATACAATTTTTACTCGGATGATTTCAATAGGTTTTGGGTGTCTTTAAAAACAATATTTTTAAAGGGTTAAAAAACAACATTTAAAAACAAATAAGAAAAAAATAAATAACATATAACAAACAGTTTGTTTCTCTGAATCTATGAAAATTCATACTTTTTCAATCTTGGTGTAAATTTTATGTGTTGATATAAATATAGATGATTGTATTTTTTAAAAAATAAAATAGAACATGTTCATTCCATCATGATGCATTTTAATAGCCATTTAATTCCTAATTTATCAAATATCTAAATTCTACTTTTGGTATTCTCAACATCTGGAAAAAAGTACCAAACCTCTACTTATTCTAGTCAGATCAACTTATCAACATTCCCTAAGCTCAATTAACAGTAAATATCTCCACAATACTAAAATACTAACAAATATCTTCCGAATATAACGATATCAAACTGGCTGACGGTTTGGTAACTCGGCCCGTTAAATTTTAAATAATCTCTTTTTTTCAGGTTTTGTTTGCTTTTCTCCTCTATTTTTTCACACCCTTCCTTTCATTCTAGTATTATTCGTGGATTGCAACCATTGTCCATTAATTCCACATGCATTGAAGACAATTGCTTCAAACGACAACTACACGACAAAATCCTTTGTCTGCTTCCACGCATGGTCCAACTTTTATATTCTAATCATGCTTGTTCAGAAGAGGAAAAAACATTGATATGTCGTTTTCTTTCTTTTTGTTGGAAATGGGAAGTAAATTAATATTATGCAACTTCTTTCTCTTGGGTTCAAAGCTCGAGATACTTAAACAAACAATAATAACCTTAATAAGGAGCTTGATAAATTGATAGAGTGGTTAGAACCGTCGGTTATAACTGTTTTTACTATAGTATGTGAGAGCTTCACACTGTAGTGATTTTTTTTATTGTTATTGTGGCATGTGAGAACTTTACACTGTTCATAACTGAGAAAGTAGTAGAAATCACAACTGC
This sequence comes from Artocarpus heterophyllus, assembly GCA_025403435.1. NCBI lineage: Eukaryota > Viridiplantae > Streptophyta > Magnoliopsida > Rosales > Moraceae > Artocarpus > Artocarpus heterophyllus. The sequence goes on from CM046343.1 coordinate 32,651,173, forward strand.
CAAATAGGGTATAAAAAAATACAATTGTATACATTATTATAGGCCTAAGGACACAAAACAAAGAGAAATTGCTAGCAAAATGCTTTTTTTTTTCTTTTGTTAAAAGCCTTAAAATGACCAACTCATTGTGAAATGGCCTTCTTTAAATGGGACCAAGCCAACAGAAATAGAAGCAAAGTTCAAAAATATAATAAACGGAGCCCTGTCTTTGATGATCTATTCAATTAAACTATGCTTCAAACAAACCAACAAGAGTTTCCCTCTTCCTTGTTTCATTGTATTGGTGGAGTACTTCTTCTCATCAGTCACCCATTTTATTCAGTGAAAGAGAAAGCACAAGCAACCAAGTTGGTGAAGGGTTATGCAGGATTTATTATCCATGATTCCATATACAGAGCATTTTATGGTAGAGTATGTGCGTGTTTTTATGGTAGAGTATGTGCGTGTTTGAGAGAGTAGTTCTAACTTTTTTTTAGTTTAAACCAAAACTACTATTAAATCTATTCACAATTCAAATTATAAATTATAGTCTAAATTTATTTTTGGTTCAAACTAATTGAAACTAACATTTTGACAAATAAACTTAAATTATAAATTGTGGTTCAAACTTTTTTTTTGTTCTAATCACTCTCTTAAACGATCGCATATGTTTCTACAAGTATATGGTTCTAAACATCATATTTTATCAAATAAATCAAAACAAAAAGTACGCAAAAAAAATTGACAATAGATTTTTTTTAAAACAGAAAACTGACTGTTCAAAACAAATTGTTACGAGTAGAATATTTTTCACTACATTATAACATACACGCAAGCATAAAATATCAATTATGAAAGTTTGGCAATTATCTGAAAAGGAACAAAGCCCACATTTTATGGGACAAAAATTACTTCACCTTACATATTTAAGCTAACGCCATGTAATGATAGAGAGTTTATTTGACACACAGAGAGAGAGAGAGAGTGGATGTTAGATTTTTAATTTCTTCACCAGACGACATTTACTTTTGTTACAGTTTGAGTGCTTATTTATTTTAAAGTGTTATTTATGTAAAATGCTGTATATTTAAGAATCTAGTTGTATATGTAGTAGATGTGTGTTAATGGTCGATTTAATCAGTTTGACGGGAGAAACAACCAATAAAACTAATAAAATGTTAATATATTATTTTTTCAGTTTGAAATTTTTAGAAATTTTAAGTCAATCTTCTATAATTAATTATTAACTTTTTTATAACTTTTAATTAGTTAAAATTGTAATCAAATCATACAAATATAAAATAATTATTAAGCTTTAAGAAACACAGTAGGTATGAAAATAGAGAAAATATGACAAGCATGATTTTTTTTTTAATGTTGTAGTATAATTATTGTTAGGTTCGTTGTTTTGCATAGTTTCAAATATCTAACCTCTAACCAAACCAAAAAAAAAAAAAAAAAAACTTTAAACCAACCAAACTAAGTAAAAATTTAATTTTTACAGTTTCTGGAATTTGCTTAAAGTAAGCAATTAAGTTACTTAAACATTAGGAGTGAAAATAAGAATTGAAAAAAGCGGGCGAATGAATGATTGGATTTAAAACAGCGATGCCTTTTTCTTTTTGATAATTGAGTTACGATGTTAGTTGTCACTATTAGGTAGGGATGTTTGTATTGAAAAAAAAAAAAAAAAGAGACATAAAAATTGACGATAAATATACTGTTAGTGTTTGAGCTGTGGTTTCCAAGTATATAATTTTAACTATAAATAATGTAAATATGTTACAATATAAATAAAAGTATACTACAATATAAATCTTTCATATATATAGTGTGCGGTTTTATCCACACAGTTACAACTTTTCTTCTAAATACTACACAAAAAAGAAAACAAGGTTTTTATCATTTTTGTATCATGTATTTAATAAACTATCATATTAATATATTATTGTTTGAAAAATTTAAAATAATTATCTTGTAGCTAAAAAAATAAAAGTAACCTGCAGTTCCAAAAAATATCATAGCCAAATAGTTTATTTGAATATCATTGTATTGGCTTTTTACCGCTTTTTTTTTTAATATCATAGCCAAATAGTTTATTTGAATATCATTGTATTGGCTTTTTACCGCTTTTTTTTTTTTAACAACGTTTTATTACATCCCTTTTTATTTATAATGTTTAAAAAATTTACATTTACAATACATTAAAGTGTGAAGCATAAAAAAAAAAAAAAAACCAAGTCCCCAGGCTCACAACAATGTTGTAGAAGCAATATCCATTGTTTATAGTTGATGAGAAAACTATTAGACACGTTCTTAAAAAATGAAAATGTCGATGATCATTATTATAAAATTTTAGAAATTTTAAGTGGCCCTTTCGCTGAAAATGGTGGAAAAAGAACAATCATTTATTGTTTTATGATTTAAGATTTAAGATGAAACACACTTCTGACAAAGACTAATTTTCTCAGAAAATATAAATATTGACGTGCATAAAAAGAATAGGAAAAAAATAATTGATGTGGATAAAACGGTGGAAAATCTAATTATGTCATCTTAAAAAGCAAAAAAAACAAAAAACAAAGCAAAACAAAAACAAAAAAAAAACACTAAAAAGCAATAGAAAATATTCCATCTCCTGCTAACGTACAATGCATGCGTGCCACACTGATTGTGGACCTTTTTTGTTTGGAGATGATCAATTTTTTTTATGAAACTTTAGGGTCTGTTTGTTTTTGAGTTTTATTTAGATTTAATAGATTTAAATTTAGATTCGAGTATCAAGAATTCTTTAGATGTACGTTTGTTTCTCTTAAAATCTAAATCCTTTGAGTATTAAGAATTCAAGTTTTTAGAATTCTCATCATTTCCAGAACTTTTGATACTCGGATATTTTTCCTACAGTAAAAACTAAAATTCTTACTCCTATATTTGAGGAAAAAAATCATAACTTCTTTATTTAATATCCAATTGAGATGATTCTTTTTTCATTATGTTCTTAGTGAATAGATAAATAACGTAAGATCCATATTGTATATTTTTTAAGATCATTAACATTAAGATTTTATTAAATTTGTTAGTAAATTAAAAACTATTTTTACTACCATTTCAAACACAAATTCTAATTTTATTCCATACTCAGATTAAAACCTAAATGCGCATCCAAACACCAATTCGGATAACAATTTAAATCATTAACTTAAATTCTAATTCAAATCATGTTAACTCAAATCAAATCATTAATTTGAATCTATTTAGCAAATGGACCCTTAACCTACAAATCTAGCTAAATTTTTTTACTTCTCAACGTCACTATTTCCACTCCAATGATTCCTCTGTCCACATCCTCATTGTATTCACCCATTGGTGGAATATTTTTAGTGACAAAAAGGGTATAAAAATGAGAATTTCAACTCATATTAAAATAAAAATCTCTGAGCTTGAATCTCTGATCTCCAAAAAAAAAAAAAAAAAAGAAATATTGGAAGCCAAGGGTTTTAGGTTGTGTTGGAAGTAGAAAAAATATGGAGTGGAAGAAGCGAAATGACGTCCTCTATCAATCCAGAATCTAGATGGATAAAAAGATACGTGCCAAACGCTGCATCTGTGTATTTCACAATTACACTTTTACCCCTAAATTGTTGTTTTAGAGGGTGTTTGGCTAAGAGTAGTTCACACCACAAACTCAGTTATGAATAGTATAAATCTCTCACATGCTACAGTAAAAAGAAAAAAAAAGTTTCTACAGTGTAAAGCTCTCATATGTTACAGTATAAACAATTCCCATCAATAGTTCTTACCATTAGCCAAACACCATATTAATCCTTCGCACTTTTTTTTTCAATCCATTGTCCTTTTTACTAGAGGCTTTTTTAGTGCTTTCGCAACAAAACCATCAGCTGTCGGTTAAATTCTAACTAACATGAAATATGCATACATTATATATATTTTAATTATTTATTAAGAGTACAGTTATAATTTTTCTCATATAATGAGGGTATAATTGATATTTCATGAGATTTTAGGACTAAAACTTTTTTTAAAAAAATTTAAGTGGGGGACAATTGATATTTTTAAAAAATTTAGAGCTGAAATTCCATTTTTAAAAATTAGAATACAGACATGTGCTGCCACTAAAAGTAACTGTAGCTTTGCCCCTGTTTGTTTCCTTCGTCAATTTAATAGCCGTTAGGAAAAAGGGATGCATTGTAACGTTAAGTAAACATTATCTAATGCTACAATAATATTTTCTGAAGAGAATACATAAAATATTTTTCCATTTAAAGCAATGGCAAATTTTTATCCGACTCTTCGATAACAAAATTTTAGATTTAGGACTGGTTTTCCCATAAAACCTATGTGAAGTCTAATTAAACTTTATGTTATAAATCATAACATGAATTTATTATTAAGTAACTTCTATAATAGTCTTGTAAATTCCTAGTGTGAATTCTTGAATTTTTAACATAGTGTTTGCATGCGCACCTAAAAACACGACAGTTAGAATTTTGATGAAAAAGAAAGAAACTCAACGTTAGAATAATAGGATAACAAAAATGCTATTTACTTAAATCTCCTTAGTATTTATTATATTTTTACCTCGTAACACGAGAAACTTTACATTTTGTTTCGAGACATAAATAAAAATACCAGCTTTAAGTATTCAATAACAATGTGTGTTGGAAAAAGAGAAAACCTTTAGCATATGATAAAAAAATCAACCAACTTAATAATGCCCAAAATTTATTCACCTTCTGTTTCAGAAAAAAGATGTAACACCAAACATAGTTAAAACAACAAAAGGACCCCACCAGGAGGCAAAAAAGCACACCAACAAGAAAGAGAGTACTACTTCCATCAGTCAAAAGAACAAAAACAAGTCTTTCTTTTTCTTTTTTGGGAGTGTCAGTTTCGTAATTAAAACGAAAAGGATTGGAATTTTAGTCGTCTTTCTAGTCATTGAACTCAGCGCTTGTAGTTATGCTGACGTCAAGGAGACCGGCGGCGACACACTTTCTCTCTCTAGAGTCTAGGCCTTTTGTTTCGTGGTTTAAATCACAATTTGAGTTATTTTATTACAGTATTTTTTCTCATAAAAATTTAATTCTTTATTCAAATACTTTATTCAAATACTCTAACCAAACGGCCTTAAAACCCTTTTGGGTCTTGTATCTCCTCTGTCTCTCTCTCCCCCGAATAATTCTCACTTTAACTCTTCATCTTTCGAAGTATCACACTTCAGAAAGTGACTCCCAATACGCTTGAAAAGATCGTTGTCTGCCCATTATTATTGCCATCGTCCTTTCGCTTCCTCGGAGTTTCACCTGAAATAATAAGTCAGTTCTTCTTCTTCTTCTGGTTTTAATTCGTAAAGTTTGTTTCTTTTTTGTTTTTGGGTATGTGGGGTTTTTCGTATGGATGATTGCTTATATTCTTAATGGGGCAGTTTTATTTTTCTGTGCTTTGGTTTGGGTTTGATCGTTTTTCCACCATGCTCGTCTCTGTTGTGTCGTTTGGGTTTATGTTTTGAAATTAAAGGCTTTTTGCAATTTGCATGGATCTCTGCATGTTGTGCTTTATTTTTTATTTTTTATTTTTTTGTGAGGGATCAAAAGGAAGGAGATTTTCACAATGTGGTTATGAATGTTATGTTGATGATGCTGGCTTAATTGGGGCTAAGTGTAAAAATTAATTGTGTCCAATAGCGCATTGAGTGTTTTTTTTTTTCCCCTTAATGGGTATTTAGATAATGAAAGATGGATTTGTTTCTGTTTTGATTGGTGATCATGGGTTTATGAATGGTGATGATTATTTGTGCTAAAGTTTTGGTTTATTAGTATGGTTAGGTTTGGCCTTTGGTAGGTCTTTTTGTCAGCTTTATGGGTTCATGAATTAATTTATTATTTTTTTTGCCCACACATGAAAATTTTGAGAATCTGGGCACGTGTCGTTTATAGTTGGTAAATTAGAGAGTTTCTTATGTTCTGTTCTTTTTTTTTTTTTAATGATCTTTGCAACCAAGATGACTTGTTCTTTTGGGGTTTGTCTTGTTATCAGGACAGTGTTTTCTTCGATGCTTTCGAGAAAGTGTTCCGGGATATTTCATGTGCCGCATGGAATGACCATAAAGCGTCTTGTTTAAACCAGGAGGGTGTTGATGCTCGCGAATCCGCCAAGTCTTTCGTCCCATTTGCCGCGGTGGGAAATTCTTTCTTGGCTGGGTTGAACCCGTTGGAAGCTTTTGTTCATTCTGTGCGCGATGAATATTATGCTGCTTATGATGGAACTATAAGAAACAGTTATGGGAACCATGTTGTTCAGGTTTATTATGGTATTGATAAGGACACCGGCAATCCTGATAACACTGTAGCTGGCCAACCTGTTGGCTCCTTGTCTGCTTGTGCACTTTCTGAAGCTGCATGTAGCGCTTTGGATCAGCCAATCAGTCTTCTTGAGACTTCTCCATTGTGCTCAATCATTTTTCTCTCCTTTTATTTCTCTCACATCTCTTTTCAATATGATATTGACTTAATAGGTTTCTCTAATTAATATATTTCTTGGTGAAACAGAATGCCTTGGAATGTGGTTCAAAAAAAAAAGAAAAAAAAAAGAAAAGCCAGGCAAACTATGTCGTTGTATTTTTCTCGGAGACTTGGAAGACAATTGCATGGTTTTGAACAGGCAGCATTGGAAGTTAAAAATCATTTGGAGGGACTAATGCTTTCACTCTTTTTTTTAAAAAAAAAATTATTTCCTTTTTATTGCTTGTGCTATTTTTTTTTAATCAGCTTCACCCCACAAGTTGGTAGCCAGAAAAAAAAAAAAAAAAAAAAAATTCGTCCTTGGGTTTGCCACTTCCATATAAGCAAGGTAGTTAAATCTTGGAGTGTAGAACTAGCTTGTTTTATACGAGTCTTGTTCTCTGGTGTAAATTTGCTAAGTACCTTTCAGGAAATTTTGAGAAGAAGACACCTCAAGGTGCAATCTGTAATTAATTCTCTTTATGAAAGGCTCAACACATCCAGAAAAGGATCAAAAGTCAATTTGCCAAACTTGCATATTACAAGCGAGTAAGCTATTCTTCCTTTTGTTCTTCATCTGAACCTAAAATAAGGAATTATTTTTGCTGTCGAACTTATTTTTTTGTGCATAGTGATAGAGATTTTCACTTTTCATGAATCATATACTTACTTAACTAGAATGAGTTCCATTTTAAAAATGGTTTAACTCTATGAAATTAATTTTTTGCTGTCATTGTGCAGTTCAATTCTCGCCGTAACTTCTATTTTTAAGTCCTCTTATAGTTTAACTGTATAGAACAAGGAGTTGCTACTTGAAAATTTCATAATGCATATGCCCAAATGTGAAGCATCATTCTGCCATTGTGCATCTTCTATGATTTATGTTTGCAGCTCTTTTTCTAATTGGCTTGATGGAATGGCAGGAATGGTTCTGTAACTGACATGCGTAAGGAAGACCGTGTTACATGTTGTGTCACTGTTAGTATTGAGAGCTCCAAGAATTCCGTCATACAGTTGTATGTAGTTCAAGAGCTGGTGATACCTTTTTGCTCGAGACAACTGGAAAAGGTTAGCTGTGAACTACCTGCTAAATTTGTCATTACCATATGTGGAGAAATATAGCCTTTTAATGCCATGAATTCTACGGCCTTTTAGGACTTTCAATTTTTTTCCCGTAATCATTTCCAGGTGCTTGCTTAGCTTTGAATAACATTATTTATTTATTTTTATTTTTTTTGTGGTTTACGTCTTATATTAAAAGTTTGTGCATCATATTTGAGTAATCCTTGAGAAGTTGATGAAAGCTTCCTTCAATTGCAAGGATTAAAAGAAAAGGGTTATTAATCCTAATAGCCTCCTAAATTTTAAAGACTCTATCACTTTGCCCCTATGAATTTTAAAGATCACTATTTTTTTCTTGAATTTTCAAAACTTCTCACTATATCTTTTAAATTTTTTATTTTTCATTTAAATAGACTAGATTAAGCTCACGTGGTTTGCACATGGGTCATATGTAAGGGTAAATCAGATTTTATTACTCCTAAGTTTTGTTTTACATTTACACTCTCACTTAACGCCTTTATTTTTTTATCTGAACTCTCATTTATGATGGGTTTATTTATATATTTCTTTTCACATTTACACTCTCACTTAACGCCTTTATTTTTTTATCTGAACTCTCATATATGATGGGTTTATTTATATATTTCTTCTCATTTTTAATACATAACTTATTTAATAAATCGATATTGTTTGCCGATATTTAAATTTGAATACTAAATAAGATGAGTCATGCATTAAAGATGATGAGATATCAGTGAACAATATCAAAAACAAGTGTGCATATAGACCCTTTTTTAAATGAGAGCAAATGAAAAAAAAAAGTTAAATAAGAATGTAAACGTAAAACATAACTTGAGAGTGATAAATTCTCAATTTTACCCCTATAGGTAACCAACGTGCAAATCGCATGCGCTTAATTCTGTCTATATGAACAAAAAATTAGAAAATAGGAGATAAAATAAGGGCAAAATGGTGAGTTTTTAAATTTAAGGATAAAGTGAGGAGTTTTGAAAGTTTAAAGGGTAAAATGATGATTTTTAAGGTTTAGGGGTAAAATGAGAGACTCTAAAGTTTATAGACTATTAAAGTTAATAACCTAAAGAAAAATGATTCATTTTAGTAGTCGTAGACAAAGTTGTTGATTTTCGTTTGAAACGTATTTATTGAACAATGTTGCTGATTTTTCTTTGAAGCTTGTATATTTCTTGTAGAGATTGGTTATTGGAATCGTCAATTTATGAAAGTTCCATTTATTCATAAAAACACCCCTCATATATGTTGGTTGCTCATGTTTCTTTTATTTGCCCATTTGTTCTTTAGGATTTCGAGAAATTGAAAGGGTGGATATTCTGTGGAGTGATCGGTCAAATGCATCAAAAGCAACCCGCAATTCATCTATTGAACTTTACTTGAAGTTTCTTTGTCGGGAGAATGTGCAAAAGATTATTGGAGTACTTTCATGAATGATTGCCTCCAAATCATGGACTTGATTGACTGGTCACGCAGTCATCTGGACAACATGAATGAATTCTATTCCGTCCATGGAATAGATTCTGGATGGAAATATTTTCTCAATGTAAAACCCTTTTCTTTATGCATTTTTCTTTCCTTTTAATCTTTTAAGAAGTTGGACCTTTTATATATTTATATTGACTGTAATGTATCTTCAACTGCAGAATGTGGAGTCAGCAGTATCTGATGTTGGCAATACCATAATTCCCGAACACCTGCTTCCGGTTGCCAACACACTATCAGTTGCAGGAAATTTTGTTGACTTGGCTCCAAAGGGACTTGCACGCCAAAGAGATTATCTGTTGCACCACCCTTCACGCAGGCGTGTTTTTTCTATTAGTTCTTATTATTTATTTGCTCTTGTTTTTGTCATAAAAATACTTTTTCGATCATAAATATGCATATGTGTAATAGCTAATTCATGCATGCATTCTGGAACATGTTGCAGAATCCTGCTGCTTCCTTCATCAAAGCTGCAAAAGCTGAAATCGCGGATGGTCTTCAAGGGACCTTAGATGCTTTAGCATGGGGAAACATTACGCCTTTCGTAACTGGTGGACAGTTTCATCTTGTGTTTTCGGGGAATATAAAACAAATACATATTTATATATATATTATGTTGGATGATATTTGGAACCTATCGGACACTCTACAGAACATCTTGTACAAGTAAGAAACTCCGATCATGTTCCTCCTCTTCTGACTTTTCGTTTACAAATCCTTCACATATTTGCAACTCTTTTGGAAGGAGGTATCCCATAAATCAAAGCCTAGATCACACAGACAAGTCAATCTTGATGATAGCATTATATTTTCATCCCCGGATAGATGAGAAAATTGGCACAGGATTTCAGGACATGAAGGTGTATTAATTTAGAAGAAAAAGGAGTAAAACTGATGTGCTCTTATAAGATTAGTTTGCCCTTCTATAATCTGGAATTTTGGTACATGTATACAATGACGTGACCATCGTGAGTAAAGTAAAACCATCCCCAATACAAATACCAAATTCAATTACTATATTTACTACTAAAAAAATATAAAAATGACATATTTGATATGCTATTCTATTTTATACTTCAATGCATATGCTATTTCAAATGCTATATTTACTTTTGTCAAAAATATTAAGCTTTGAAACTTGTAAAACTAAATTTTTAATATTAATAATAAATAATTTAAAAAGAATAATGTTATCATGATTAAATACAAAGCTATATATCAACACATAGTGATCAAATATCAAATTTGACATTTGTTATACAATTATCAAATCATGACATTTGTTATACAAAGGTATTAGAAAGCGATTATAATACTATTATTATTATTATTATTATTCACTCAAATTCCAAAATTTGGTATTGCATTGGAGATGTTTTTAGGCTTTGCATAAACAACTTAGGGTCTGTTTAGTAAATGGATTCGAATTAGTTATTTAATTTGAGTTAGTGTAATTTGAATTAGGATTTGAGTTAGTGATTCAAATAGTTATTCGAATTGATGTTTGGATGTGTATTTAAGTTTTAATCTGAGTATGGAATAAAATTAAAATTTGTGTTTGAAGAGGTAGTGAAGATAGTTTTTGATTTATTAATAAATCTAATAAAATCTTAATGTTAATGATCTTAAAAAAATGCAATATGGATCTTGATTTATTCCTCTCTTCATTAGGAACATAGTGAAAAAAGAATCATCTCAATTGGATATCAAATGAAGAAGTTATGATTTTTTTCCTCAAATATAGGAGAGAGAATTTTAGTTTTTACCGTAGCAAAAATATCCAAGTATCAAAAGTTTAAGGGGTTGAGAACTCTGAAAACTTAGGGCCCATTTGGTTCGAGTATTTGAAAGAAGATTTAAAATGTTGTGAGAGAAAATACTGTAGCAAAATGATTCGAATCGTGATTCGAGTATCGAAACAAACGGGCCCTTAGATTCTTAATACTCAAATGATTCAGATTTTGGGGGAAACAAACGCGTATTCAAAGGATTCTTGATACTTGAATCCAAATTTGAATCCATTAAGTTCAAAAAATACATGAAACAAACATACCCTTTATTTTTTAATTTCAATACATGCTTTTAAATATGACCATTCAATTTACCCTATCCTTCTTTATGATGCTTTTCTTTCTTCCTTTCATATGTTGCACATCACTCTAAACATCAGGGTTCGCGTAGCTTTGTGATGGTTAGGACAGATGGTACGGTCGAAGATTTCTCACACCGCAAGTGTGTTCTCGGTGCTCTCGAAATCGTAGTTCCTCAAAGGGCAGAAGCCTATAGGTCAAAAACGAGACAAGATGGTCATGATCAAGTCGGTGTTGATAAATAATCTGAAGCCTGCATTTTTTTTTGGGCAATTCCTTTTTAGTAAAGGTTAGTTGGTGTTGTAAGATAGAGCCAAATCAACCTAGCAAAGGAGAAAGAAAAGAAGAAAAAAAAAGGAAAGGGCAGTGGCTTAGCGCCGCAAAATCTATGATTTACGACTTTTTTTAGTGTAAAAGTCAGGTTTTGACCCCCAAAAATGGGAAACTACTAGGGTTTTCTCATTAATTGCAATTTTTTTTCTTTTGGGTATAAATAGACATAAAGTGGCTAAGTGTGTGTGTGACCTTGTGTGAGTGGCATTATTTTGTGTAAGGCATATTTTTGTGAGAGCTCCATTGTTGAGAGAAAAAAATTCCCATACAAGGTGCTAGGTAGAAGAGAGATTTGAGAAACACTATTTAAGAGTGTGTGATAAATTTCTCTTATAATTTGTAATCTCCTTCATCATAGTGGAATCTGCATCGGTAGAAACAAGACATAGTCTCGAATTTGGATGAACCTGTATAAAAATTTTGTGTCTCTATTTTCTTCTTTTCTCCAATTTCTTTTCTTCAATTATTTGTTCTTGCGATCCTTAGAATTAGGAGACACCTAATTCCCCAACAGTTGGTACAACTACAACTTAAGCTTTCTATTTTTTTGCCGGGAACTCGGCTAGGTAGACTTTTATTCCCAACAATGGCGCTGACAACTCTAACAAAACGGCGGTAGTGATTCGTTATAGAATGATGTTTTTTAGAGCTTTTATCTTTGAAAGATTGTAACGCCCTTATATGGGGGTTAACAGTTTTTAATGAATTAAAATAAAAATCAGAAATAAGAGTAAACCTCAAAAATAAAGTTGCCCGAGGCTTAAATGAAAATTCTCAAATCAAAAATAAAAAAAAAAATATAAATGATAATTAAACCACAGTTTAATGTAGCACTTTAAATTTAATAATATAAACTGTTGCCATCATCATTTCAACCCTCAACGCATTTTAATACAGTCACAGAAAGTAACAATTGATGTTTACATTATCATGAAGAACATTCTTAGCAATTGAAGCAGTCCCAACGTAATATAGCGACATAGCTTCCTCAACTATTTTTCTTGTAGCCACCTCATATGTAGTGAGTCTTGAAAAGATGAAAATATAAGGGAATGAGCAACAATATGCTCAGTAGGGAAAACCATTACTCACCTTTAGGTTTTTATAATTACCAAAACCTGCATGGTTAGTTAATACTCATCATTATCCAGATTATGATATTTATTATAATCATATTCTGTGGATATCATAGTTAATTATTACCGAGTTTCATACATATACATATATATAAATATTACAGTTCATCATTATTCTTAGGTACCCATGTTCAATAGAGTATCACTTAACTCATCGAAACCCAAATGGGCGTACTTCGCCACCCTCCAAACATTCCAAGGGTGTTTTGGTGAGGGGACATCAAGCCCCGAGTCCTCACCAAGTCGATTCCTATACAGTGTGTTCTGGGACTTTCGACCCAAGGAAGCGTCATCACCTTCCCCCTATTTTACCTTTTAGGGTATTTGTGCCCAAGGACGTAACTGCCGCCCTCCTCACATCTCACCATTTCTCTATATTCAATCATTATTTATAGAGTCAGTTTTCCTAACCATACTTCTCAATTTATAGCAACATGTGTTAATTCATTATGTTCCTTGCCGTACAATACAAGATGAGTCCATGTCATAGTTTCATATGTGATACTCATATAATAGCAGTTCAACATAGATATATATATATATATATATATATATATATATATATATATCTTGCGGTAAAACAATCAATTTTAATTCCATTAAAACCTCACAAAAGATGAGTAATAGAATCCCTACCTTCCAAGCTTATCAACAATCTTTTAATCCCGAAATCAATTAACGTTAGCTCCACACTCTCTTGATCCTAAGGAGTGCATAAGGACAATTAAAACTAAAGCATACATTACAACCACATTCATAAATAAATAATATGTAAATCCATCTTACTAGTGTGCCATTAAAGCTTTTATGCAAATCTCTTTTGAATACCACAATAAACAATTTTTGTCTTAACACAATATAAAATATAAACAAGTAATTTATATGTTTTAGTCTCTAATAAGATTCATCAATCACTTAGGATAATATTGGAAAGGTTGTAAGACATTAAGGAATTAGGTGGTGAGCAAAGATGGGTTCTTGGTTTAGGTTAGCAGCTGGTATACCATGGTAAACTGGCAGTATACTTTTGCAAAAAGGATAGGTTCACTATCTACAATCATCACATGGGTTAACAGGTGGTTTACTTAACGTAAACGGGCGGTGTATTGCCACTGGTAGGTTTACTAGTTTCCAATCTGAAAATTAAAAAATTCATAGAAAATAAAATATAACTCCGATTTAGGCTTATGATAGCTCGTTAGAAAGCTTACGATGTCTACTTTTTAAATATTCAAACCAATTTACAAAATTTATTTTTATTTACTCCTAGAATTTCAAGAAAGAGCCACTGCCCATAGAGGTATTACAAAGTTTAACAATATAAATTTTTTGTCTACGGCATATACACTTAGACTTTATACATATGCTCAAAAATAGCAACAAAACATATACTCAAGTTTAAGAACGTAAATTTAAATAATCCTTGAGTATAAAAAAAATTTATAAATGAAAGACTAAATTTGTTAATAAGATTCTAACCTCAGATTATGGCTAGTTGGAAGCTTGAAATGGCTTCAAAACAGGTTCATTGACTTCGATATGGCTGAAATTCTTGCTCAAATAGAGGTGATAGTTGCTGATTTTTATGGTTACCATGAAGAAGTTCTCTAGGTATTTTACTTCAGCAAAGAAATGAGAAGAAAAGTGTGGAAACCGTGGAAAAAAAAGGAAGAAAAGATGAAGTCTTTGAAGAGAAGTGATAGAAGCAATTATGGAGGAGAGATGTTGGAGCATGTCACGGAGGAAATAAAGAAAATGAGGGTCAAGAGTAGTTGGAAAAGATATCCTCATGTCTCCTCTGGAGACTTTAGCTCCCATAATGCCAAAATGACATTTTCAAAATTTATTAGAAGTTTCAAGGCTTTTCAGTAAACATACTAAATAAGTATAGGAGGATTTTAAAAAATTTTAAAAATAGATAGAAATAAATATTATAAAATAGATTTTAAATGAAACAAATTTTTTTGATTGGCACACTAAAAATTAATTTAATTACTTTAATACCTATTAGAAGAATAACATGTGTCACAAAGATGTACAATTTTTGAGAAAGAAAAAAAATATATTGTACACAAGTAGAGGCATTTTCATTTTGTATTGGAAGGGGAATATATATGTCCCTATGTAGTTTCTCTCCTATACATCATAAAACCTTTCAAACGCTTCTCTTTGCTTCTTTCACTATAACTTTCTCTGCCTTGCAATATCACATCTGGCAGAAAAGATGTAGTTGAAGCAGCAAAGAGAAGCTTGTAAAGGTCAATCCCCATTTCTCATAATGTCTCTTTTGAAACATGTGATAATAAAAATCATTTCTTTCTTGAAGTTTTCCTCATGACTAGTTGACGTGGCCTTTCACCTGCTACTTTCCACTTTCTTCCTAATCTCATTTTGCATCATAACTTTCACGGAAAATAATGCTAAAAAATAATGGATTATGGCCTCAATCGACGCTTAATGCTTTATATATGTATGTATGTTTGTCTATGTATATATGTATATATATGAAAGTTCTTTGCATTAACTCTATATTTATATAATTGTTGTTTCTTCCTTTTAACTCTTTTCCGTTTTATTGCAATATTAGATTGTGTAAAATGAGAATGGTGTATTTGACCCCAAAAACCAGACGAGTGTAATAGTTTACATTATTGCGATTTTTAGCCTTTTGGCACGCACGATTAGAATCATGGTTAGAGCCAATATTAGCTTAAAACACTATAGTTATTGAGAGCTTTATACTACAGTTGTTTTTTATTTTACACTGTAACGACAAAGAGCTTTTTACTATAGACAATTGAAACTGTAGTTTTGGGTGCCAAACAAACTCCAAACAAGATATTAGAGTCTGTACTCTTAAAAAGAGCCAACATCTCTCTCTCTGTCTCTCTCCACACGCATATCTCTATTAATTGGTATCATAGAAAAGAAAGAATACTGAGCCATATCATGAATTAATATAATATATTGTGGTTTTTGGCCAAGTATTAGAACAACTAACGTTGGTCTCCATGACTGGACCCACCAAGCAAGTTTTGGTCTAAAAAAGAAATCAATAGCCATAACGTGATCGGTAGGTTCTGCAGGATATATTGGCGGCTTAGGTGTAAAGATGCAGCAGCCACAAATGCTTGCCAGCCCCACATTTGCACCAAACTTCATTGTTGTTTTTTTGCTTGCTAAAACTTTTGTACCCACATGCGTCTATCATCTCTTTTAATATTTTATCATATTCTATGTGCTTGAAAGTTTACCACTTATCTTGTCTCAGAAAGTGACCATTTATAAAAGTAGGAATAGCACACAAGGAGACTATAGTAGAACCAACTTTAATAACAGTTGGTATTGCTTTCTAGGTAAATGCTACATGCATGATGGAAAAGCTTGAAAATGGGAAGGTAGATCTAGATGGGATTGGGGGACATTGAAGGAGAAAATGTGCTTGTAGTTGTTACATTATGGCAATGTGTGTGGGACACCATGCTTAACCCCATTATATTCATGAAATAAAAAAAAAAGAATAAAGGCAAATAAACACTAGTAGTTTATCCCTTGCTTTGTCTATGGACACTAGTTTTTGTCTTTATGCAAACTCAATAGATCCTCTCCTCCTCTCTCTCTCCCTCTCTTTCTCTTACTGCTTGTTCTTCTTCTAGTTTTTTTTTTTCTCCTTTTTCTTAAGGGAATTTTCTTTTTATGATACATGAGTTGCTATTGAATGGGAAAGAAAGTGGTCTTAGAAAGGGAATTCTATTGAAAAGTTAAAAAAGAAAAACATTTGAAAAAGAAATGAACTTAGAATAGTTTGCCACGTGAGTTCTCTTTATTTTATTTTTATTTTTATTTTTTTATGCATATTAATGTTTAGCTTGAACATTCTCAATTTAATATTCATATTTAATCCTATAATAATAACAGCGCACTTCAAAAAACCAATCACAAAAATAAGAAAATCCAAAGAGTTCTACCCCGCGCGTCTCAACCCGCGTTTTTGCTTATGTATAAGATCAGTGTTTTAAACAACCTATGTTAAAAATGTCAACCGCCCGCCTTTTAAAATGGTTTTTGTACCGGTGCATATAATATTAAAACCGTTAATAGTATAAAGCTCTCATATGTTACTTTGTATAGTAAAAATTTGTTATAATGTAAAATTCTTATATGTTATAATGTGCGGTTCTAACACTACAATTTACACTCTTTTCAAACACCCTATTATTTTAAATACTCTTGAATTTATAGCCGTGGAAATCAATATTTATCGCCTGATTGTCGACTTAAGAGGATTTCGGCCCTTGCTAATTCAATCTTCGAAGTGTTCAGCAGAAAATCAACCTCTAGGAATCAATTCTAGTAACAGACAAAATTAATGCTGGTTATGATTCTAAATGCGACTGCTAATTTTCATTATATTAATCTCATTTCATCATCCACCTCTTAATTATGCAGTAAAAAATTGAAAAAAAAAAAGGTTCTTCAATGGAAGTATTAGAGGACTTTTTGTTAGCAAATCAATTTGTCTCTATCATGTGGTCATGCTTAGTCCATTATTGTTATTAATGAAAATAATCTTTTCTTTCAAATTATAATTAATAAATAACAAACCTTCCATGACAATACTTGCAAGAAATTTTAGTAACGTGGAGATTATATTAATTTTTTTTTGGCTTATGAGATTATTTTAAGTTCTACTGTGATAAAGAAACGATCATGACCAAAAAGGTGGATCAAAAAAGAGAGATTTCTGCAAATGAATCAAGATAAGGTGATTTTTCCAATGTTTTACGCCAGCTTGGGTCAAGATAAGGTGATTTTTCCAATGTTTTACGCCAGCTTGGGTGAGGTAGTTGTTTTTAGAAAGTAACAAGAGTAATTTGGAACAATCAAAAATATTATAGGGTAGATTGTTAGATTGATCCCTAACCTTTTATAAAAGTAAGAATTTAAACCTTAACTTTATTTTTTATTTTTTATTTTTATTTTTTATCCCCAATCTTTCAATTAAGTTTCTAAAAAACCATTTTTAAGGTCAAACCATTAAGTTTGACCGTTAAAAATCATTGGACATCATTGTTAAATAGAAATTACTAAATTACCCTTCATTGATACATTAAAAAATAATTTTAAAGTAAAAAAAATAAATTAAAACTAAAAAAAAGCCAAACAAAAAAAAAACAACAAACCTAGATTTTCAACCTAAGAACAACTCCTCTATGAAAGAACAAAAAAAGAAAAGAAAAAAAAAGCTAAGAAAAAAAAACTCAAATCTCAAACCTAGATCTTCAACTAAGAACATCTTCTTCACGCAAATCTTCAACCAATAACATTTTCTCCACAAAAAAAAAAAAAAAAAAACTAAGAAAAAAAAAACCTAACTTCCAAACCTATATCTTCAACAACTTCTCCAAAAAAAAAACAAAAAACAAAAAAAGCTAAGAAAAAACTCAAATCTCAAATGGCCTATGAGATCTCGACCTATCTCTTGGTTGACGGCTTCTTCTTGGTTCCTCCCTGCTTTTGCAACTCAGCCAGGCTCTCGTAGATGGCCTAGAGCTTGGCGTCGACAGAGGAGTGGAGCGGCTTATAGTTCTAGAACTCGGCACTACCGTGGTGGCATAGGTGGGGGAAGTTGGAGGAGGTAATGGTTGTAGAGGTGGTAGACAACGAAGAAGAGGCCACCCAGGCATTGTTGTCCCATCGAAAACCCATGCGACATCGAGGGCAACTCCGACAAGTGGGGGTGAGAGGGAGAGGGGCTTCTCCTATTTTTGTTTTTTGATTTTTTTCCTAATTGAGAGAGATAGAGAGAGAGAGAGAGAGAGATATAGAGTTGTCGGAAGAGCTAGGTTGATGACGGGCTGGGGATACCTAGGGGGGCGAGGGTAAGCAGAGATGGAGAGAATTTCTTTTTTTTAGCTTTTGATCTGGTTATGGAATTAGATTTTTTTTTTTTGAAGGGAAGAAGATCTAATTTTAATAATATATTTACTGTTTTTTACTTTTTTTAATTTTAGTTTTTTTAAAAAACATATTGATACTTTACTAAAATACCCTTATTAAAATGGTCATGTGCTTTTCATGTGACGCACATTAAATATCCGTCTGGTTAAAATAGTCCCTCAGCAACTTAATTGAAAGGTTGGTGATTAAAAAATAAAAAAATAAGCCAGGAACTAAAATCTTACTTTTGTGATCAATGCAACAATTTACCCCAAAATATAAGAAAATGATTAATGATTAGCAAACAATATAAGAATAATTACTCACTCAGTTCTAGTTAAATATAACATTTATCCTTGATTTTTTTAAAATAAAAAAAATATCCTTATGTTTTTCAAACCATCCAAAAACTATCATTTCTTTTAACTTTTCTTGTTTAGTTTTTTTAAAATGACCAAACCATCATTGAAATACAAACTTAATCCAAAATATGTGTTGGGTTTTTGCTAGCTTTCAAACCGCAGATTCAACATTAACATGAATGAAATTTTGAATGCTCATTTGAATTTTTTTGAAGGTTTAAGTGTTTTTACATTTGAAAAAGAAAGTGAAACCTAATTTTTCTAAAAAAAAAAAAGAATAAAAACTTAATATTATTTGGTGACATTAGTCGTATTGGGTACTTCTAACAAGTTGGTTTTGTGTTGCCATACGAAATATATTATTATTTTCCAAATAAAATTTTAATATGACAAGTATATATAAAAAAATATTGACTAATATATAATTGATCACAAATTAGTTTTACCTTTCTACTCTTCAAATATTGGATATTTGGTTACAGTTCACCAAGATCTCCATATTTGATTGTTAAGGATATATTTGTTTTTTTAAATAATGTATTTTATTGAAAGTCAAAAAAATATGATTTTTGAATGGTTTGAAAAATATAAGAAATACTTTTTGAATTTTAAAAACACAAAAACAAATATTATTATTAGCTAAAACACAAAAGATATTTTTTGTATTTGTAAAAAAAAAAAAACAATGCAAGAGGGAAAATAATTGAAAAGTACGCACTAAAAGATGTCAGTTAGATTCAGCAATAAAAACGTCAGTAAAATTAAAGAGAGAAAATTTCTATAAAAAAAAAAAAGATTAAAGATAGAAAAAGGCAAAAGCTTTTTTTTTTCTAATTTATTTTTTTAAGATAAATTATTATTATTTTATTTCTAAACAAACAAAAGCCGCACGAAAATAACTTAAAAAGGGAAAAAAACAACAAAAGAATTTTTAGGACGAGTAAGCCCAAAACGATTTCAGCTGTAAAGAGTACACAAAGCCTACCAGTTCATAAAGAAA
This sequence comes from Artocarpus heterophyllus, assembly GCA_025403435.1. NCBI lineage: Eukaryota > Viridiplantae > Streptophyta > Magnoliopsida > Rosales > Moraceae > Artocarpus > Artocarpus heterophyllus. Next base: position 32,671,111 of record CM046343.1, read on the forward strand.
TATGAAAAATTCAGTAAACGAGTAAAAGAATATTTTAAAATGGTTTGTCAAAATTTGTTTCATTACTATATTATCTGTTTTATTATTTCTTAATAATTTCTATTGGAGGGTAAAATAGTCTTGAACTTGATAAATTAGTTAAATCCTTCCACTTATGAATATGAAAGGACGCAAACAATAAATTAAATCTCTCCTCCACCTTTTTTCTTTCCATCCTACCCCCTCCCTCCTATCTCTTCCCCTTATCAAACACACTCTAGGTGAGGATGATCGAAAGAAAATGGAATACTTTTTATCTCCTTATGTGTTGCCTGATTGGTATGAAGTCCCTCCTCCGATTTCACTATATCTGAAAAAATTAAAAATAGATTACTTTAAAATATTTGAAATTCTTAACCCAATTTTCTTAAGGCTTTCACGCAGAAAAAAAGAAAAGAAAAAAAAAAAGTTCTAGAGGCACATGTTGGATTACATTGGCTAAAAAATGCCATGGACCCCATATTGGCATGGACGACACTTCCACAGGACGAGTGAGCACCCAATTTTGGATTCTTTTGGCTCTTTTTCTATCTTTTTCGGTTGAAGGCATCATTTTTGTCCTTGTTTATTGTCCATTTTTTCTGCCGCCAGTATTCTTTTTCTTCTGCTTTTCCTTGCATTGCATTGGCAAAAAGCTACGCATACAGCACATGACGTGCCTTCACATATACAAATTTACGTCCCGTCATACGCTCTCCATTGTCTAATTTTATACCATTATTTTTCATATGTCATTAGAAGAAAAAAAGGGGAGAAAAGAAAAAAGGAAACGTACTTCTTGAAATTATGATACTACATATTGAACATAGCAGTACTTCAATGGTTAATATATCAATCACAAAGCATGTATAATAAAGTTCATAACTGTACTATTGTCGTAATTCATTTGTTGCCCTCACGTCTACTAAGGTGTATAGGAGGGTGGTAAGTGTTGCAATGTAGAGCCAAATCAACCTAACAAAAGAGAAAAAAAATTGCTGCACGGGGGGACAGAGACATAACGCCACGGCGCCCGAACAAGTGCTGCGGCACCCGAAGTCTGGTTTGTTGCGAAATTTTAAGTTAGAGTCAAACTCAAACGCCTCAAAAAAGGAGAAACTACTAGGGTTTCCTATTAGTTGTTATTTTTCTCTTCCTTTGGCTATAAATAGACACAAGGTGGCTAGGGTTGGGTGTGTGTGAGATTATGAGTGGCATAATTTTGTGAGAGGCAAAATTCTTGAGAGCTCTATCCTTGAGAGAGAAAAATTCCCACAGGGTGTTAGATAGAAGAGAGTTTTGGTAAGCACAATTTGTGAGTGTGTGAGAAACTGCTCTTGTAATCTATAATTTCCTTCATCATAGTGGAATTTGCAAGTGACAGAAACAGGACGTAGTCTCAATTTTGGACGAACCTGTATAAAATTTGGTGTCTCTTTTTCTTCTTTTCTCCTATTTATTTTCTGTAATTGTTCGTTCTTGCGATCCTTGGAATTAGGAGTCGCCTAATTTCCCAACAAGTGGTACCGGAGCGGAGGTTTTGATCAAGAACGATGACTGGAGAAGAAGGTATGGCAGCCGGTATCACCAAATTTGATGGTTCATATTTTTCCTATTGGAGGATGCAAGTTGAAGACTATCTCTACAGTAGGAAACTGCACTTGCCCTTGGGTAATAAGCCCGAAGGCATGAAGGATGAGGAGTGGAATCTCCTTGATAGGCAGGTGCTTGGTGTGATTCGTTTGACCTTGTCAAAGAACGTTACCCACAACGTTGCAAAGGAGACTACCACAGCAGGGATGATGAAGGCTCTGTCAGAGATGTATGAGAAGCCCTCAGCCAATAATAAGGTACATCTCATGAAGAAGCTTTTTAATTTAAAGATGCCTGAAGGTGCCTCGGTTGTAGAGCATCTGAACAGTTTCAACACCGTCCTGAACCAATTGGTCTCGGTAGAGATTAAATTCGATGATGAGATCAATGCCCTAATCCTTTTGGCCTCGTTACCGAATAGTTGGGAACCCATGAGGGTGGCCATTATAAATTAACTTGGGAGTGCCAAACAGAAGTTTGTTGATGTCAGAAACTCCATTCTGGAGGAAGAAGTTCGCAGGAAGGACTCAAGTGAAGCCTCTTCGTCGAACTCGGCCCTTAATGTTGATAATAGGGGCAAGAAACTTGACAAGCAATCCAACATGGATAATGGCAGGAGAGGCAAGTCGAGGAATGGGAGAAGTAATTCAAGGAACGGTAGGACCATGGAGTGTTGGAATTGTGAGAAGACATGCCACTTGAAAAAGAACTGCAGGGCTCCAAGGAAAAACGAAGACAAGACTAATGACGTAGTTAACACCGCCACTGAAGAGCAACAGGATGCCTTAATCTTGTCAGTTGACAGTTCTTTTGATTCGTGGGTGATAGATTCAAGAGCATCATTCCACACCACTGCACACTGCCATGTCTTGGAGAATTATGTTGCTGAAAATCATGGTAAGGTTTATCTCGCTGATGGAGAACCTTTGGATATTGTTGGCATTGGAGATGTCAGTTTAAAAATGCCTAATGGGTCTGTATGGAATATTCATAAGGTGAGACATGTTCCTAAACTAATGCGCAACTTGATTTCGGTGGGGCAACTGGATGATAAATGACATAAAATGACCTTCAATTGTGGAGGTTGGAAAGTCACTAAAGGAGCGATGGTTGTTGCTTGGCGACGCAAGGCTGAAACTCTCTACATGAACTCTAGTTGCAGAGATACCATAGCAGTTGCTGATTCTGTTGCCAATACCGAGCTATGGCATTATAGGCTCGGCCACATGAGTGAGAAGGGTATGAAGGTGCTTCACTGCAAAGGAAAACTGTCGGATTTGAAAACTGTTTATCACAGTTTATGTGAAGCCTGCATCTTTGGTAAATAGAAGAGAGTTAGTTTCTTAAAGATGGCTAGAGAGCCTAAGTCCAGGAAATTAGAGCTAGTTCACACAGATGTGTGGGAGCCTACGCCGGTGACTTCCCTTGGTGGCGTAAATTACTATGCGACGTTCATAGATGACTCAAGCAGGAAGGTATGGGTTTACTTTCAGAAAAACAAATCTGATGTCTTTGATGCTTTCAAGAGATGGAAAGCCATGGTGGAGAACAAGACAATTTGAAGGTGAAGTGCTTGCAGTCTGACAATGGGGGAGAGTATTTAGATGAATATTTCAGGCGGTACTGTGCTGAGAATGGAATAAAGATGAGGAAAACCATTCCAGGGAAACCACAACAGAATGGGGTAGCTGAGAGGATGAACAGGACTTTAAACAAGCATGCCAGAAGCATGAGGTTGCATGCAGGGCTGCCAAAGATGTTTTGGGCTGAGGCAATTAATACAGCCGCTCATTTGATCAATAGAAGTCCATCCACACCGTTGAAGTTTGAGTCATCGGAAGAAGTTTAGAGCCGTAAAAAGGTTGATCTCTCTTACTTGAGAGTGTTTGGTTGTGTTTCCTATGTTCACATTGATTCTGCTGCTAGAAGTAAACTGGATGTCAAGTCAAAGAAGTGTTTTCTAGTTGGCTATGGTGGACTTGAGTTTGGTTATCGTCTCTAGGATGACCAAAGTCAGAAGATTATCAGGAGTAAGGATGTGATCTTCAATGAAGGTGTTCTGTACAAAGACAGAGACAGCACTAACTCCAGGGGTTCAGGTTCTGAAGACAAGAAGCCTGAGGTGATTCTATTGAAGGATCTTCTTGAAGTGGAGGTGCAAAATCTAGAGGTTAAAGACCAAGAAGACACAGCTCTAGAAGGAAACCAAAGGACTCCTGTCACACCAGTCAGGAGGTCTAGCAGGACCATTAGACCGCCGCAGAGATATTCCCCATCTCTGCATTACATCTTGTTGACCGATAGAGGTGAGCCATAGAGCTATGATGAAGCCGTGGAGGCTAGAGATTCGGTCAAGTGAGAGTTAGCCATGAGGGATGAGATGGATTCCTTGATGTCCAATCAGACATGACAATTGACAAAGTTACCACAGGGCAAAAAAGCCTTGCACAACAAGTGGGTATACTGGATTAAAGACGAAAGTGATGGCAGCAAACGGTATAAGGCAAGGCTGATGGTAAAAGGCTTTCAGCAGAAAGAGGGCGTCGACTTTAATGAGATTTTTTCTCCGGTGGTGAAGCTAACCACGATCAGGATGGTACTTGCGCTAGTGGCAAATGAGGACTTGTTCTTGGAACAGTTGGATGTGAAGACAGCTTTTCTCCATAGTGATTTGGAGGAGGAGATCTACATGAAGCAACCACAAGGATTCGAAGTATCGGGTAAGGAGAACTTAGTGTGCAAACTTCAAAAAAGCTTTTATGGCCTCAAACAAGCTCCCAGGCAGTGGTATAAGAAGTTTGACGGGTTCATGTGCAGCAACGGTTTCTTGAGGTGTCAGGGAGATCATTGTTGTTATGTGAAGAATTTTGGTGATTCTTACATCATACTGTTGCTATATGTCGATGACATGCTGATAGCAGGAGGTTGCAAATAGGAGATCGACAAGCTGAAGAAGGAGCTGTCTAAGGAGTTTGCAATGAAGGATTTGGGTGCTGTAAAACAAATTCTTGGGATGAGAATAACGAGGAACCGTAACAGTCTGAAACTGTCATAAGAAGAATATGTTGAAAAGGTGCTAAGCAGATTCAATATGGGTAATGCAAAGCTTGTGAATACTCCAGTCACTTCAAGTTATCAAAGGAGCAATCACCGACCACGGAGCAGGAACGAGACCACATGGCCAAGGTGCCTTATGTTTCCGCTATAGGCAGTCATATGTATGCTATGGTTTGTACCAGACCGGACATTCAACATGCAGTGAGAGTTGTGAGTAGGTACATGAGTAATCCAGGTAAACAGCATTGGGAGGCAGTGAAGTAGATTCTCAGATATCTGAGAGGTACTGCGAGTTTAGCATTGTGTTTCAAGAAGTCAGACTTGGGACTACAAGGCTATGTTGATGCTGATATGGCTGGAGACATTAATGGCAGAAAAAGTACCACCGGTTATGTCTACACTTTGGGTGGCACTGCAATTAGTTGGGTCTCGAAGCTGCAGAAGATAGTTGCACTCTCTACTACAGAAGCAGAATATGTGGCAATGACAGAAGCGAGCAAAGAGATGATTTGGTTACGGTCGTTTCTGGAAGAACTAGGTCACAAGCAGGAAAGGAGTGTATTACATAGTGACAGTCAGAGCGCCATTCATTTGGCAAAAAATCCCGCATTTCATGCTAGGACGAAGCATATACAGTTGCGGTATCACTTCATCAGGTCGGCTTTGGAAGATGGAGTGTTGAAGCTTGAGAAGATTCTTGGGAGTCAGAATCCGACAGATATGCTCACCAAGACGGTTCCGATTGAGAAACTGAAGTTGTGCGCAACTTCAGTTGGACTTCTCCATGAGGCGTGAGAAGTCGTTGTCGCTGCAGTTGAGGACATGGTGATTGATTAGTCTCTAAGTGAGAGATTGTTGTAATGTGGAGCCAAATCAACCTAGCAAAAGAGAAAAAAAATTGCTGAGCGGGGGGCAGAGACATAGGGCCGCGGCTCCTGAAGTCTGGTTTGTTGCGAAATTTTGAGTTAGAGTCAAACTCAAATGCCCCAAAAAAAGGGAAACTATTAGGGTTTCCCATTAGTTATTATTTTTCTCTTCCTTTGGCTATAAATAGACACAAGGTGGCTAGGGTTAGGTGTGTGTGAGATTGTGAGTGGCATAATTTTGTGAGAGGCAAAATTCTTGAGAGCTCCATTCTTGAGAGAAAAATTCCCACAGGGTGTCAGGTAGAAGAGAGTTTTGGTAAGCACAGTTTGTGAGTGTGTGAGAAACTGCTCTTGTAATCTGTAATCTCCTTCATCATAGTGGAATCTGCAAGCGGCAGAAACAGGACGTAGTCTCAATTTTGGACGAACCTGTATAAAATTTGGTGTCTCTTTTTCTTTTTTTTCTCTTATTTATTTTCTGCAATTGTTTGTTATTGCGATCCTTGGAATTAGGAGTCGCCTAATTTTCCAACAGTAAGTTCAAGCGCAAGCAGTATACAGCCTCATACTAAGGGTGTTTAGAAAGGTGGTAAGTTTAAACCGTAAACAGTATAAACATCTCAAATATTACAGTGTAAAATAAAAATATGCTATAATATAAAGCTATTACATGTTACAATGAGTAGTTTTTTATATTTGAGTTCAAAAGTCTGTATTAACAAATGGTAAATCAGACTTTTACACTCAGCGGTACTTGAATCCCTGACCTTTGTAGAAGTGAAGTCCTCAAGTAGCCCATTATTTGCCACCATGCCATCATCGGGGCAGGTTACATAATAGTTGCAAAATTGAACATGTTGAACATTGAACATTTTTAAAATTAAAAAAAAAAAAACAGAAAAGGTATTTTTAGAGTTTGGTGGCACTTTTAGCCTACTAAATACTAAATTCATCTTGATTTCAGAGTGTTTGATCTACTGAATCCTTAAAAGTGAAATTCAAAAGTTCACCAAATCAATAGTTGAATCTACAGATTGTCTTTGACACTCAAACCTAAAACTTAAATGGTTCTTCATTTTATTTTATTTTTTCCCAAAACTTTAGTTAGAGTTGTACCTTTCCACTAGGATTCATAATAAGATATAAACAAATACCCTATCAACAAGACTTTGTTTTGTACCGTTAAACTATATTTGCTTCTATTGATATCACATAATATTATATTCAATGTCATTTTAATGTTTTATAAACATGTATTACTAGCAGGGTATCCTAATTCCATTGAATATTTTTTTCCTTTTTTTTACACATATCTAGCTAGTTGCTAATAAGCATACATTTTTTTCAACAAAAACAATTAGTATATTCTTTTCTTATCTTCTTTACTAATTAAATAAAATATGTACTAGACAAGACCAAGGTTGACATCTTTGCCAAGGGCCAGCTCACCAAATGATCAACCAAATAAATGGTATCATGTCAGATATCACAATGTATTGTTTACTATTTTTATGTTGTAGTGGACAATGATTTGCATACTTTTCCCATCAGACCGATGCATGTAAAATACCGATATATTGCTAATAAAATGACATAAGGTATACTAATTTAAAAAAAAAAACATAATTGTTACGTGAACCATGCTGTGGTACTTATAATCTTTTTTTAATTAATTTTTTTAATGTTATAATATTTGTACTAATATACGGCGACAAATTTATGGCTAAGCTAACAATCATCTCTTTGTCGTTTTTAGGGAAGTCGATCTATATAATACGCATTATATAGCATATATCATGTTGTGGAAAAAAAAGCCTTTGGTTTCTGTGAGGCGGTGGCTTGGTTGTGTGCACTGTTTATCTAACACGTTGTCGTTTATACTTTTTCCCCTTTGAAGGGGTTGTCGTATTTTAATAGGCGAAAAACTCTAATTTACTCGATGGGGTTTTGATCCCATTTGTGATAAGACGTGGGCCCAAGCTGACAAGATCTATGGGGCCCATCTTTTGTCTTTGACGGTTCAAAACCCTGTTAAGTTATATGGCATTGTTCTTAATAAACACATGTGAGATACTGATGTACTTATCGTACCAACCAGACTAAAAGAGCAAATTTAATTCATACTAAAACTTATACATACGAATGTTTGTCCAGTTTAGTTAGAACTGAAAAGACTATAATAGTTTAAATTTTATAAAAAAAAATAATATAATAAAATTGGTTTAAATTAAAATTTTTTAATTCAAACTTGTAAAACAAATGTACTCTTAAGCATTTAAGAGTGTTAGTGGGATTATCAACCACAACAATATTGTTTAATATAGTCCAAACTTTATTAAATAGGTATTACATTGTTACTACATTTCATGTGCCCCGTTTAATTTATGTAGTATAATTTATGGTCATGCATGGTTCCCTTAGAATACACAGGAGGGGTTCTCCCACTATTTTTTTATGTTAAATTTCAGTAAATTCTACTATTGGAGTACTTTACCACATAAAAAAACTACACAAATTTAGATTGAATGATACTTTTGAAACAGGTGTCATGATATCTTGTCTAAATTATAATCTTATAAAGGAAAATTTGTGTAATAACTCAGATTTTAAAGCTCCTAGAACTTTGATCCTCAAAAAGCAAGATTTCAAAGTTTATAATCCAAGTGTCAAGAACTCAAAAAGTTGGGACCATAAAAAGAAAATTTCTCTATTGTTAATACCGCCTCATTCAAATTGTATGGTTAATTAAAAAAAAAACAGATAAAATGTGGTTCATTTAATGTCCACACAAGCATATGAGTTTTTTTATAGATTCTTGTGGTTCATTTAATGTCCACACAAGCATATGAGTTTTTTTTTATAGATTTTTTTCAGTTATTCTTTTGGTGGTTGTTGATTGTTATTGATGTATGACTACATCTTTTTAGATACGTTCGTAGAATTAAAATGAACGAAAAAATAACAAACTTTGAACCGCGTTGTAAAGATAAATTTATACCCTCATAATATAAATTTCTTTTATATACTGCAACATAAAATAAAAATATATTATAATACAAAGCTTTTACAAATTACTTATTTATTTAGGAGTTCAAATCTTTTTACTAAATACCCTATATCACACCATGGTCTCTCGAGCAAAAAGGAAAATGGATGAAGAGGGTCCTATAAGGAGACACTTTGCCCCCATCTTGGCAATTGGGCAGGTTAAGTGGCAACTCATACATACTACATATAAATCTATAGACACTAGTTTTTTGTTTTTATGCAAAATCAAATCCTCCCCTCCTCTCTCTCTTTCTTTCTCTGCTTCTTCTCCTTTTTTTTTCCCTCCTTTTTTTAAGGGAATTTTCTTTTTATTATACATGAGTTGCTACTGAATGGGACAGAAAGTGGTCTTAGAAAGGGAGTTATATTAGAAACTTAAAAAAGAAAAACATTTGAGAAAGAAATGAACTTAGACTAGTTTGCCAAGTGAGTTCTTTTTTATTTTTTTGTTTTATGCATATTAATGTTTTGTTTGAACATTCTCCTACAACTATGTCATAGCACATGAAAGTATAATGTAGCTAGGAAACACTACAGAATCTATGTTCATTAATATTCATATTTAATCTTATAGCAATAACAGCGCACTTCAAGAAACCAATCACAAGAATAAGAAAATCCAAAGAGTTCCGCCCCCCGCGCGTCTCAACCTGTGTTTTTGCTTATGTTTAAGAGCATTTTTTTTTAAACAACCTATGTTAAAAATGTCAACGGCCTGCCTTTTAAAATGGTTTTTGTATTAGTGCATATAATATTAGAGCTGTTAAAAGTATAAAACTCTCGTATACTATCATGTGCAGTAAAAACTCACATATTTCTCAAACAAGACCTCGACCGAATAATGGTGTTGATGACTCTAACAAAATGACGGTGGTAATTTATCATGTAATGATGTCTTTTGGAGCTTTTACCTTTTGAAAGAAATTGTACACAAGTAGAGGCCCTTAGGAAAGTAGTAAAGCCATGTTCATTTTGTATTGGAAGGGGGATAATATATTTGTCCCTATATAGTTTCTCTCCTATACATCACAAAGCCTTTCAACCGCTTCCTTCTGCTTCTTTCACTATAACTTTCTTTGCCTTGCAATATCACATCTGGCAGAAAAGATGTAGTTGAACCAGCAAAGAGAAGCTTGTAAAGGCCAAACCACCCCATTTCTCATAATGCCTCTTTTGAAACATGTGATGATAAAAATCATTTCTTCGTTGAAGCTTTCCTCATGACCAATTGACTTGGCCTTTCACCTATACAAGTGTTGCTGTGTGCTACTTTCCACTTTCTTCCTAATCTCATTTCGCATCACAACTTTCACGGAGAATAATGCTAAAAAATAATGGATTATGACTTCAGCCGACACTTAATGCTTTATATATATATATATATATATATATATGAAAGTCCTTTGCATAAACTCTATATTTATGTCAATGTTGTTTCTTCCTTTTAACTCCTTTCGATTTTATTGCAATATTAGATTGTGTAAAATGAGAATGGTTTATATTGCCCCCAAAAAAGACGAGTATAATAGTTCATGTTATTGCTATTTTTGGCCTTTTGGCACGCACGATTAGAACCATAGTTAGAGCCAATATTAGTTTAAAACATTGTACTATAGTTGCTTTTATTTTACACTGTAGTTACAAAGAGTTTTTTACTATAAAAGGTTGAAACTGTGGTTCTGCATGCCAAACAAGCTCCAAACAAGCGATTAGAGAGTCTGTACTCTTAAAAAGAGCCAACATCTCTCTCTCTACACACACATGTTCTATTAATTGGTATCATAGAAAAGGGAGAAAACTGAGCCATATCATGAATTAATATAATCTATTGTGGTTTTAACCAAGTATTAGAGCAACTAACGTTGGTCTCCATGGCTGGACCCACCAGCAGGTTTTGGTCTAAAAAGATATTAATAGCCAAAACGTGATCGGTAGGTTCTGGAGGATTTATTAGCGCGTTAGGTGTAAAGATGCAGCAGCCGCAAATGCTTGCTTGCCCCACATTTGCGCCAACTTTATTGTTATTCTTTTGCTTGCTAAAAATTTTAACCCACATGCGTCTATCATCTCTTTTAATATTTTATCATATCCTATGGGCTTGAAAGTTTATCCCTTGTCTTGTCTCAGAAAGTGACCATTTATAAAAATAGGAATAGCACACTTGGAGACTATCCTATAACCAACCTTAATAATAGTTGGTATAGCTTTCCAGGTAAATACCATATACGTGAAGGAAAAGCTTGAAAATGGGAAGGTAGATCTAGATGGGATTGGGGCAAACTGAAGGAGGAAATGTGCTTGTAGTTGTTACAGTATAGCAATGTGTGTGGGACACTATGCTTAACCCCATTATATTCATGAAATAAATAAAAGAACAAAGACAAATAAACACTAGTAGTTTATCCCTTGTTTTGTCTATGGACACTAGTTTTTGTCTTTATGCAAACTCAATAGATCCTCCCCTCCTCTCTCTCTTTCTCTCTCTGCTTGTTCATCTTCTTGTTTTTTTTTTCCCCTCTTTTTTTGAGGGAATTTTCTTTTTATGATACATGTGTTGCTATTGAATGGGAAAGAGAGTGGTCTTAGAAAGGTAATTCTATTGGAAAGTTAAAAAAGAGAACATTTGAAAAAGAAATGAACTAAGACTAGTTTGCCAAGTGAGTTCTTTTTTTATTTTTATTTTTATTTTTTTTATGCATATTAATGTTTAGTTTGAACATTCTCCTACTACCATGTGATAGCACATGAAAGTATAATGTAGCTAGGAAACACATTAGAGTCTATGTTCCTTAATATTCATATTTAATCCTATAACGATAACATCGCTCTTCAAGAAACCAATCACAAAAATAAGAAAATCCAAAGAGTTCCGCCCCGCGCGTCTCAACCCGTGTTTTTGCTTATGTTCAAGATCATTTTTTTTCAAACAACCTATGTTAAGAAAGTCAACGGCCTGTCTTTTAAAATGGTTTTTGTATTAGTGCATATAATATTAGTGCCGTTATCAGTATAAAACTTCTATATGCTACCATGTGCAGTAAATTTTATTAGTGTAAAGTTCTTATATGCGATATTGTGCGGTTCTAACTCTACAATTTACTCTCCTTTCAAACACCCTATTAATTTAAGTACTCTTGAGTTTGTAGCCGTGGAAGTCAATATTTGTCACCTGATTGTCGACATTAAGAGGATTTCGACCCTTGATAATTCAATCTTCAAGTATTCAGTGTAAAAGCAACTTTTAGGAATCAATCATAGTAACAGACAAAATTAATGCTTGATATGATTCTAAATTTGACTGCTAATTTGCATTATATTAATCTCACTTCATCATCCACCTCTTAATCACGCAGTAAATATTTAAAAAAGGTTCTTTAATGGAAGTATTAGAGGACTTTCTGTTAGCAAAATCAATTTGTCTCTATCTTGTGGTTATGCTTAGTCCATTATTGTTATTAATGAAAGTAATCCTTTTCTTTCAAATTATAATTAATAAATAACAAACCTTCCATGACCCTACTTGTAAGAAATTTTAGTAACGTGGAGATTATATTAATTTTTTTTTTGGTTTATGAGATTATTTTAAGTTCTACTATGATAAAGAAACGATCAAGACTAAAAGGGAGAGATTTGTGCAAATGAATGAAGAGAAGGTGATTTTTCCAATGTTTTATGCCAACTTAGGTGAGGTAGTTGTTTTTAGAAAGTAACAAAAGTAATTTGGAACAATAAAATATTATAGTGTAACTTACTGGATTAGTCCCCAATCTTTTACAAAAGTAAGATTTTGATCCCTAGCTTTATTTTTATTTTTTAGTCCCCAACCTTTCAATTAAGTTTTTGAGAGACCATTTTTAAGGTCAAGCCGTTAAGTTTGACCGCTAAAAATTATTAGACATTATTTTTAAATTGAAATTATTAAATTACCCTTCATTGATACATTAAAAATAATTTTAAAATTAAAAAAAAATAAATTAAAAACTCCAAAAACATCTAAACAAAAAAATGTTGAAAAAATAGTACGCATCAGAATTTTAAAAATTTTATATCATAGTATTTTTCAAAACACGAGTTTGACAGACTATATGCATAAATTAATCAGATCTTACTAACCCTATAAATGCCAAAAAGCTTCTTCAATCAGTGAAGAGAAGTAACGTTCCAAAAGGACCTCAACCAACTGGCCTTCTATGCTATTCCCTATCCACGATCGAAGTGAGTGTGGGCTCACACATACAGCTCTTCCTCCAAGCGACTCTCCTTCCAATTAATCGAAAAGAACCCAAAGCTAGTGTTTGTGATTTGTGAACAAAAGCTCTCAGGGAGTTTTCAGAGTCTCACTAGCAGAGTTTCACTCTTCATCTCTCAATTGATCTAAATAATAAAGAGACTCACTCCCTTTTTATACAGAGGTTGGGCCCATGAGCCAGTCTTTATCAGATAAGGCCTCGAAAACTCGATTCAGAATCAAACCAGAATCAATATATGATACAATCTACATCTAAAACATGTGATAAAAAATCCCATTGTCGGCAGGCCGAACTAGTAGATCGGTTTACCAAACCTGTCCCATCGGCAGGCTAAAGTTTGAGATCGGCCTACCAAACTTATGATTTTTTATCCCTACGAATCTTTATCTTCCACTCGAGATTTTTGGGATAAAGCTTCAGTTTTAATTCAAATAACCTACTAAAAAAGTTATTTGATTAAAACAGTCATATCTAGATAATCTCTAGGAAAATAAATATTCTTGATAATTCAACAAGTTTATCTTGAATTAATTCAAAATTAATCCAACCGATAAACAAACATGAATTATCCGTTCCTGATATTTCAACAAGTTTATCTTGAATTAATTTTATCACAAAATTAATTCAACCAATAAACAGACATGAATTATCTGATTTTATCGAATTTCAGCCAATCTGATAAATCTGACATAAGTCACCAATTATTGAAAAAACACGCTGTATCGTTACAGGATTTTAGTGAGTTAGCAAAGAGGACCAAATGGACCGATATAGTTCAAGCTCCCGATAATTATAAAACCCAATATCCCAGATATACATTTCATAATTGTCAACTTCAACGCTACTCCAATAAAAGCTTGGAGTTGCACTCTCGAACTATATAGAACTATGAAGCCCGTGTAGTTAAGTCTCCATGACATATCATAATGTATCTTATCCCCATAAGATTATCCATTATCAGCTTAAGGACAAGTTCTGTCTTATCTTCCTAATTATTTTGATCTTACATTCGATTATCTCGCCGTCGAAAAACTTACCATCCAAAAACGGTATACCATTCGGTTACATCTATGTATCCAAATGGTTAAGTGCTCTAGTTTTTCAATTACAGGACAATGCATATAAAAGGACATTACTACCTCTAAAGAGGAGTTATGGATTCCATATCTATGAATAACAGGTCTACCTATCAAGAGTCATGCCTCCAACGTACCAACATGCATACCACTATTAAAATATGGTTGTCACTCTTTGGTACATCAAAAGACACAAGTCAAGACAACGGGCCCACTATTAATATTAGGATTAAGATACAATACAAATTATTGTCCAAAGTGAATTGATTTGCCGAGACAAAATTATTAATCTAAATCAATTCACTTTATGTCCCGATCCAACACGTCGTCACTTATGCCAATTTGCTTGTTTCTATTCACGTAGTCCACCTCCGATGGTCAAGACAAACTATCTCCCATTAGGGATATAGGCAACATAACAATATTTACATGAATAAAACACCCAACTTTATTCCCTGGATTGTGGATCTTATGATTTAGATCGTCACCTTAAGAATCATGTCTTCCGCATAATCTGTCCATCATATGCCCAATTCTTAAAGGTTTAGACCAATAGTCTCAGATTTTTATTTGCTTAACATACATTCAACAAATATGAACATAAAGAGGATAAGATTTGGTATATAAATAATAAATAAATTCTTTATTGATAAAAATTTCTCCAAAAATATATTACATTTTTACTCCTTAGGGCATACATATCTAACAAAAAAAAAAAAAAACAACAAACCTAGATCTTTAACCTAAGAACAACTCCTCCATGAAAGAACAAAAAAAGAAAAGAAAAGAAAAAACTCAAATCTCAAACCGAGATCTTCAACCAAGAACATATTCTTTAGGCAAATCTTCAACCAAGAACATTTTCTCCACACAAAAAAAAAAAAGCTAAGAAAAAAAACCCAAATTCCAAACCTATATCTTCAACAACTTCTCCACAAAAAAAAAGGAAAAAAAAGCTAAGAAAAAGCCCAAATCTCAAATGGCCTATGAGAACTCGACCTATCTCTTGGTCGGTGACTTTTTCTTGGTTCCTCCTTGCTTCTACGACTCGCCCAGGCTCTTGCAGATGGCATGGAGCTTGGCACCAACAAAGGAGTGGAGCGGCTTGTAGTTGTCGAACTCGGCGCTGCTGTTGTGGCATAGGTGGGGGAAGTTGGAGGAGTTAGTGGTTGCGGAGGTGGTAGATAGCGAAGAGGAGGCCACCCATACACTGTTGTCGTGTCATAAACCCTTGCGACATTGGAGGCAACTCCAACAAGTGTGTGTGTGTGTGGGGGGGGGGGGGGGGGGGCTTCCCTTTTTTTTGTTTTCTAATTTTTCTTTTCCTGATTAAGAGAGAAAGAGTTGCCGGAGGAGCTAGGTTGATGATGGGCTGGGGATGCCAGAGGAGGGGGGACGACGAGGGTTGCAGCAGAGATGGAGAGAATTTTTTTTTAGCTTTTGATTTGATTATGGAATAAGATTTTTTTTTTTGAAGGGAAGAAGATCTAATTTTAATAATATGTTTATTCTTTTTTTAAATTTTTTATGTTTTGATTTTATTTTTTTAAAATCATATTAGGTATTCTACTGAAATACCCCTATTAAAATGGTCATATGTTTTTCACGTAATCCACATTAAACGTCCATCTGGTTAAAATAGTCCCTTAGCAACTTAATTGAAAGGTTGGGGATTGAAAAAAAAAAAAAGGCCAAGAACTAAGGTCTTACTTTTATGAAACGTTAGGAATCAATACAGCAATTTACCCTAAAATATAAGAAGATGTTTTTTTTTTTTTTTTTGCAAATAGGTACAAGAAAATGATTGATGATTAGCAAACAATACAAGAATAAGTACCCCTCAGTTTTAGTTAAATACAACATTTATCCTTGAATTTTTTTAAAATACAAAAAGTATCCTTATGTTTTTCAAACCATCAAAAAACCCTCCTTTCTTTGGACTTTTCTTGTTTAGTTTTTTAAAATGACCAAACCGTCATTGAAGCAGAAACATAATCCAAGATATATGTTGGGTTTTTGCTAGTTTTCAAACCCTCTTTTGGATTCAACATTAATATGATTGAAATTATAAACACTTATTTGAATTTTTTTTGAAGGTGTAAGTTTTTTTTTTCATTTGAAAAAGAAAATGAAACCTATTTTTTTAAAAAAACGGAATGAAAGCTTAATATTATTTGGTCACATTAGTTGTATTGGGCATTTCTAACAAGTTGGTTTTATTTTGCCATATGAAATATATTATTATTTCCAAATAAAATTTTAATATGAAAAGCATATATAAAAAAATATTAGATAATATATAATTGATCACAAGTTGGTTTTACCTTTTCACTCTTCAAATATTAGATATTTGGTTGTAGTTCACCAAGATCTCCATATTTGATTGCTAAGGGTATATTTGCCTTTTTAAATGATGTATTTTATTGAAAGTAAAAAAAGTATGATCTTTGAATAGTTTAAAAAATATAAGAGATACTTTTTAAATTTTCAAAAATCTAAAAGCAAATATTATTATTAGCCAAAACACAAAAAGTATTTTTTGTATTTTGTCCAAAAAAAAAAACAATACAAGAAGGAAAATAATTGAAAAGTACATACTAAAAGATGTCAGTAAGATTCAGCAATAAAGATGTCAATAAGATTAAAAAGAGAAAATTTCCATAAAAAATATTAAAGATAGAAAAAGCCAAAAGCTTTTGTTTTCTAATTTATTTTTTTAAGATAAATTATTATTTTTTTATTTCTAAACAAACAAAAGCTGTTCGAAAAATAACTTAAAAAGTAAAAACAACAAAAATTTTTTTGGGACAAGTAAGACCAAAACGATTTGAGCAGTAAAGAGTACACAAAGCCTACCAGTTTATAGAGAAACATGAGAAATTCAATAAAAGAATAAAAAAGAACATTTTAAAATGGTTGGTCAAAATTTGTCTCATTACTATATTGTCTATTTTATTATTCCTTAACAATTTTTGTTGGATTTGATGGATTGGTTAAATCCTCCCACTTATAAAACGGTGCAAACAATAAATTAGATCTCTCCTCCACCTTCTTTCCTCGCCCTCGCCCTCTCCCTCCATCTCTTTCCCTTATCAAACACACTCTAAATAATGATGATAAAAAGAAAACGGAATACTTTTTATCTCTTTATGTATTTGCCTGATTGGTATGAAATCCCTCCTCCAAATTCACTATATCCGAAAAAAATAAAAATAGATTACTTTAAAAGATTTGAAATTCCTAACCCAATTTTCTAAAGGCTTTCTTGCAGGGAAAAAAAACAAAAGAAACAAAGAAAAGAAAAGAAAAAAAGGCCTAGAGGCACATGCTGGATAACATTGGCCTAAACATGTCATGGACCCCATATTGGCATGGACAACACTTCCAATTTTGGATTCTTTTGTCTCTTTTTTGTCCGTGTTTCTTGTCCTCTTTTTTCCGCCACCAGTATCCTTTTCTTCTCCTTTTCCTTGCAATGCATTGGCAAAAAGCTACATTTCAGCACATGATGTGCTTTTACAAATACAAGTTTGCTTCCTGTCACACACTCTCCATTGTCTAATTTTATACCATTATTTTTCGTATGTCATAAGAAGAAAAAAAGAAGAGAAAAGAAAAAAGGAAACGTACTTTTTGAAATTATGATACTACATATTGAACATAGCAGCACTTCAATGGTTAATATATCAATCACAAGGCATGTATAATAAAGTTCATAACTGTACTATTGTCATAATTCATTTGTTGCCCTCACGTCTACTAAGGTGTATAGGAGGGTGGTAAGTTCAAGCGCAAGCAGTATACAGCCTCACACTAAGGGTGTTTAGAAAGGTGATAAGTTTAAACCGTAAATAGTAGAACTATTAAATGTTACAACGAGTAATATTTTATCTTTGGGTTCAAGAGTCTGTATTAACAAACGGTGTTGATGCTTACCGCCGTCCGGCGTCGGATCAACACCCACGTGTGACTGAACACCTTCTGACCTCCTCTTAAGCTTGCCCCTGGCTGGGAGTGCGTACCTGCGAGAGGGATGATTCGGAGAAATGAGGTTAGTCAATAGACAAGGGCTCTCCGATGCTCAAGGCAAGTATTGCTCGGCAGAGGTCAGCAGTTAATTAGGTGTGAGGAAGTCTCTCTCTCTAAAATGTCATAAATGCATCCTATTTATAGGCCACCAGCTGGATCGGGCGTAAGATGGGTTTTACCCATTACCCAGGTGTCACATCAAAGTGTATCAAGCAGTGAGTGACAAGTGTCGCGTCCATTGTCCAATGGATTAGACTCTATTGGACGGTAGCACGTTTGCCTGGTATTGGCCTACAAGGATGGGCAGTGACGTATTATGACGGATAACGTGACCCGGCCCGAGCTACTGTACATCCCCGAGGTGGCAGCCTTCTTGGGGGCGTGCCCTCAGATAAATGGAAGGCACCTCGGGGAGAAGTATAAGTCGTCGGGTCGGGGTGGTAGCCTAATGTCTGCCGAACTTAGTTGCCGACCATCAAAGTTAGTGTCCTCGGTGGTGGCGCCGAGCTTACCCTCAACAAACGATAAAGCAGATTTTTACACTTAGCGGCACTTGAATCTCTAACCTTGTAGAAGCGAAGTTGTCAAGTAGCCTGTTATCTGCCACCATGCCATCACCGCGGCGGGTTGCATAATAGTTGCAAAATTGAAGACGTTGAACATTGAACATTTTAAAAATAAAATAAAATAAAATAAAACAGAAAATGTATTTTTAGAGTTTGGTGGTACTTTTAGCCTACTAAATACTGAATTTATCTTGATTTCAGAGTGTTGGATCTAATGAATCTTTAAAAGTGAAATTAAAAAGTTCACCAAATCAATGGTTGAATCTACATATTGTCTTTGACACTCAAACCTAAAACTTAAATGGTTCTTCATTTTATTTTATTTTATTTTTTCAAAACATAAGTTAGAGTTATATCTTTCTACGAGGATTCACAATAAGATAAGCAAACACCCTACCAATAAGACTTTGTTGTCTACCCTTAAACTATATTTGCTTCTATTAATATCACATAATATTATATTTAATGTCATTTTAACGTTTTATAAACATGTATTCCTTGTAGGGTATCCTCATGCCATTGCATTTTTTTTCTCTCTTTGTTTCGCATATCTAGCTAGTTGCTAATAAGGGTACTTTTTTTTTTTCAACAAAAACAATTAGTATATTTATTTTTTATTTTTTATTTTCTTTCCGAATATAATAAAATATGCACTAGACAAGACCAAGGTCGACATCTTTGCCAAGGGCCAGCTCACCAAATGTCGACAAAATAAATGGGTATCGTGTCATATATCACAATGTATTGTTTAATATTTTTATGTGGTAGTGGACAATGATTTGCATACTTTTCGTATCAGATTAATACATATAAAATACTGATATATTGCTAATAAAATGTCACAAGGTATACTAATTTTTTTTAAAAAAAACATAATTGCCATGTGAACAATGCTGTGGTACTTAGAATCTTTTTTTAAATAATTTTTTTTAATGCTATAATCTTTGTACTAATGCACAGCGACAAATTTATGGCTAAGCTAACAATATTCTCTTTGTCGTTTTTAGGGGGGTTTTGATCCCATGAGTGGCAAGAAGTGGGCCCAACCTGATAAAGCCTATTGGGCCCTTCTTTTGTTTTGGACGGTTGGAAACCCTTTTTAGGTTTTATAGCATTGTTCTTAACAAACACATGAGACACTTGCGTATTTATTACATACCAACCAGACTACAAGAGCAAATTAAACTCATACCGAAACTTTTATATATATATAGATAGATGTTTGTCCGGTATCCGGTTCTAATTGTAGTAGTTCAAATTTTATAAAAAAAAGAATATAACAAAATTGGTTTAAATCAAAATCTTTTAATTTAAACCAGTAAAACAATCACACCATTAAGCTTTCAAGGGTATTCATTGGATTATTGACATAAATATATTGTTTAATATAGTCCAAACTTTATTAAGTAGGTGTTACAGTGTTACTGCATTTCATGTGCCCCGTTTAATTTATGTGGTATAATTTATGGTCATACATGGTTCTCTTAAAATACACAGGAGAGATTCTACTATTTTTTTATGCTAAATTTCGTTAAATTTTATGATTGGAGTACTTTATGACATAACAAAACTATACAAAATTAGATCAGATGATACTTATGAAACAGGTGTAACGATGTTTTGTCTAAATTATACTCTTATGAAGGAAAATTTGTATAATAAAAGCTCAGATTTTAAAGCTCTTAGTACTTTGATCCTTAAAAAGCAAGATTTCAAAGTTTATAATCCTAAGTGTCAAGAACTCAAAAAGTTGGGACTTGGGACCATATAAAGAAAATTTCTCTATTCTTGATGCCACCTCATTCAAATTGTACGGTTAATTTAAAAACACATAAATGCATATAACAAAGACGCTTTGCCGTATAAAATTCTTGTGGTTCATTTGATGTCCACACAAGCATGTGAGTTTTTTTTTTTTTTTGAGATTTTTTAAAGTTATTATTATTGGTGGAAAATAAACAAAAATGTAACCACATCTTTTCCAATCATCTTGACATTACAAACTCAGCTAAAAGACTATTGTACCCTTGTGTTTGAGAGGTGAGTTTGTATTGCTTAGTGTAAAATTTTTTTACCTGCTACGAAATAAAATAAAAATATATTATAATATACCACTTTTACATACTATTTATTTATTTATGAGTTGAAAACTTTTTACTAAATACCTTATATCACACTATGGTCTCTCGAACAAAAAAGAAAATGGATGAAGAGTGTCCTACAAGGAGACACTATGTTTGTTTTATGCATTTTTTGAATTCAATGGACTCAAATTTAGATTCAAGTATTGAGAATCCTTTAGATACGTGTTTGTTTTCCTCAAAATCTGAATCATTTGAGTAAGAGTTCTCATCCCTTTTTAAACTTTTGATACTTGGATATCTTTTTACAATAAAAACCAAAATTCTCTCTCTTATATTTGAGGAAAAAAAATCATAACTTCTTTATTTGATATCCAATTGAGATGATTCTTTTTTCACTATGTTCCTAATGAAGAGAGGAATAAATCAAGATTTATGTTGCATATTTTTTAAGATCATTAACATTAAGATTTTATTAGATTTATTAATAAATCAAAAACTATCTTCACTACCTCTCCAAACACAAATTCTAATTTTATTCTATACTCAGATTAAACCTTAAAGGCACATCCAAATGTCAATTCGAATAACAATTCAAATCACTAACTCAAATCCTAATTCAAATCACACTAACTCAAATTAAATCACTAATTCGAATCCATTTACCTAACGGACCCTAAATTTATAGACACTAGTTTTTTGTCTTTATGCAAACTCAATAGTTCCTCCTCTCGGTGTTAAGCAATATGTCCATGTTAGGTTTGATAAAATATAAATTGTTTTGCATCCATCCGTCATAGATAAAAAAAAATTTGTTTTTACGAATTACTATTTATTATTAAAAGAAACTAAATAAGAATCTTTAAATAAACAAGCTATAGATATTAAATTCATTTTAAGTTTAGGAACATAAAAACAATCTCGCAAAACTAAAATCCTATAATTATCAAAATAAAAATAGACGTCTCCCATTGCTTCAGCCAAACCAAGGATCCATCGCCCATCCGAAGCGTAAAGTCCTCATACAACAGACTTCTCGTTTCTTTTAACCCTTGCAGATAAATACAAACATGATCAGTTGCTTCAGAATCTATAACCTAAGTGTCCTTGATTCCTCAACCAAACAAATTTCAATAACCAGAAGATCATACCAACCTCATTAAGAAAAAAGTATTTGCAATTCTTTTTGATGTGTCCAGCCTTCCTACAGTAAAAGCACAAAAAAACATTTGAGAAAGAAATGAACTTACACTAGTTTGCCATTTGCCAAGTGAGTTCTTTTTTTATTTTTTTCTATTTTTTTTACTCATATTAATGTTTAGTTTGAACATTCTCCTACTACTATGTGATAGCAAAAGAAAGTATAATGTAGCTAGGAAACACTATAGAGTCTATGTTCATTAATATTCATATTTAATCCTATAACAATAACAGTGCACTTCAAGAAACCAATCACAAGAATAAGAAAATCCAAAGAGGTCCACCTCGCGCATCTTAACCTGCGTTTTTGCTTATGTTTAACATCAGTTTTTTAAACAACCTACCCTAAAAATGTCCTTTGACATGATTTTTGTATTAATGCATATAATGTTAGAACCGTAAGCTTAGTAAAACTCTCATACCATATAGTATATGGTTTTGATTCTACAATGTAAACTCTCCTTTCAAACATACTATTATTAATTTAAATACTCTTGAGTTTGTAGCCGTGGAAGTCAATATTTGTCACCTGATTGTTGACATTGAGAGGATTTTGACCCTTGCTAATTTAATCTTCCAAGTGTTCAGCAAAAAAATCAACCTTTAGGAATCCAATCTAGTAACAGACAAAATTAATGCTTGAGGAAATTCTAAGTTTGACTGCTAATTTGCATTAATTAATCTCATTTCAGTATCCACCTTTTAATTCTGCGGTTAAAAAAAATTTAAACAAAGGTTTTTCAATGGAAGTAGCAGAGGACTTTTTGTCAGCAAATCTTTGTCTCTATCATGTAGTCATGCTTAGTCCATTATTTTTATCAATGAAACTAATCTTTCGCTTTCTAATTATTTGTGGGGGAATAATTAATACGTAACTAACCTTTCATGACAATAATCACAAGAAATTTTAGTTACGTGGAGGTTATGTTAATTTTTTTTTTGGCTTATCAAATTATTTTAAGTTCTGCTATGATAAAAAAAATGATCAAGACTAAAAATGTGGATCATGAAAGAGAGATTTGTGCAAATTAATCAAGAAAAGGTGATTTTTTTCAATGTTTTACACCAGTTTAGGTGAGGTAGTTGTTTTTAAAAAGTAACAAGAGTAATTTGGAACAATAAAATATAAGAAAATATGTTTTTTTGGGTAAGTATAAGAAAATGATTAATGATCGGAAGCAATGCAAGATTTATAATACGACCCGAAAAGGGAAAATAAACGAAAAGTACAGATTGAAAGATGTCAGTAAGATTGAAGATTTTAAAATGCAAAAGCCTTTTTTTAATTTCTTTATTTAGGTAAATTCTATTTTATTTCTAAACAAACAAAAGATGTACGAAAAATAACTTAAGGAAGCAAACTAGAGATGCAAGAACAGGCTCGCCCTGCCTATTCTCCTTAGGCTCACGAGGGCCATGGGTCGGGTCGGTCCAGCTCATGAATTTTGTGAGTTGGGCTGGGCTGACTTATATTAGAATTACCTCAGCTCAGCCTACACCACGGGCCAATTCTACGTGGGCCAGGCCAGGGCGTGCCATGAGCCTTGAATGGGCTTACCTATTCGAGCTCATCTATGAGTTAGGATGGTTAGGCCCATTGTGGGTTTAGATGGGCCAGCCCATTTAATAAATTTTTTTAAATAAGTTAACAAATATAAAAGTCTGAATAGTCAATGGAAATATGAAAAAGAGATATTATATTTACGATTGCCTCATTAAAACCTGTCCAAAGAAAATCCAGTAGGACAAAACCTTAGTAAAGAAAAAAGAGTACAATCAAGATAATTATACATAAGATATATACAAAATTACTAAAAAACAAAAAAAAATTATAAATGAAATTGGGCTGTAATGGGCCTTCGGTGGACTGGCCTATTGTGGGCCTATATAGGCCTTACACGAGTCAGGATTGGCTGGCCCATGATAGGCCTAAACATGCCAGCCTGGCTCGGCCCAACCCATGGGCCGATATATGTTGGCCCGAGCCTAGCCCAGCCCACTAATATTTATGGGCCGGGCCGTGCCTTGAACAGTGACATGCTATACCGGCCTAACCTATCAGTTTATCAGGACGGACTTGTGTCGGCCCACGAGCCCCGATCTATTGTTGCATCTCTAAAGAAAACAACAAAAAAATTTCAAGAAAAGTAAACCCAAAACGATTTTAGCAATAAAGACTACACAAAGCCTACCCTTTTTTAGAGCAATATATGAAATTCAGTCAAAGAATAAAAAGAACATTTTTAAATGGTCGGTCAAATTTTATTAAATTGCATAATTTTTCATTTAATTAATTTTAATTGAATAAAAAGAACATTTTTAAATGGTCGACCAAATTTTATTAAATTGCATAATTTTTCATTTAATTAATTTTAATATAATTTGACTGTTCAAAATAAATATATGCCCTACTCATAGAGTATTTTTTACATAACTTATTATGCAAATTTTCTCATTTTTTTTTCTTTGAACACGCAAGCTCTCTTTCTTCTTTTGCTCAAAAAGCAAACAGAATAGCTATTCGCCCGCCAAGCAAGAAATAGAAGAAAAAAAGATAAAAATTAAAGAAAATACCAAAAATCTCCCCTCCTAGTGTCAACAAAACAAAACAGATTCCGCATAAAACTCTCTCAAAGTCTCTCTCTAAAACCATTTCTTTTTCTTGACCTCTGATCTCATCAGTTTTATCGGCAACATAGGCTTTGGTATTATTTTTTAAATAAGTAAAAATATATTTATTTTAAAAAATAAATTTTTTTTTAAAATTATATTAAAAATATTTTTAAAATTTTAACCTCAAAAAACATTTAAAAATATTTTCAAAAATTTTAAGAACGAAGCTCAACAGAGCCTATATATTTTAAAATCATTAGTGGTTTGACATGTATTTGAAATATTAGTTAAATCTAATTGATTATAGTATAAAAATTTTTAACCGATGTAGTAAAAAGTAAAAAAATAAAAATTTGTTACAGATTATTTGTAAACAAAGAAATTTTAGACCAATTTATCAAATACTTTAAAAAAAATTTTATTTTACACCTTTAATAATTGAAAGATAAATAACAATCAGTGGTGTCTTTTCCGTTAAAAAATTGCCTTTTTTCCCCCCGCAAAAATTCATAAATACTGAATGGCAATAATTAAAGAAAGACAATAATAATGATCCCCGTAAATACCAGGTCCCTCTTCACAAACTTATTTATAAGAGCCAACCACAGAGCTCTGCTCTCCCCTGAAATCTTTTCTTCAGATTTGACAGGACACTGCATTCCGGCCCACTCCTCCGCTCCTTGATTCCCAATCCCAATCTTCTTTTTCATCGTGAATCCCGATTCCGTATCGCATAGTTATTCCTGAGATAATTGTGCTATCTTCCTTTCTCAATCTTCCCTCCAGAATACAGATTGATTCCGTTTTGTTTCTTTCTCGGAAACTTTTTTTTTGGCTAAAATCGTCGAAATCAATTTTTTTTTTCCAGTTTAAAGGAGTTTTCCGCTTCGTTTCTGTTCGTTGATGGTCATCTAATTCATTTCCGTCAAGAATTCAATTCGGTAACGCCTTTCTCTTTGTGTAACATATATATATGTGTATGTGTATATATGTGTAAATATGTGTGTTTGTAACTGTGTATCGTTTTGGTATTTTGTTGCGAACTCGTGCTCTGTTTGGATGCCGAGAATTCGGAGGAGAAAGTTGCAGAAAGATGGAATTCGGAAGCTTTTTATGGTGGTTATTGCGTAGTTAAGTTCGAGTTTTTATGGACTGAATCCTTCGTTGGAGCTTGAGAGAACAGACTGTTGCGCGCGAGTGCGTTCGTATAATGAATCGTCTTTTCTTCTCTCGATTTTTCTCGGCAAACAAACAGAGCAGAATTCGGAATCAATCTCTTTTAAGCTGCTTTGAGTTTGATGCAGCTGTTTTGGTTCGAATCCGTAGCAGAAAAATTCCTGCTTTTGAATTCGATTTCGACCAAATTTTTTTTTTTTTGGTGGTTTAGGTGATCTTGTTGAATCTATTATTGGCTTGGTCGCGTGGACTTGGTCAAATTGGGCGTCTTGTTTTTTTGGACGTGATTAGCCTGTTATTTTCTTGATCTAGTACGGCTTACGGGTCATGAATGATGATTGTGTCCTTAAGAAGTAACGCTTGATTTTCAACGAATTATCCAAAAAAGTGGAAAAGGGGTGAAAAAAAAAAAAAAAGAGGGTTCTGAACAGTACTGAACAGTAGTGCAGAAAGAGGGGAAAAAAGTGAGGTGAATATTTATATATGGAGTATGTTTTTTCTCTTTTGAATTGAGGGCTTCAATTTTATCCTGATTTATATTGCATTGATCATCAAATTATTTATTTAGAGGGTATTACTCTTTTTTCCGTGAACATAATACTGATGGGCCTATTAAGTTAGTTGGAGCTAGGAAGGAATGAAATACTCACTTTTGGTTGGCAATGGATTGCCTTATTAAATTGTTTAATTATTTTGTTAACAAACAATTCAATTATGTTTTGTTTCCAACAATAATATTCAAGGTGACATTTTGCAAGAAGTTTCTGTACTATTAGATTTATTATTGTTGTTGTAATTATTTTTCTTATGCTAAGCTGCTGTTTCATAGGTTTGAATTTAAGCTTCTATTCTTCGTGTAGTGAAAGATGGTTGCCTTCGGGAAAAAGTTGAAGGAAAGACAAATTGAAGAATGGCGAGTGTATGGTTTACTCTTATTACTCATTCAAATATCCATTACTAAGCATTTGATGAACAAAGACCTGCATTTTGGAAGTTTTCTCGTGTGAAAATCATAAAAGAAAAATTAGCACGACTAATCTTTGGAGGTTTTCTGGGTATTCGTTACCCTGGATTTTAATGAAATCTTATGTATATGCAGAAATTGATCATTGATACATCATGTTCTGTTTTCTTTTTTCAGATATTACATCAATTATAAACTAATGAAGAAAAGAGTAAAACAGTATGCTCAACAGATTGAAGTTGGTACACAAGATCGTCGGCATGTTCTCAAGGATTTTTCAAGAATGCTGGATGATCAGGTGTGCATCTACTGGAATGTTTTATTCATTAAGAAACGATAAGAAATCAGAGTGGCTTGAACTCTTTTTATTTATATTTTCTCAATGCTCTAAGAATTGTGCCATTTGTAGCTTTAGTTCTTTTGATTAATCATTCAGTTATGTTCTCTGTATTTTCATTAACAATTCATCAAACACTCTGTCTAAGTACTTATAGTTTTGTCTTCTATCTGACTTTGCTCCTAAATGTGGAAGCACATAGTATATTCACAAGCATCATGGAGTAGCTGGCAAATGCTTTATATATGTGTAAAAATAGATTGGTCGGAAGAACTTAATTAATAATTCGTAGAGAAACATTATGTTTTGAGAACGAGTCAAAACTGTTCTGGGTCTGATTGCGTTAATTAAAAAAAGAAAAAAAAAAAGATCTTTTGCGGGTATTTCCTTATTCTCATTCCCCCTTATTCATTTGGAGAAATGGGTGAAACGGGGGTAGTTAGTACATCCCGTGGAGCATATCAAGAATAAAGTTCAAGGATAGAGCAACCACAGCATCAATATCACTAGTGTGCATATACGACTGTGTATATGTACTATTACAACCATAGCATCAAAACTGTTCTGCGAGTGTAGATGGCAGACAAGCATGTAGACGCATATATAGGTAGGAATTAGCATGTTTGTTCCTTCTATTTAGCATGCTTGTGTGGCATATATATATATATATATATATATAGGATGATCAGGATTGGTGTCTGATTTTACTTCCCATTACTACTATTTCAGATTGAAAAGATTGTCCTATTTCTGTTGGAACAACAAGGGATACTAGCAAGCAGAATAGCCAAGCTTGGAGAAAGGCATAGTGCGCTACAGGAGCATCCTGATATATCTCAAATATCTGAATTACGAGAAGCTTATAGAGCAGTAGGGCAAGACCTTTTGAAGCTTCTCTTTTTTGTTGAGATGAATGCTATTGGTCTCCGTAAGATACTGAAGAAGTTTGATAAACGCATTGGTTATAGATTCACTGATTATTATGTCAAAACTCGTGCAAATCATCCATACTCACAGCTGCAGCAAGTGTTTAAGCATGTGGTAATATTTCTATCACATGCCATATCTTATTCTTTTACTTTCTACTTTGCACGCTTGGATAGCTATCTAGATGGGTGAGTGTGTTTTCATCTTGTAGTTTCTAGGTGAGGTTCTAATTTTAGGGGCCAGCAAGGGTGAGATAAACCACATGCTGTACAAACTTATTGTGCACATTGGTTTCATCAAACGCCAAACTATTGTCTCTGGATGATCTTATCTACTTATAATCGATTTGCAGGGGATAGGGGCTGTTGCAGGAGCCCTTTCACGAAATCTTCATGAACTCCAGGATCGCCAAGGAAGCTTCTTGTCTATATATGATCAGCCTGCTCTTCCGCTTCAGGTTTCTTTCTTCTTCCACCCTATAATCGCCTTCCTTCTTTTGTTGGTTCATAAGTATTTTTGGACCTTGATGATAATAATACGTCAATCTGCAGGATCCTATTGTTGTATCAATAAATGCAGCTGTAGACAGGCTAACCCATTCAACAAACTTTCTTAATTTCTTGGCTCAACATGCACTCATTATGCAAGAAGAGCTGCCTACTCCTATCGATGAGCATGTTGATGACCAGAGATACCATTTTATGTCGCTTCTCTTGAACTTGGGAAACACATTTCTCTACATGGTGAATACCTACATCATTGTCCCCACAGCAGATGACTATTCCATGAGCCTTGGAGCTGCAGCAACAGTTTGTGGTGTTGTGATTGGAGCAATGGCTGTTGCGCAGGTGTTTTCTTCAGTATATTTTAGTGCATGGTCAAACAGATCATATTTCAAACCTCTTGTATTCAGCAGTATTGTTCTGTTTGTGGGAAATGCCATGTATGCATTGGCGTACGATCTTAATTCAATATGGATTCTTTTGATTGGTCGTCTATTCTGTGGGTAAGTGATCTTTGTCCTCTTTCACTTGCTCCTTCATGTTTATGTTTGAGATTGTAAAAATGTGCCAATAAATTGATCAAGGTGATTGTTAGGGAGTGCAGTATCATTTAAGCTCTGAAGCTGCTTAAAACTCTGATTTGGTTATTGGTGGTCATCTTCTAACAGATTTATTTTATTTTGGATTCGTTCAAGTATGATAATCAAGAAAATTTCATTTCACATAATTATAGAGTAATCATTATATGATACATATTATGGCCCATTATTGTCTGTTCCATTTGCTATCTTGTTTTATAGTGTGGGCACAAGCTTTTGAAAGTCTTCTGATGTACATTAGTTGGAAACGTGTTAGAACACTCTACAGCATCAGAAAATTAATTATGGTTAGCCGAAAATAATTTATCTTTAAGCCAGGTTTAATCTAATGCAAGTATTTTGAGCTCTTTCTATAGCAAGATGATTACCTCATTACAAAAATTGATAAAATTTTGAACTTTCTCACATGCAGATTTGGTTCTGCTCGAGCAGTTAACAGGCGGTATATCAGTGATTGCGTGCCGCTAAAAATCCGCATGCAGGCATCGGCAGGTTTTGTTAGTGCCAGTGCACTTGGAATGGCTTGTGGTCCAGCTCTTGCTGGTTTACTTCAAACTCATTTCAAGATTTATAAGCTTACATTCAATCAAGTCACTTTGCCTGGATGGGTTATGGCTGCTGCATGGCTTATCTATTTAGTATGGTTATGCATCTCATTCAGAGAACCTGCTCATGAAACTGTGGAAAATCCCATACCGCAGACATCTAATACTGGTATAATCACTTGCCTCACTGAATGTAAAAGTTTCTTGTCAAATTCCATACTGCTTTTTTGTTTTTTTTTTTTGTTTTTTTGAGGGGGTGTTTGTAATGAGAATTTGGTCATAAACGGCTAAATTGAAATTGAACCCATTAAATGACAGAAACAGTAGAAAATAATAAGCTTGAGGAAGGTCTTAAACAACCATTGCTCATCAGTTCGGAAGACAATCACGAAGATGAAGATGGTGACCAAGAATATGAAGGAAGTGAAGAATCTTCTTCTGAGGAATCTCGCCGACCAGCCACATCAATTCGATCAGCGTATAGATTACTTACGCCATCCGTGAAGGTATTGTGTAGACCTGAAAAATACGCGTCCAACTTCATTGACATCATATTGAACATGATTCAGAAACATGCATGAAACTTTTGTTTCTGTTTTGTATATGGCATGAAATAGAAATTGACATGTTGCTTTATGTCTAATTGCATATACGATTTAAAATGACGTTATCTACCTGCACTGTTCTTGTTGAAGGTTAAACATTTTACCTTTTGGATCATTTGATCAGGTTCAATTGTTGATATATTTCATGCTCAAGTATGCAATGGAGGTTTTACTCTCAGAATCGAGTGTCGTTACGACGTACTACTTTGGTTGGTCCACAAGCAGCGTGGCTATATTTCTAGCATGTCTTGGGCTCACAGTTCTTCCTGTAAACATTGTTGTTGGAAGCTACATTAGCAACATGTTTGAGGACAGGTGATTTTTCTTATGATGTTCTTGTTGCTTGGATATTTTCATTTCGCATTTTCTTCAGTTCGTATGTTTTTCCTTACTCTTCTCGTTACTCTGCTGCAGGCAAATTCTATTGGCATCCGAAATTATGGTTTGCGTAGGCATTCTTTTCAGCTTCCACATATTAATACCATACACTGTGGTACAGTATGTCTCTTCAGGTCTTATCATGTTTGTCTCTGCTGAAGTACTTGAAGGTGAGATATTCTATTATTCAAATTAGTCAATTTATGATTTACGGCTGTGATTGCTCCAACTTGATCGGATCAATTTGGAACTGGAACTTGGCTCAAATGTACGTGTATTCTCGCAGGTGTTAATTTGTCACTTCTCTCTAGAGTCATGTCATCTCGGCTTTCCCGTGGAACCTACAACGGAGGGCTACTCTCGACGGAGGCTGGAACGCTGGCTCGAGTGGTTGCAGATGGTACTATAACTGCGGCTGGATATTTGGGACAGAGTTGGCTCTTGAATGTCACTCTTATTCCTTCCCTCCTCATCTGCGTGGCCTCAATTGTGGCCACTTGCTTTACCTACAACTCTCTCTATTGATTTTTCCCCCCTTCATTTTGTCAGTTTAAATTTTTTTTCGTATCTTTTTTTTTTTTTTCCGAATTCTTTTGGTCTAGTTCCATCTTCATTAATTTTTCACCATGCATAAGCTGTAAATTGTAAGAAAGATAGCTCATGATTATCTTCTCCAGGCAATTTTAATAACTGTCTCGAGTTTTTTTCTTTGGAATCCTACAAAATGTGCATCTTTTAATGCCTTGAAAACTCTAACGAAGGGGATTGAATTAAATAAATGCTAAGTGTGGAATTCTAAGCTGAGTCTTGAGAATCAGACATGCGACCATCCTAACAAACGACGACAAAGAATAAAGTGCGATTATCATGAAAAACGCAACAGGCTATACGATGAATTTTGTAGGAAAGCAACATCTTCTCCAAACGACAAATCATAAACGACTTCATCGGAAGCGAAACGACGTAATTGTACAAAAACGACATCATAGCCAAACGACAAGCATCACGACAACAAAACGACATAATCATACAAGCCATGACGAGATATTAGAACGACGATGTCTGGGAAAAAAAATTAAACAGAAAAATCCAACAAAAATGCCTGTATGTTTGGTATATACGGAAAGACTTTTCCGTAAAACGTTAAAATTTAAAAATAAGGGACAAATTTGACATGAGGTGCGTTCAAGCGTTTATGATTCTTTTTAAAGCACATAAAGTTGTGTCATTTTATATATATATATATATATATATATAAGAAATGTGGTTGAAGTCCAACGGTAATACCACATTCTATTACATATGTAAAGTTTGAATCTTTTACTCCTAATTTCAAAAAAAAATTATATAAATAAGAAATAAAAATGTGTTAATTATATAATTATATTTTCTAGTTTTAACTCTTTTTCACTTTGTTTTTCTATTTTTAGAAAGTACAAAAGTATCTTTTAAATTTAAAAAACTTGTTTCAACTTATCCCTATAAATAGAATAAAAAATTAGACAAAACGATACAATTACCTTTTAATAGTTATGAGAAATATCTCATAGAATTAAAACCATAAATACACCTAAAACAAAATATCAAATTTCAAGAAAAACATCTTAAGTTTTATGACTTTTTGAAAGTTAAAATATTTTCTAAAAAAATTTCTCAAGAAGAAAAATATATTTTCAAAATAAATTCGGTCTAATTACAGGTATATTTGTTTTATCTTCATATTTTTTTGGTCTAAAAGGTCTACAATAGATAAAATTTAAACAAGTTTATTAAATTTAAAAGATACTTTTGTAGTTTTTAAAAATAAAAAGAGAAATTAAAAAATAGTTAAAATTAGAAGGTATAATTATATAAATAACCCATACAAATATTTGTTGGATGGGATCCATAATTCCCACTCAAAGTCCTCCACCGGACCGCCTCCCTTCCGACGTCACTTAAGAAATTCTGCCCATAAAAAGCGATAAAATAGAAAAAACCACGATATGTCATTAAAACGCCAGCATCTTGTTAAAGAAAATCATGGGATAAAAAAAGAATTACCATTCGGCAACAGCTTTAAAACGGCGATTGCATAATATACGTTCAAAACGAGAGTTCCTTAATGTACTAAAACGACACAAAAATAAGAAACGACAATACCATTGGTGAGGACCGTGTCTTCATCCAAAATAATTACAAAAACGACATCATGATGAAAGTTACATTATTTTATTTGAAGACAGATGAAAAATCATTAATATTCTATCGATTTTTTTTTTTTTTTTTACAAAAATTATCAATAAACTATGATACTTAGAAAATGACGGAAAATTCCTAAAACGACAACATCTTTGATACTTTAGGAAACAACAGGGAATTTAAACGATGGAATCCTAGTAAAACGATGGTAATTTAAAATCATAACGTTTGTTTGTCTGTTTGAATTGCAAAAGGAAAACGTTTTAATGAAACGACAGATTGAAAACGAAACCATATCAAAAAACGACCATTACAATCGGAAAGACAATCTCGGAAACAGTGAAACGCGTACTAGTAGTGACACGACGTACGACGACATCCGAAAATAAAAGAGAATTAAGAAAACGACATGTAATAATAGAGATCATCTGCGTAGATTTATAACGAAAAGAGCATCCATGTTCACACGAGAGATATGGTAGAAATGGAGGTTCGTGGCATCATTAAGCCATTGGCCATAAATTTTAGGTGGAAGCCTTTGGGTGATCAACTACATTAGTGCCATTACCAATCCATTGGGTCTATCTTTGGTTTTGTCTCTAACTGGGCTCATCATTCGAGAGAAAATTGGGTCTAATTTTTTTGAACTTGTTTGTTTCGATATACGAATTACAGTTTAAATATTTTACTACAATATTTTTTCTTGTAAAAATTTAAATCTTTATTTAAGTACTCTATTCAGTTCTACAGGCAAGCTTCAAAATTTCTTCTATAGACGATGGAGATGAGTTGAGAAGAGAATGGATCAAGGATGGCACCTGTGATCGTCCTTTATTGATTGAAAAACCTTTATTGGTGCTATAAAACTTAGTACTTGATGCTAAATGAAGCTGTACAACTTGATAAGACAGGTGACAATCACGAAGTTTAAAGTCTAAGAAGGACGGCAAGTAATATATATATATATTTCAAAATTCTATATTAGGAAAAGAAAAATTGTATTACCGGTAGGGTTATCTTTTAAACCATAAATTTGTAATTAGATTTTATGAGTTTTGTACTTTTTTTAATATGATTTTGAGAAAATCTAATGTGTAAAAGTATGTAGCATTAGTAAGGACCTGTACGGTAAAAAAGACTTTTTGTTTGTCCCAAAGTAGTAAGAAAACTCCTAAGTTTTAATAGTGAAAAAATTGAAAATCTTAATTCTAATTATAAAAAGTCAAAAAATCCGAGTTTAAATAGGTATATTTTAAATATTTTAAAAAAGTGATTTTTTTCATTCCTTGTGTGCGTGTATAAAGACTTCTCTTCAAGATACATTAATGACCTTCAAAATTAGGTGATTCTTGTAGCTTTCCTCTTTTTATTTCTCTAGATCTATATATGTATACATATCCCTTAAATCAGTAAAGAGAAATTATGAAAATGATGTAAACCCAAATGTTCACGCTATAAGACAACTAGAGCTATAACGTTCACCAACCCATTGGCCCATAAAAGTTGTCACATTAATTGGCACTAATTTTGGGATTGTAATTATCAATTTCAAAACCTAATCACTAACAATACACCTTCTTTAAAAACACGGGTGGGTTTGTCAATACGACATTAAAAGCAAAACATACAACACACACACATCTATATATATATATATATAATATAAACATGCACACACGTGTATATGTATATGTATATGTATCACCTAGCTCTCTTTTCCTACTACTTTTCTGACTAAATTTGAGTCCATTTTTATAATTGTTCCACGTTTTTTGGGGGCCTATAAAATAGGCGAGCTAAGCG
The DNA here is from genome assembly GCA_025403435.1 of Artocarpus heterophyllus. NCBI lineage: Eukaryota > Viridiplantae > Streptophyta > Magnoliopsida > Rosales > Moraceae > Artocarpus > Artocarpus heterophyllus. Next base: position 32,705,526 of record CM046343.1, read on the forward strand.
GTTTTATATCTTCTCACACATTATGCATGCATTTCTTGAATCTTTAAGAGCTTTGTAGTGACTTTTGTGCTACTTGCTTTGTAAACTTCCAACAAAGAAAGAGGAAATTCAAGAAATAATCTTTGTGCTCGTCAAAGTTTATTGCCCTTGAGATCGTTATATTGGTATTATTTGGCTATCAACACATATTGTATTTAAGGGAAAGCTTAGTTTGATACCTAGAACAAAACCCATATTTTCTTATATTAGACATACGCAAAATCAGCTGTTTTTTGTATAGTACTTAAGTCTTAAGAGAAGAAATAATGGGTAATGTTGAACGGTGGAGATTGTTTGTTGGTGCTCTCGCTGGAATATTTATCTTCTATTCTCCATTTTCAGCTGCTGAAAGAGGTATTATATAGTCCCCACATGACTCTCTCTCTTTCTCTCTTTTCTTTTTTAATTTTATTTTTGAAAGTTATATGACCAATGCTGCTTTTGTTTTAACATTCACCTTGTTTGGTGGGTCACAGTAAAAGTAAATTCATTTTCATGATATCCTAGCCTCCAAGTTGTTTGTATAGAACCAAAGTTTGTGATCAATTTGAATATTGTGGATATTCTTATGAGGGGTATTTGAAAGTGTGGTTATGACCGAAACTTTTAAACTAAATATTATTGCATGTAAGAGTTTTACACTGTAGCATGTGAGAACTCTATGCTGTAACAAGTAAAAATTTTAGTTATAACAAATTTTACCAAACAACACAATAACATGTATAAAGAAGTACTTATTACTGCATTTTCATAGTTTGTAAAGAATAACGCCTATAATATTCCATTGAACAAGAAGTACTATTCTCGTGATATTAATTGGGAATGAGGTTTTAGAGTATATTTAGTAGTCTAATGTGACTTTTAAGCACGTAATATTTATTTTATTTGTAGATGTATGGATTAGTGGTACACATGTATTTCAATAGTCGCTTTAATATTTATTTATATGTAAGCATTGTTGTTTTAGTTGTATGATAAGGATTAGACAGTTGTAACAAATTAAATAGTCAAAAAATGTAAATATCCCATCATCAATTATATTAAGGGTAACAACCATCCATGGTTAAAAAAAGGTAACTATTCAAAACTCGTATTTATGTATGTGTATTTATATGTATCTACTTTTTTCATCTGCTTCTTCCCTAAACATAGTAGATTGAGACAATTTCTAAGGACTTTTGGGCAATTTTTCATTTGACAACCTAAAATATTTAACGCATTTACAATTTTTGGACCCATTTGTCCCCCAACCTCCCCCCCACATAATCATTTATCCTTTTTGGTTTGAAGACTGAACATCTCTAAATTTTCACTTAAAAGGGTGGTTCAGATAGTTAAAATTTAGTCATGATTTTGGAATAACGAGATTATGCTCTGTAACAAACCTATCCAAATATAAATCACTGAAATACCATTTTGTGATGATAATATGCTCCTCAATTTTAGAAAGAAAATCAATTTTAGGACGATTGATTTAGCATTCTTTTACATTATCTTATGGTAAAATGTACCAATAAACATATCAAATTATGTAGGTCCAAACTACAGTTTTATGCACAATGCCATCACAGCTCCAGACATATCATACTATGATTACATCATCGTCGGTGGTGGCACTGCCGGCTGCCCCTTGGCCGCCACTCTCTCCCAAAACTACAGCGTTTTGCTCCTTGAGCGCGGCGGCTCCCCCTATGGCAATCCCAACATTACCAACCTTTCCGCCTTTGGCGCTGCCCTCTCTGACACCTCGCCGACCTCCCCTTCCCAACGCTTCATCTCCGAGGACGGCGTCATCAACTCACGCGCCCGTGTCTTGGGCGGCGGCAGCTGCCTCAATGCGGGATTCTACACACGCGCCGGCACTGATTACGTGAGGTACATATTTTTGCATACTATTTTAATGGGTATTCAAACAAAAAAAAAAAAAAATGCTAGGAGTGAAATTGCACTTAAATTTTAAAGAATTTAAATAATTTTAATACATGATATTTGTGACAAAAACATTTCATAATATGTGTAAGCATGCTATTGCATATAATTGTGCATCTATATTTATTCGGGTTCTTCATTTTTTCTTTAAATTATAATAACTTCGATCTTTTGTGAAAATTATTACTATTTCTTTTAAGTTCTCAATTTTTCCAAATTTAATATAGTAGTAATGTCTAGCTTTATTGCGTAACTCTTCGGCCGTCTTTACTGACGTTCTTCCAGAAGGCCTGGCTCCCATTTGTTAGAAGTGATTCGTGGGGAGTTTCCACTCCCAGATTTTGTGCTTGGTAGTTTTTTGTTTTTTGTTGTCGTTTTTCTTGGGTCCTTTTGACCCCGTTCATTGACCAAAAAAATAAAATAAAATAGTAGTAATGTGTGTTTATAAAATACTCATATCGAGAAATTTTTTTTTTCATTTGTTATATACCTAACAAACTTAGGAAGAACAAATTACTGTGTGATGTGAACTAATATTAGGCAAGCGAGATGGGACGGGCAGCTAGTGAACGAGTCATACCATTGGGTGGAGCGGATGGTGGCGTTTGAGCCGCCAATGGGGCGGTGGCAGTCAGCAGTACGTGACGGGATGTTGGAAGTAGGCATACTGCCCTACAACGGGTTCACTTACGACCATATAGTTGGGACCAAGGTTGGAGGCACCATCTTTGATACGAATGGACATAGACACACTGCTGCTGACTTGCTACAATATGCTAACCCCTCTGGCCTTACTGTTCTTTTGCATGCAACTGTGCATAAAATCCTCTTTAGAACAAAAGGTAGTGTATGCCCTAAATTTGACGTGTAAATTTTTAATTGAAAAAATTAATTGTGATCATTTCTTTTAATAATACTTAAAATTGCTTGAATATTATATTTGGTCTTTTGTTTTTGTTTTTTTTTGTTTTTTTTAGAAAATGTGGCATGCTACAACTTTATGTCTTTAGATTTCTACCATAATTTTTTTCAATTCAATTTATGTCATATTTTGTTGATCTTTGATTGGCCTTTTCACGTGGTACAAATCTAAACCTAAACTATCCGTAATATAAATTCGAAAGTAATTTTTTTGGGCATTTATTAAAATTTTTCCTTTTTTTCCTTAATTTAAAGAAAAAATTACATGCAACACTTTTACAAAATATGTATATACATGCTACATTCAAAAAAATTATGTAATACTATCACTCATAAGTTGTGCAACTTACCACAAAATGTGTAAGAAGTTCCAAAAGATTATGTTTATGAAAATTACTCGAATTTAAACAGGGAGTCAAAGGCCTTCGGCCGGTGGAGTGGTCTTCAGAGACTCATCAGGGATCAGGCACAGGGCTTACCTAAGGAATGGAACGAAGAACGAGATCATCGTTTCATCTGGTGCACTTGGAAGCCCACAACTCCTGATGCTTAGTGGAGTGGGCCCGGCACAGCATCTTCAGGCCCACAACATCACCGTGGTGTTGGACCAGCCCATGGTTGGTCAAGGCATGTCGGACAACCCCATGAACTCCATTTTTATCCCTTCTCCAAACCCTGTTGAGGTTTCACTGATCGAAGTGGTGGGCATCACCAACTTTGGAAGCTACATTGAAGCCGCCGGAGGTGAGAACTTCGCTGGCGGTAATCCAAGAGATTACGGGATGTTCTCTCCTAAGGTATTATAAATTCTATGGGGCCAATTATCCATTAAGCCCTTAAAAACTTAATTAACTAAAAGCTTTATATTATAACATATTTTTGTGTTATACCGTAGCATTTGATAGCTTTACGCTATTCATAATTGGAACTACTAACTAGATTGTCAAACACCCTTAAGTAATTAAGAGCATTGCAACATCACCAATAATAATCACCACAAAACACAACAGAGAGATTTTTATTACCAATTTAAATTTCGTGGGACCTATATTTTATTAATTGGTGACGACGATCCATTTTTTATTAATTTGTTTAATCCAATTTTTTTGTTCACACTTGCAGATAGGCCAACTGGCCACTGTGCCACCAAAGGAAAGGACCCCAGAGGCCCTAGCTAGAGCCGTGGAGCTTATGAATAGTCTTGAGGATTCAGCATTTAGGGGAGGATTCATTCTTGAGAAAATAATGGGCCCAATATCCACAGGCCATTTGGAGCTCCGAACCCGTAACCCAAACGATAACCCGTCCATTACCTTTAACTACTTCAAAGAACCCTTAGACTTGCAAAGATGTGTCCAAGGTATCTCAACCATAGAGAGGATAATTGAATCAAGGTCCTTCTCTAGCTTTAGATATGACTATATGTCCATACCCTCATTGCTAAACATGACAGCAAATTCGCCAATAAATTTGCTGCCCAAACATGCCAATTCCTCTACTTCTTTGGAGCAATTTTGTAAGGATACAGTCATGACCATATGGCATTACCATGGAGGCTGCCAGGTTGGGAGGGTGGTAGATACTGATTACAAGGTTCTCGGCGTCGATTCCCTACGAGTGATCGATGGTTCTACTTTTAATTATTCTCCGGGAACCAACCCCCAAGCCACCGTTATGATGCTGGGAAGGTAATTCTAGTTACAAAAATGTTAAAAATATCACCAATAACGATAAATAACAATGATGTTTAGTTTTTCCAATTGTACATATTATATAACAAATACTAATCATATGATATGGTGAAGCCATGTACAACTTAGTGGGAGCACATGCCTTACAGGGATTTCAACAATTTCTTTTTTTTTTTTTAATTTAATTATTTTTTTAAAGAATTTTAACTGTGCCCTTATGGGTTAAATGGGGCACACACATATGTGCCCCATTTAAATTTAATTTATACATATATTGAAAAAATTCCTCAGTCCGTCACTAATTATATGCTATACACAATAACATTTTCTATTCTTTCTCTCTTTTTTTCTTTTTCTTTTTATTCATGTAACCATAATATTCTGCTAATGCAGGTACATGGGAGTGAGGATACTAAGTGAGAGACTTGCTGTTGATGAATCGAAGTAATTATCATTTTCATCAATATCCCTACTGCAATTTTCTTCTCCAAAACCGCGGTGCCGTATGCGGTGCCGTTGAGTAGTATTTCTCCTATAAAGAAGTTCTAGAATCTCCGGTTCCTGTGTCTGAAGGGTTCACAATGTATCACTCTCATTGTGTGACTGATTGCTGTTGCAGAATTTAAGTTGTTCTCAAATGGATTGTTGGGTGTTTGCATTTTCAGTAACTTTTCAGTAGCACTCAACGTTGGTTGTTGTGAATTGTTCTCAAAAGTTTATCCAATCAGTCATGATGATGAAATTCCATGTCTTCAAAATTGATGATCACCATCACAGAAACATGGTGCTTGTGTATATAATTATATATCTATGTGTGTATACATATATTTCAATGCTTTGAAAGTTTCATTATATTTGGACCAACATGAAACTGCCATTTGGAGTTTCAAACACTAATGGCAATATATAGCTCCATAAGAGGAGAGAAAAAAAACTATGACGTAAAAAGAAAAGAAAGAGAGAATATGACACAGAATATCCTCTAGTACTGAAAAGCACATCTGATATTGATCCCCTTTTTTCCCCCTCTCCTCCTCTATCTTAACCTTCAAAAATGGATAGAGAGAGAAAGAGACACAAACAGAATCTAAAAAACATTTTTGTAATAAGCTTTTCAGAAGAAAAACAGCGGCTTCTTTTGCAGATATGCGGAGGAACCAAATTAGGATATCCAAGGCATATGCTATAATATCATATCTGTAATTTTCCATTGAAAAAACAAGGGCTATATAAAGCCTCTCTAGCTAGCCCTCTAGCGATCACAAGCAAGAAGAGCCAAAGTTCAAGGTTGTGCTTATAATTAAATGTGTATGTATACGTATATGTATATATATAATATATGAGTGCTACTACTGATAAGCGAACTAGTTGTAGGGCTTCTCTCTTTTGGCAGGGTAATAATATTGTCATAGATGTTTATGCGTATATTTAGATATGAAGATCATATAGATTCATTTTATATGTGAATATGTGATCTGTGTATAAAGTGTGTATCTATGAATAAGTATATATGACCCGCCAAAGGAGAGTTGTCCTTCAACTACTTCTGCTTAATATTGTATTAATGTCGGAGCTCAATTTAGCAATTCAAAGATCCCTTCTCATGATATTGTGAAAGGTATGGACATTATGATGACTATATAAGCAAACAAAAAGTTCGGGTGTATATATATATATATATATATATATATATATATATATATATGCTCAACGTGTGGTTTTATACTTTGATTTGTTGTATGATAATTCTTGTTTCTTGATAGAGTTAGACCTCAGAATATATGGTTGTATATTGTACAATTGTGATTGAAAGGAAACTATTTGGGCAAAAAGAAAATGTAAATTGAGACATGAATGAAGAAAGTATATATGTCAAAATTATTTGAGTTTGATAAAAGTCTAGTTATTGTTCCATCATATTTAACTTATTTATATCGATCAAATTGATTGTACTCTTATAATGTGTCATGAATTTTTTCCCATAAATGCAATGGCTATTGTCTAAGCGCAAAGTGACAATGTTTGTTAATTTTTCTTATCAAGGAATTTTATAGCTCACTGTTTAATTAACGTTGCGTTTTCTTTTTTAGTTGATTTAGTTTGACTTGATTTTACGCCTGATCTATTTTTATGTTCTTTTTTTCATAAATATAATAATAATCAATACATATGATTTTTTTTCAGGATATATTAATTGGATATTCACTAAAAGTAATTAATTTTAAAACACTTATTTGATTTATGATCTCTTTATTTTTTTAACCCTTTTTTCGACAATGGTGAAAATTATGTATTAACATTCTTGAAACAAGTTTACTCCACAACGTCTACTGCAACTTCCTCATGACTCATGAACCTTCTATTCAAAAATGGATTACGATCTCCAAAGACAATTATTAGCTGGTGTAATCATGGCGGTGCACAAAAAGAAGTTTGTCAGATGTACAGATTAGATAATCGATACATAATTTTTTGAAAGGAATAACATTTTATTATGTTTTGTGTGAAGATCATGAAACTTGTTCTAAACATATAAAGAAATAGATAGTTGGCAAATACATATGAATTTGGTTGAAAGACCAAGCAAACGTATACAATATACTAGTACAGCAAAACATGTACTTTTTTTTTTTTTTTCAGCTTGTTCGTTGACTCCTTTGCGGTTCTTTAAAGCTTTTCCGATAAGCAAAATCTCAAGTAAATATAAGTACATAAGGAGATTAATAAGACGTTTTCATGGCTCTAGATCAAGAACGGAACTAGGGCAATTGACACTGTTTATGGACCTAAACCTAGGTGATCTACTCATGACTAGGATAAAAATTGGATAAAATTAAGTGGAGGTATAAACCGATTGATGTTGAAACATCAGCAGATGAATTGAGGTTATAGATTATGTCCTACTCGAACTCAAAATTAGCTATTTCTCGTTGAGAGAAACTGTACCAAATATGATGCAAACTTTGAGTACTAAACATGACCTCAAAATAACAAGGATCAAGGTCATTCCGTAAGACAATGGACGATAAGCTTCATTGCTGAGAGGAAATTTTTCTAGATCACCAGTTAAGCCCTTAGAAGTTTGCCTAAAAACTGTCAACTTTGAAAGAGTATAGAATAGCTCACTGATCAAACACTCTTGCGTACAAAATAAACGGGGCTAAAGTCCAAACAATATGTCAAAGCTGTGGGGCTTCTTATAAACCTACTTTATTGGTAACATTATACAAATGCCAGCTAGCCCCCACATCACACGAACACACGCTATTTTCAAACTTACTCAACATATTTACTCTTGGTTTTGATGACTTTTGTTTCCAGATACAGATAGGAATGGTTTTAAAAAACCCTAGCCTATGCTAATCTGTAGAATAACAAATATTTAAAAAATATTGCAAGTAATCAGTTGAGATGGCCGAGTTGGTCTAAGGCGCCAGATTAAGGTTCTGGTCCGAAAGGGCGTGGGTTCAAATCCCACTCTCAACAAAATTTTTTATTTTTTTTCCAACCCACTCTCTCATTAAAACGAAAATTTTAGTCCTCATTCACAATTGAGATTTACCAAACTAAAAAAGGTGCTTTTATTTGCAACCCTCATTTTACTTTTTACATAACTTTTTATAATAAGATTTATTTATTACTATATTAACTATTAATAAATTACCTTTAAAGACAAAAGTGTTTTAGATAAATATTTATTATACACCCTATTTTAAAAAAATATATATATATATATACATATATATTCTCTTCTTTTAGTCCTCATTCACAATTGAGATTTACCAAACTAAAAAAGGTGCTTTTATTTGCAACCCTCATTTTACTTTTTACATACCTTTTTATAATAATATTTATTTATTACTATATTAACTATTAATAAATTACCTTTAAAGACAAAAGTGTTTTAGACAAATATTTATTATACACCCTATTTTAAAAATATATATATATATACATATATATTCTCTTCTAAAAAATTAGTGTATTAGGTTTTTCTTTTTTAAAAAATAAAGATGGATTCCAACATGAAAGAGTCTCCTATATAAAAAAAAACATATGTGGTTTATTTCTTTATCAAGATTCTTATTTTTGCATCTATTTGCAACCCTCATTCTACTTTTCACACACTTCTATATAATAAAATTTATTTATTACTATATTACCTATTAATAAATTACTCTTAAGGACAAAAGTGTTTTAGACAAATATTTATTATACACCCTATTTTAATATATATGTGTATATATATATATATTTCCTTCTAAAAAATTAGTGTATTAGTTTTTTTTTTTTAAAGAATAGAGATGGATTCTAACATGAAAGAGTCTACTATAAAAAAAATATATATATGTGGTTTATTTCTTTATCAAAATTCTTATTTTTGCGTCTGTTTGTAACCCTCATTCTATTTTTTACACACCTCTATATAATAAGATTCATTTATTACTATATTACCTATTAATAAATTACTCTTAAGGACAAAAGTGTTTTAGGCAAATATTCATTATACTCCCTATTTTAAAAATATATATATTCCCTTCTAAAAAATTAGTGTATTAGTTTTTTTTAAAAGAATAGAGATGGATTTCAATATGAAAGAGTCTCCTGTAAATATATATATATATATATATATATATATGTGGTTTATTTCTTTATCAAAATTCTTATTTTTGCAACTATTTGCAACCCTCATTTTACTTTTCACACACCTCTATATAATAAGATTTATTCATTACTATACTATCTATTAATAAATTACTCTTAAGGACAAAAGTGTTTTAGACAAATATTCATTATACACCCTATTTTAAAAATATAAATATATATATATATATTCCCTTCTAAAAAATTAGTGTATTAGTTTTTTTTTTTTAAAATAGAGATGGATTTCAACATGAAAGAGTCTCCTATAAAAAAATATGTGGTTTATTTCTTTACCAAAATTCTTATTTTTATTATTGTTTTATATATACTAATTATAATTGTATATAGTAGTATTGCAAATTGTTTGATTCATAATAACTACATATAAAAAAGAAAAAAACTATATTTCCCTTCTTGTTTTTAAGCAAAGGAAATACAATTTATTTGATTCATGTATAAACTCTTACAATTTTAACACAGATTATTATTTCTTGAAATCCAAAGTTTGGTTCAATAAAAAGGAAAAATAATTATATTAAGGAAAAACTATCGCTTAGTATATAAACTGAAAAAGAAAAATATTTGAAATAAAAATTATAAGTTTATTTCGTGGGTGGTTGGAAAAGGAAAACCAATAATACTATTTAGGTATGGAGGCTTCTTTGGTATTTTAATAGGGGTGTAAAAAGTAGAATAAACGATGGTTGAAGAAAAAGTGTATGAAAAGTAAAATAGGAGGTGTTAATAGAAGCACCCAACTAAAAATCTTTAGACAATCATCAAGATTGTATTCCAAAATACACAAATCAACAAAATTTCAATTAGTGTAATTTTTCATTCAATTCAAGCAAACATTATACAACAATACAAACAAACAAATTCTTTAATATGAAACAATCTCTGCAGCTACGTTCCTTTTCAATCTCCTGCCTTTGCTTCTTGATCAGCTTATTCGAGAGCTGATTGGACGGCATTACGCCCACCGATAAGTGATCGAGTCACAATTACAGGATACGTTTTGAAACAGTCATCCTCAAATTCCTTTTGGGCATTCTTTTTGAGGACGTTTCGCCACAAGAGGCCTCGCGAGTGGGGCCACGTGAAGAAGCGGGTGGCTCTGAGGATGTCTCGGCCACCATCCCAATAATTCATCCTCTTCATAGTCAATGGATTTATCTTTCTTCATTAAGTGCTGGACATGGTGTCCAGTCCGTTGGGCAGAAAAGAGATCAACTATTTACAAAACTTTTAGTTACTATAATATAAAATCTTATATATGTCGTATTATTAACCTAAATATACTTATAATATAAAAAGACAATCAAAATATACTTATAATATACAACACTCATTTGCTATAATGTTTTTAACCAATTAGTTCAAATTAATCGATTCTAAACAAATGTTCTTGAACACCCTAAAATCAATTGGTTTAAACATTACTTCTTACATTAGCCAATATTTAGTTGGGTATTCTAATTAATATAAAGAAAAGAAGGAAAAAAAAACAAAACTCAAGCATGACAGGATTATTAGCGGTGCTCGCAAATTCAGCAAAAGATCAAAAAATAAAGCAAATCAAGCAGAAGATTAAAAAATAATAACCAGACCCATAGCAGCCATTTTGGAGACATTTGTTAAATTCAAAAAATGTATCATTTAAAATTCAAAAAATATTTCAATAGAGAAACCACTAGAAATAATTTTGAAAATTAAAAAACATTTTAAGAAGTTTGTATACTACTTTGTGGGGCTTCACCAAAAAGAAGAAACCCCTTAAAAAAATTTGAGTATGTCGCTAATTGTAACAAGCACACGGTATTCTTTAGTAAAAGGCGAAAGAATAGTTCGCTCTGTGCTTATAACGCGACTGCCTATTTGAACATGCCTTGTAGTGCCTTATTTCTAGTCCTATTGTTCCACTTCGCCTTTATGTTCTTTCGATGTGGGACAATATAAAATATGCTTCTGCACGGTTTAGCCTTGGCTCCTATTAGAAAAGTTAGATTTTCAAAAGAAAATTTGCAAGATATGACTTTTAAGATAGCTTACTTGAGAAATTTTATTTTTTTTTGGAAGAAAGCTGTAAATTTTATTCGCATAGGTGAGTATTCGTTTTACTTGTCTTGTTTATCTTAGTTAACTTCTTTGTGAATGCAGGTAAAAATCTAATCTTGTTGGAAATCTTTATGCTAACCATACTCTTTTCCTTATTTTACATTAATCCCATCCGCTGAGATTATAAAATTATCTAAACATTTGGAGGTCTTCAAGACTTTTGTGTAGGATGTACATTTTTTGACTTGAATATTACATTGTGATGAATGTCAAGGGATGTACATATTTTAACTCCTCTAGGATACACTGATTTGGATTTTCAATCTTGTCTGGATTCTAGGAAATCGACTTCGGGGTTTGTGTTTACTCTAGGTGGTGGTGCCATCAGTTGGAGAAGTGCGAAGCAAGATTGCACTTCGGATTCAACGATGGAGGCCGAGTATATGGTGGCTAGTGATGCTTCGAAAGAAGCAGTGTGGCTCCGCAAGTTCCTTGGGGATCTTGAGGTAGTTCCTGGTATGGATAAAGCAGTATCACTGTACTGTGATAACAGTGCGGTGGTAGCTAATGCTAAGGAACCAAGATTTCACAAGAAGAGTAAGCATATTGATCAGAAGTATCATGTGATAAAGGACTTCGTTGAGGGCGGGCATGTCACGGTGTGCAAGATCGCGTCAGAGGACAATTTAGCTGATCCATTTACGAAGACACTTACTGAGAGAGTCTTCGAGAGGCATGTGGAAGCTATGGGGATGTGAAATTTGCTGTATTTACTCACTTAGTACAAGTGGGAGATTGTTAGACATGTATGCCCTAAGGAGTAAAAATGTAATACGTTTTTGGAGATATTTTTATCAATAAAGAATTTATTCATTTATATATACCAAATCTTGTCCTCTTTACGTTCATATTTGTTGAATGTATGATAAGTAAACAGTAGTCTAAGACTGTCAGTCTAAACCTTAAGAATTAGGCATATGATGGACTGATTATGCGGAAGACACGATTCTTAGAGTGAAGGTCTAAAACATATGATCCGCAATCGAGGGAATAAAGTTGGACGCTTTATTCATGTAAAGATTGTTATGTTGTCTATATCCCTTAAGGGAGATGGTTTGTCTTGACCATCGGAGTTGGACTCCGTGAATAGAAACATTGGCACGTTGTCATAGGTGATGATGTGTTAGATCGGGACATAAAGTGAATTGATTTGGATTAATAATTCTGTCTTGGCAAATCAATTCACTTTAGACAGTCATTTGTATTGTATCTTAATCCTGAGATGAATAGTGGGACCGTTGTCTCGACTTGTGTCTTTTGATGTGCCAAAGGGTGACACCCACATCTCAATAGTGGTATGCATGCCGGTACGTTGGAGGCATGACTCTTGATAGCATAGACTTGTTATTCATAGATATGGAATCCATAGCTCCTCTTTAGGAGTAATAATATCCTCTTATATGCGTTATCCTGTAATTGAAAAACTGGAGCGCTCAACTATTTGGATACATAGGTGTAACCGAATGGTATACTATCTTTGAATGGTAAGTTTTCTAATGGTGAGACAATGGAACGTAAGATAAAAATAATCGGGAAGGTAAGACAGAACTTGTCCTTTAGCCGATTATGGATGATCATATGGGGATACGATACACTATGATATATCATGGAGACTTAGCTACACGAGCTTCGTAATTCTATAAAGTTCGAGAATGCAGCTCCAAGCTTTTAGTGGAGTAGCGTTGGAGTTGAAAATTGTGAAATGTATATCTGGGATATTGGGTTTAATAATTATCATGAGCTTGAACTTTATAGGTCCATTTTGGTCCCCTTTACTAGCTCACAAAATCCTGTGACGACACGGCGTGCTTTTCCAATAATTGGTGACTTATGTCGGATTTATCAGATTGGTTTAAAATTTGTAAGAATCAAATAATTCATGTCTGTTTATCGGTTGAATTAATTTTGTAAGAAATTAGTTCAAGATAAACTTGTTGAATTATCACGATCAGATAATTCTTGTCTGTTTATCGGTTGTTTTAATTTTGGACAAATTAGATCAAGATAAACTTGTAGAATTATTGTGAATTGATTTATTTTCTTAGAGATTATCTTGATAAAGTTTGTTTTGATCAGATAACTTCTCTATTGGGTTATTTGAATCAAAACTGAGACTTTATCCTTTAGAATCTCAGGTGGAATATAAAAGATTTGCGGAGATTTTATCTCCGGAGTTTTGCCTGCCGATGGGGCCTGTTCGGCCTGCCGATCAGCGAGTGATAAGATTACGCGTTGTCACGCGGATCTTATCAGATATTGATCCGAAGTTGATTCTGTTTCGAGTTTTTGAGACCTAATCTGATACGGACTGACCCCAGGACCAATAGCTATATAAAGGGAGTGAGTCTCATGATTTACTCAGATCAATTTGAGAGATTAAGAGTGATACTCTTTTAGCGAGCATCTGAAAACTCCCTGAGAGCTTTTGTTCACAAATCACGAACACTAGATTTGGGTTCTCTCTATTGGTTGGAATGAGAGTCACCGGTGGAAGAGCTATACGTGTGAGCCCATACTCACTCCGGTTGTGGATAGAGAATAGCAAAGAAGACTAGTTAGTTGAGGGTTTTCTGGAACGTTACTTCTCTACACAGGTTGTGGAGGTTCTTCGGCACACTAAGGTTAGTAAGATCTGTCTAATTTATACATATAACATGTCAAACTTGTGTTTTCAAAATTACTCTGATGAAAATTTTTTAAAAAAAATTTCGCTGCGCACTTTGTTTCCAACAGTAACATTATACAAATACCAGCTAGCCCCCACATCACACGAACACACGCTATTTTCAAATTTACTCAACATATGTACTCTTGGTTTTGATGACTTTTGTTTCCAGATATAAATAGGAATGGTTTTAAAAACCCTTAGTGAACGAAGACCATGCTAATGTGTACAATAACAAATATTTAAAAAAAAATTCTCAGCAATCAGTTGAGATGGCCGAGTTGGTCTAAGGCGCCAGATTAAGGTTCTGGTCCGAAAGGGCGTGGGTTCAAATCCCACTCTCAACAAAGTTTTTATTTTTTTTTCTAACCCACTCTCTTAATAAAACGATTTTACCAAATAAAAGGTACGTCTTTGCAATTCTCATTTTACTTTATACGTAACTTTATATAATATTGCAATCCTCATTTTACTTTATATGTACCTTTATATAATAAGATTTATTTATTACTATATTAACTATTAATAAATTCCTCTGAAAGACAAAAATGTTTTAGACAAATATTCATTATACACCCTATTTAAAATATATATATATATATATATATATATATATATCCCTTCTAAAAAATTAGTGTATTAGTTTTTTTTATAAAGAATATAGATGAATTCCAACATGAAAGAGTCTCCTATAAAACAAATATGTGTTTTATTTCTTTATCAAATCCCACTCTCAACAAAATTTTTTATTTTTTTTTCCAACCCATTCTCTCATCAAAACGAAAATTTTAGTCCTCATTCACAATTGAGATTTACCAAACTAAAAAAGGTGCTTTTATTTGCAACCCTCATTTTACTTTTTACATACCTTTTTATAATAAGATTTATTTATTACTATATTAACTATTAATAAATTACTCTTAAAGACAAAAGTGTTTTAGAGAAATATTTATTATACACCCTATTTTAAATATATATATATATATATATACATATATATTCCCTTCTAAAAATTAGTGTATTAGGTTTTTTTAAAAAAAATAGAGATGGATTCCAACACGAAAGAGTCTCCTATATATTAAAAAAAAACATATGTGGTTTATTTCTTTATCAAGATTCTTATTTTTGCATCTATTTGCAACCCTCATTCTACTTTTCACACACCTCTATACAATAAAATTTATTTTTTACTATATTACCTATTAATAAATTACTCTTAAGGACAAAAGTGTTTTAGACAAATATTTATTGTACACCCTATTTTAAATATATATGTATATATATATATATATATATTTCCTTCTAAAAAATTAGTGTATTAGTTTTTTTTTTAAAGAATAGAGATGGATTCCAACATGAAAGAGTCTCCTATAAAAAAATATATATGTGGTTTATTTCTTTATCAAAATTCTTATTTTTGCGTCTGTTTGCAACCCTCATTCTACTTTTTACACACCTATATATAATAAGATTTATTTATTACTATATTACCTATCAATAAATTACTCTTAAGGACAAAAGTGTTTTAGGCAAATATTCATTATACACCTTATTTTAAAAATATATATATTCCCTTCTAAAAAATTAGTGTATTAGTTTTTTTTAAAAGAATAGAGATAGATTCCAATATGAAAGAGTCTCCTATATATATATATATATGTGTGTGGTTTATTTCTTTATCAAAATTCTTATTTTTGCATCTATTTGCAACCCTCATTTTACTTTTCACACACCTCTATATAATAAGATTTATTCGTTACTATACTATCTATTAATAAATTACTCTTCAGGACAAAAGTGTTTTAGACAAATATTCATTATACACCCTATTTTAAAAATATAAATATATATATATATATATATTCCCTTCTAAAAAATTAGTGTATTAGTTTTTTTTTTAAAAAATAGAGATGGATTCCAACATGAAAGAGTCTCCTATAAAAAAATATATGTGGTTTATTTCTTTACCAAAATTCTTATTTTTATTATTGTTTTATATATACTAATTATAATTATATATAGTAGTATTGCAAATTGTTTGATTCATAAATAACTACATATATAAAAGGAAAAAAACTATATTTCCCTTCTTGTTTTTAAGCAAAGGAAATACAATTTATTTGATTCATGTATAAACTCTTACAATTTTACCACAGATTATTATTTCTTGAAATCCAAAGTTTGGTTCAATAAAAAGGAAAAATAATTATATTAAGGAAAAACTATCGCTTAGTATATAAACTGAAAAAGAAAAATATTTGAAATAAAAATTATAAGTTTATTTCGTGGTGGTTGGAAAAGAAAAACCAATAATACTATTTAGGTATGGAGGCTTCTTTGGTATTTTAATAGGGCTGTAAAAAATAGAATAAAAAATGGTTGAAGAAAAAGTGTATGAAAAGTAAAATAGGAGGTATTAATAGAAGCACTCAACTAAAAATCTTTAGACAATCATCAAGATTGTATTCCAAAATACACAAATCAACAAAATTTCAATTAGTGTAATTTTTCATTCAATTCAAGCAAACATTATACAACAATACAAACAAACAGATTCTTTAATATGAAACAATCTCCGCCGCTACGTTCCTTTTCAATCTCCTGCCTTTGCTTCTTGATCAGCTTATTCAAGAGCTGATTGGACGGCATTACGCCCACTGATGAGTGATCGAGTCACAATTACAGGATACGTTTTGAAACAGTCATCCTTAAATTCCTTTTGGGCATTCTTTTTGAGGACGGTTCGCCACAAGATGCCTCGCGAGTGGGGCCACGTGAAGAAGCGGGTGGCTCTGAGGATGTCTCGGCCACCATCCCAATAATTCATCCTCTTTATAGTCGATGGATTTATCTTTCTTCATTAAGTGCTGGACATGGTGTCCAGTCCGTTGGGCAGAAAAGAGATCAACTATTTATAAAACTTTTAGTTACTATAATATAAAATCTTATATATGTCGTATTATCAACCTAAATATACTTATAATATAAAAAGACAATCAAAATATACTTATAATATAAAATACTAGTTTGCTACAATATTTTTAACCAATTAGTTCAAATTAATCAATTCTAAACAAATGTTTTTAAACACCCTAAAATCAAAAATTGCTTCTTACATTAGCCAATATTTAGTTGGGTAATGTAATTAATATAAAAAAAAAAGAAGGAAAAAAAAACAGAGCTCAAGCATGATAGGATTATTAGCGGTGCTCGCAAATTCAGCAACATATCAAAAAATAAAGCAGATCAAGCAAAAGATCAAAAAATAATAATTAGACTCATAGTAGCCATTTTGGAGACATTTGTTAAATTCAAAAAATGTATCATTTAAAATTCAAAAAATATTTCAATAGAGAAACCACTAGAAATAATTTTGAAGATTAAAAAACTTTATAAGAATTTTGTATACTAATTTGTGGGGCTTCACCAAAAGGAAGAAACCCCTTAAAAAAATTGAGTATGTCGCTAATTGTAACAAGCACACGGTATTCTTTAGTAAAAGGCGAAAGAATAGTTCGCTCTGTGCTTATAACGCGACTGCCTGTTTGAACATCCCTTATAGTGCCTTATTTATAGTCCTACTGTTCCACTTAGCCTTTATGTTCTTTCGATGTGGGACAATATAAAATATGCTTCTGCACGGTTTAGCCTTGGCTCCTATTAAAAAAGTTAGATTTTCAAAAGAAAATTTGCAAGATATGACTTTTAAGATAGTTTCCTTGAGAAAATTTAGTTTTTTTGGAAGAAAACTGTAAATTTTATTCGCATAGGTGAGTATTCGTTTTATTTGTCTTGTTTATCTTAGTTAACTTCTTTGTGAATGCAGGTAAAAATCTAATCTTGTTGGAAATCTTTAAGCTAACCATACTCTTTTCCTTATTTTACATTAATCCCATCCGCTGAGATTATAAAATTATATAAACATTTGGAGGTCTTCAAGACTTTTGTGTAGGATGAACATATTTTGACTTGAATATTACATTGTGATGAATGTCAAGGGAAGGTTTTAGTCTAAATTGTTACTATGGAAATTTTGTCTTTAATTTGTATTGTGAAGAAAATTCTAATTCAAGAGCTTGTTATGCTCAAACCACCAATTTTCGTAACGTTGACTGCATTTAGTTCGCAGGTGACAAGAAGTTAGATATTTGTAAGAGATATACTGTGGTAAAATAGTTCAAACTGTGATTTGAACCTTCAAAGGAGCAGGTCAAGAAAGCTGATTTTAGCGTTCTTAGAGGCTCGCAGAAAGAGAAAAGGAAATGAAACAATAGATAGTTTTGAAGTTTCTTCCCCATGTTTTATTGGTTCCTCTAAGTTAACTGGCTGGTGTTTTTTTACTATATTGAACTCAATGTCTAGTTTTTTACGTTTTGAATGTCAATTCTTCTAGGAGCAACTGGAGAGTCCTAAGCTTCTGCGACTTCGAAGAAAGTTTGGAATCAAAAACAAGGACACCACACATGTTATTGTTGGATTCTCTTGAAAGTATGGATCCGAGGTGGCTTGAAATAGATACTGGAACCAGATACAAGAAAGTATGTCGTCCCTTTCATAAAAATTAAAAGCTAGCCTTTCCCTGTTTCACAAAAATCTTCTAATTGTAAAAATGGCATGGGCATAAGCACGCTCGCGTGTTGTTTCTTAGTTCTTACTTAATATCAGCCAAAGAAAGGGGGAATTTTCATAAATGTCATCTTTTAGAATTACTTCTTATAAATGTCACGCTTGTTTATTTGTGGTATAATTTGACATGTAAATTATAGTATGGCATAAGCTTCTTTAAGTCTGGTATAAATGAACTAAAATGTTGATTTACAAACGCATGATTATAGGAGATGAGCAAAGTTCATGTGATGTAATTTATAATCAAAAGAGAACAAATGAGTGTCAAGAAGAACATAAATATGCACGTATTTTGGACTTTGCCAAAGGTTGCGTCTGAAAAATTTAGCAGTAATTTTAGGCTTCGTCAACTTCCTCCAATTGGAGATTAACAATCTAAATGGAGAGAATAAGATGACTCTTGTTCAAGAAAATATGTATTTTCAACAAAAAGAAGGCCAATATCGTAGATAAAGCAGCCTGAATAAGAAGCTTTTAAGATCTCGAAGATAACATCTAACCTGTAATTCGCCATTGTAAGTTATATCAAACAATAAGAAAGCTGCATGAAAAGTTTGAAATTTTGAAGGCTAATGCCATTAATTAATATTTCATTCTCTTTTGGGTGCTGCAAGCGTGACATGAGGAAGATGCACACAAAACTAATAATTTATTGCTATGATAATTTGAGGCAATTGAAATTCAGTATTAAAAAAAAAAAAAAAAACTACCAAGAGTAAAATCGATGTGTTCGAAGGCAGCGCGAAAATTGTCACGGTCAGACACATTAGACCTCGGGAAAAAAAAGAAAAAAATGATTTTCGATTCTATTCCAATGGTCATTCTTTGTTCCATGACTACAATGAAAGTATCAAATTCCATGTGCATATTAACCATCCTAAATTCTAAGGTTTTAGCAAATGAATAGTGGAATTGTCACCTTTATGTGATTACATTTGTGGAAATAATAAAATGCCACCGGTTTCAATATCTAACCTCTAAAGACGCATAGCAATACAATCAGGTAAAACAGTAAAGAAAGACAGTTGAACAAAATAGAGATTTAAAAGTAAATTATACAAAAAGATTTTAACGGACCTATTCAGGTAGTTGAAAGTGTCTGTTAAAGGCTACAAAAAAGATTTCAGCAAAATAATGGCAAAGCATATGATTTTTCCTTACCTTAGCAATCCTTCCTCTATGCTAACAAAGGATTAACAGTTGTAGATGGAGTGGTACCAACTTGCAAGAAGCAATGGGAATCCTGTTTCATGGAAGTCCAAACACGGTACATTGCGCCCCACCCCCCCCCCCCCCCCCACCCCACCAAAAAAAAAAGAAAGAAAGACATGTATACTTTTAGGACATCTCAACTCCATAGCTCCAAAGAACCCACAAAACGAAAAGAAAATAAACCGGCTGTTTGGCAACGGTTCCCACCACACAGTTCCCATCACAAACTCAGTTATAAACAGTGTACCTCTCACATGTTACAGTAACAATAAAAAAAATTACTATAGTGTAAAGCTCTCACATGCTACAGTAAAAGTGGTTCTAACTAATAGTTTTCACCACCCTTTCAAAATCTTAAAGAAGAAAACAAACATCTATGGATAAATATATTTCAAAATAAAGCGACCAAGAAGTTTTCTTGTCTCAAAGTTGCGCACAAAGAAAAGGGATTCAAACCATTGTGGTGCAAGGAAAATTAGCTACATTTGGTTGCTTTTATATTTTAGGCTTGTTTTATTATATGTTTTATCGTTATTTGACTACTATGTCGTTTAGTGTGTATTTGTTATTATTTTGTTAAAGTGCTATAAATATCCTTATAAGCTAATTGTAATGAGGACTAAAATATTGAGTATTGAATACAACTTTAAGTATTTTCTCTCTTAGTAAGGGGTTTCCTCTTTGAGGGGCTTTTTTTTATGTGGATTTTCGGATCCTCCGTCTATGTTAGACCGGTAAAATCCTTTCTTTCCAATTATGCTGCATCACATTGACAACATCGCTGGAATAACAGAACTGTAACAAGCCCTTAGTGTTACTAATGCACAGTTAAAGTTTGATAAAACACAAAAGCAAATGAGATTGAAGAAAAATTTTAAGTGAGCAAATTATTGAATGATATTCAGGCAATGAAATGGCATGGTAAAGCAAAAAAAAGAAAGAAAAAATAAAACTTGTTCGATGAATTACCAAGAGCAGAAAATCAGGTAGAGAAACAAGAAATAGAGGAACATACTAAATATAGACAACAAAGAAGAAACACAGAGAAATAGCAAGGAACGTTGTGATGGGTGCAATGAAGGTGTAATATTGGAAAGCTAAAGAAAAGAACAAGAAGAGAAACATATAGAAGCTCAGACAAAAGAGACAAAATAACTTGATAAAAAGTTTAAACAGTGTCTTCCTGAGAAGAGTTATATGAAAGACAAGCTCTAATTTCTATATATGCTATACATAATTGTATATGAATTTGAGAAGATCATTTTTAGGAAAATAACCCATATTTGTAAAAAAAAAAAAAAAACACCCAATGATTGGTTGAGCTTTATGTTATGAGTAGATTTTCATCGAGTAATATTTTTACATGGAAAGAGAATTACAAGCATATGTATAGATAACCAATAATCTACTTTTACTTTCTTTGTACGTGTGTTTGTGCCTTTTTTTTTTTTTTTCTTTTTTCCTTGTCTATTCAAACTTTTAGGACGAGGCAAAAAAAAAGAAATTTTGAGGCAATGCCAAGTAATTATTGGCTATTTTCCTTTTCCTTTTGTATGCAACACCCACCAACTCCATTCAAGGCCTAGGAAGACATAAATATAATCAAAGCCCCAGGAGAGAGAAACAGACCGTTAATTTTCAAAGTCCAGCAGAACATAAACAGCCACGAAATCAGTCCTACAGAAATACTATTCACGCCATAGTTTAAAGCTCATCATGCTTTGCAATAGAACACTTAGGGAAAGGATGTCAAAATACAAACTCAAAATTTTAGCAGAGAGAAAGAACTAACTAAACACATCTGATAAATAACACATGAGTTCAAAATTCATAAAAAAACTAAACCGTTACTACATGTTAGTTCCAATTTGAAAGACTGAAGCTCATTAGTGAGAGCTTCAGAATAGTAAAAAACAATCAATCAGAAAATTTAAAAGGCCTAAAATGTTTGAAACACCAAGGCCTGTTTGGTACGTGGCCTATTTTTCTGCCTCTAGAGTATCAATAAACAAATAAACAAGTAATCATAATACAAAGAGAACAGAGAGAAAATTTTTTGGGAAAACCCACATAATAAGCTTTCACTCTTAATCATTCATTCCCCATAACCCATATTTGAAATATCTAACAAAATCAGTGTTATGGCCTAAGACCGGCACAACACCATGTGCGGGGTCATACGGTGATCAGGTTTCTTGCTCTCCTCAATTATGTCTAGTCTGGTCGAATCTATAAGAGAAAAGAAGGTTTCAAAGTAAGAGGACACTCGTGTAGTGTTTGCCAAGGGCACTCCTATATTCAAGTTACTGTTCTGACCATGGAGAGCATTGAGAGAGGCAGAGTAGGCAATGAAAGAATGGCCTTACCTTTTTGGTGGAGACGATCTAATGCTCGGCTTAAGACCGGTGCTCAGCCTTTGGTACCTGGCCTCTTCGGCCATTTAGTTCAAAGGGGTCTAGATTTTCATATGGTCTTTCCCATCATAAAGATTTCCTCCACAACAACCAATCTTCTAACAAGCAAAATTAGGAGACAAATTTTGGGTTAAGGTTCAAAAAATAAAAAAGAAACTACCTTTTCTGATGATGCAAGGGAGAGCAAAATGGCGATTCATAGAAAGTGTCTCCTCTTGGCTATCGATCAAATCAACGGAAAAATGTAAAGACCAAAGGGAAAAACCTTGATATCAATTTTCTTCTCAAAATCTTTCTAATATTTTCTATCTCTCTACTTTTTACTCATACTAATAAGAGCATAAGAGTAAAATATTATTGCCTTGTTGGAAAGCAAGTTAAAAAAAAAGAAGGAAAGAGAAAGAAGCTGCAAAAATTAAATTAAAAAAAAAAAAGATAGAAGAGGAGGGGCATTTTGAGAAATGGTTTTAAAAAAAGGCTATTTTAGTCAAATGATTTTTTTTTTTTTACCAAAAAACAAGCTTTTTGGATAAGAAACAGCTCTATTTTTTTTTCTTCATCTTGTTAAGGTTCCTTTCCTTACTATAATTCTTTTTCCTCTTTTTCTAAAAAAAAACTGAGAAAAAAAGTATGTTTTTTAATGTTAAAAAAAAACCATTTGTCTAATTGGAATTTTTTATTTTTTGGGACCTCTTTTTTCAAATTCTTCCGAAGAGAGAGAGAGGAGGAAAAAAGAATGCCTCAAAAATGAAAGCGAAAGGGGAAGGGAAGAAGATAAAAGAAGACAAGGAAAAAACAAAAACAGAAAGAAGAAGCAGGGTGGGAGGGAGAGAAAGGCGTGGGAGAAGAAAAAAAAGTCTAGAAAAAAAGGGGAGAGAGAGAGAGTTATTGAGGGAAACAAAGAAGCATCATTTTTCTAAAAAGAAGAAGAAGAAGGAGCAGGAGCAAGAGAGAATAGGCAGATGAACAGGAAGTTCCAGACAAAGAGAGGGAAAAAAATAAGAAAGAAGATAGAAACAGGAACGAAACTTAAGGGGAAGAAAAAAGGTTGGACCTACGACATTTATGTATCTAGTTAATTAATTGTTAATAGACAGTTGATAGATCAAAGCCTTCAAAGGTCATCTAAGGTGCCAGATTAAGGTTTTGGTTTTGGTCCAAAAGTCATGGGTTCAAATATTTTTTGAGCAATTGTGTTCACGTATAGAGTTGGTGACGTCGTTTTCAATTTAATGATACATTTTGATGCATCAACACCTTCAACGGCAGGCAACAAAGATCATTCTCAATTGCCTTTCATGTTTCGTCTCGTGCTTCTCCATAAATCCATTCAACGTTGGGGGGCTATAAGCATTAAATGACGTTCTCCAAAATGAAGGGAAAAAAACGGATAATGTCCATTGTAAGAGTCTAGAACTTGAAAAACAAGGATTTAAATTTTCTATCAAATTTTCATGTATTAAATAGTATCCAATCAATCATATTATGATGCGTCATTTAAAATGTTTGAAATAGTGTTTGATTGATTTTTACACGTGTTTCGTTAAGTGAATGTGTCATAATATAATTAGATACTAAAAAATAACATTTCTCCTAAATAAGGGAAAATATGTAATATAGAGTATTTAAATGGAGCTCGTTTGGTTCGAGTATTTGAATAGAGTATTTGAATGAAGATTTAAATTTTTATGAGAGAAAATACTATAGCAAAATGATTCAAACCGTGATTCGAACTACGAAACAAACGGGGTCTAATAGATTCAAATCTTCTATCCAATTTCCGTGTCTTTTTTGATGTCCAACCAATTATATTATGACGTGTCATTTAAAAAATTTGAAATAGTATTTAATTGACTTTTAAGCGTCTTTCGTTAAATGAATGTGTCATAATATAATTACTTAGACATCATTTTAGACACCAAAAATTAAACAGAGGATTTAAACATATATATGGGTGTGGTTTTAATGGCTATATTTTTCATATATACTATTTTTATTAACCGTGATATAAATTTAATGGTTATAACAAAGTAGATGGTTGACAAAAAAAAATTATGATAATAAACGAGGTTAAATTCTTATCACGTCACATATTCATCAATTGTTGTTAAAATATATTTTTTTTAAAATGTAAGGAATCAAAACGTAACCACAAAAAACAAAAGCAAGTATGCAGGTATGTATTTATTTTATTCTGTGGTAAGTCGCGTAACTAGATTTTTCCTCCACCAAAGTCCTTCGATATTACTCTAATAAAAACCATATTTAATCTCAAGTCCAAGAATTCGATGCTAAAATCATAGATATTTTAGCAGAGCATCTTTTGTATGCTTTCTTGGCAAACGAATCAATATCCCCGTTAGATTTTTTTTTTTTTTTTGGTCGCCCTTATTTATTCACAGTAAAACTTAAAGTATATGGCAAAATCCTTATGATGGAATTGAAATAAAACTAAATTTTCAGAAAATTTAAAAAATAACAAAAATTATATAACAATTATCATATGATGTTATGTTTTATACTTTTTTTAATATTTATTTTATGCCGTATAACACGTAGTAATTAAATATTTTAAAAATAACAGAAATTACAAAATAATCATCATATGAGTCATATTTTATACTTTTTTTGAGTATATATTTTATACTATATATTACATGGTAATTTTTTTAATTTATCCTATTCCTGATATATTTTAAAGCTTTTTCTATATTTTATAAGATGTTTGTGAGAGTAATTTAAACTATTATTTTGAATTTAAAAACTGTAACATGTATTAGTTTTATACTGTTTATAGTATAGATTATTGGTTTGAATTACTCTTCTAAACATCCTATTAATTTCATTGTTGAGATTTTACTATATGTCTGAAAAGCACTACATGTCAAAATTTTCGACTATAAATTTTGAAAGCTTGGCTTTTGACCCACTTAGCTCATTAAGTTCACTGCACTGTAATATAATTTTTACTCTTGACTTTCAAAGCCATGATCTAAAAAGAATCTTAAATATAACAAATTAGCCGAAAATCCGTGTGTTGCTACAAGAAATATTTGTGTTATATAAAAACTTGAAAATATTTATAGGATAAAATTACTTTATATGTATAGATATATATATATATATACATATTGATAAATGTTGTATTCAAAAGTTTTTTTTATAATGCTTTATAGCTTTTGTTTTCCCCTTTTTTTTTGTTCTTCCTCGTTGCAAAACAGGAATGTAAAAAAATATCAACAATAATTATTAAGAAAGTTAAAAATGGATTATTTATATTGTAAATTTAAAGGATTTAAAAATAGTTATATTATGTGGTTATTGGACGTTTTCTTGTTGATTTAATTGTTTTTGTTTTAGAACTAAAATGATAAAAGATTATTAAGATATATATATTTAGAATAAAATGTTGATTTTTAAAGAATATAAATTTGTAAATATGTTTTAACGTACTATCAACTACTTTGGATAATAAAAAAAAGAGCAAGAGGTTAATATAGCAAAACAAGAGGTAAGATGACAAAAAAATATCTGACACAAACAAAGTCTAAAAAAGATAAATAAAAGTAAAATGAACAAAGTATGCTAAAAAGATAAAATAACTAAAAACCTGCCATCAGAACCAAAAAATAAGGTGAGAACTAGGAACAAAACAAACAAAATACTGTACAAATAACTCTGAAATTTCCCTCTTATTTAATATATTTATATATAATAATTTGTGCCAAAAAACCAAAAGATTCTTTCTCTTTTTTTCTGTTGGAAAACCATCGAAACTTTATGCATGTTAAATACAATAATATTAGCGTCAGAAGCCTCCAAGAAGTTTCTCTCTGGCCCAAGAGTTGTTAGTGGAAGACTTTTCGAGACATATTTTTATAACACTACAAGTCTATTGATTGCTACAGATTGACAGTTTGCTGGCAAGGACAAAACAATTCACGTAGATGATATGTATAAGAGATCCTTTGTGATTGGAAAGGCACTTTTACTTTATCCGTATGGCAAGTTGTTTTAGACATTAGACTAATTTTTTAACGATAAAATTTGTGATTAAAAGTTATTATGTATCTCGTAAATTAATCTTTTAAAAAGTTAATTTTACAGTTAAAATAATTTATAAGGTATTTAATTAGTAGTAAAAATTATTAGTGAGAATTATTTTACTGTAATATATGAGAGCTTTATACTGTTATAATTTTTTTTAATATAACATATAAGAGCTTTATACTGTTTATAACTGAATTTATGATATGCATCACTTTTAACCAAACACTCTCTTAATTTATCAATAGAGTAAAAATATTATTAGCTCTACCATAAAAGCTCCATATTTATATATTAAAAAAGGAACATATATACTGTCTCCTGCATCTTTTTTGATTTAGGACTTTTTTTTTCTCTTTGAAATTGGACCTTAAAATTTTCAAAACAATAAGAAACTCTAATCATCAACGAGATCAAGTTCTGAGACAAATTAACTTATTGAAAAATCAAGATGAAAATGTTAAATTTTTGCAAAGATACTGACTTTAAAAACCTTTCAAAAAAAAAAAAAGTTTGCTTTTGCGTAGTAATTTGGATATGTAGTTTCTTACAGGAAATAGACAATGACGTGGGTTGAGAATCCTTCAAAGACAACGATCCAATTAGTTTCAGTGCGTGGATAGTGCCGTCCACTAAAAAAAAGCTCTCACGGCAATTCCTTAAGGGCCAAGCCTTTTCTTATGCCTTGTTGCTTTCCGATGTTGTATCTGTAGACTGACGCAAAGCTATATATAGACATAGTGGATATATTTTTCGTCCTTTAAATTTTTGAATATTAATATTGTATATAAAATTTTATTAAATTTTTTTTCTGTTCTTTTAAAATTTTATATTTTTTTATTTAATTTTTCTTGTAATATAATTTTTCTTGATAATATTATATTAATATAGTTTCTGCTCATCTTGATAAAATTTTCTAGTTTCTGCATCTCACAAAAAGTTTCACAAGGAACGCCAAGAAAAGATAAACCATTATCTTTCTCGGAAGCACCACAGCCACTTCATTTTCTTTCTACCATGTTCGGAGAGAAAAATTAAAGTGACCTTAAATTTATTTGTGATGGAAAAAATTGAAGAGAAAGAAAAAAGAATGTTATGGTGAGATATCAAAAAAAATATACCTTAATGATATTGCACAATTTTAAACTCTTCATGACATTATAATTATATAAGAATTTAAAAAACGTGTAAATTCAGCTAGATAAAATTTTGACTATCAAAATAAAATTTAAAACAATTGTGAAGAAAGTTATGAGAGGCTACAAATTAAATTTTTCAAAGAAAAAGGAGAAACGATCACAATTCTTAGGTGGAGAAGATAATTTTCTTATGTTGGTAGAATACAATCGTTTAACTATAAGATTAACTTTTAGCGGTCTAATTTATGACCGAAAGTAATTTTGGCTCACGCGTAGTAAATTTTTAGCGTACATAACCACATATTAAATAGTTAAAATTTTAATATAATAGCTAAAACACTATACTATACTAGTAAAATAAAATTACCTACTCTACCCATAAAGAAATCTTTGGGAAAAAAAAATGGACACTAGTTTTTTTTAAGACAGAGTACGTGTCTGGACCGCATTTTCTGTTCATTGAATTCAAACAATCTAATACAAAAAATGACATTATTTGCTTTTATCTCATTAATTTGCCCATTACGAATGGATGACATGAAATATGGAGATTTTATATTTAGCCGTAGTTTTCAGATTGTTATTTGTTTATCCAAGAGCCCCAACATCCTTGTATATATCCTAGCTAACTTTGGTTTGGACATTTGGACCCCATTAAAACGACCTTGTAATATAATGAATTATCTACCTAACTACATATTTGTTCTTATTAGGATGGTATTTATAATTAAACTTGATTAAATAACTTGGGTTTTGGGTCAAAACAAGGCAAAGCTAGAACTTTCTTTGGCAATTATAAATATTTGGAAAATTCATGTTTTTATGCCCTTTATTTTAAGTTTATTTAAAAACTATGTCTTTGATTTTTAATCTCAAACATTTAATGTATAAATATATATTTTGTCTCAGTCAATAATTAACTTTGACTTAAAAATTGCCAAATTATTTTAAATAAAATAAAAACAAAAACTACAACTTTTAAAAATAAGAAGAAAAACACGCAAAATAAAAAACAATTCTAAGAGTATTTTGGACTTTTTATAGGTCAACGCTTTCTTTAAAGTTTTTGAAGTTTTTTATTTTTCTATTTCAGAGTATTTTGAGCATTTTTACGTCAAAATTGAGGATTGATCAGGAAAAAGTATAAATTTATATATTAAATATAATATAAAAATATATTTAATGAGATAAAAAACTAAATGTATAGTTTTTAATTAAACCTAAAATACAAAATATAGACAAGAAGGACAAACATGGCATTCTGGAAAGATGATGGAAGACGACGAAGTCAATTGAGGGGACCACGGGCGGTCCTGCTCATGTGATGTCCTTGAAGGATAACCTGTCCACGACCCCCCATAATGACCGAGACTTCTTGTTCACATTTTATTCACCAATCAAAAGAGGGACCCAATTGAGAAATGAATTGAATAAAACACAAAAGTAATCAATAAAAATGATCAAATATGGAGAGATTGAACTCATCCAATCGTATTGGAGAAGCCTCACAAGCTTGCTTTCATGGTTGCTGCGCCAAGCCATCTTTTCTCAGCCTTCCTTATGAATCATCTCAGCCTCACCACACCCCAAAATCAACGGCTAGTGCTAGCACCACCACAACTACAAGTAATACTCCTAATACAACTGCCTCATCACAATACAATTTTATTCTTGCCACAATATCTTCTTTGCATCCAAATTACACACAATTCACTAATCATGAGTCTCTTCCTTCTTTGGATGAATCCTTTTCTCACTTCATCAAAGCATTCCCACAATACTCACAAACTCATCAAGCCGATCAACTCCGGTCCCGAGAGTATTACCATCTTGCCCTCTCAAACCATGTTTGCCTTGACTATATTGGCCATGGCCTTTTCTCTTGCTCTTCAAAAGCTCGGGCCAGTGGCAGTAATGTCGCTTCTTCATCGTCGCCGTCTTCTTCTTCTTCTCCTATTACTCCTCAGCCTTTCGAGTTCCCCGCATCGCACTTCTTCGATATCTGTTACAAAGCGGTGAGCTTGAAGTCCCAAGTGACTCATGGAAGCCAAGAATCGGAACTTGAATTTGGCATCCGAAAGAGGATCATGGACTTCATGAACGTCTCGGAGGAGGATTACTGCATGGTGTTCACTTCAAACCAATCCTCTGCCTTCAAACTTCTTTCTAGCTCTTACCCTTTTCACACCAATAGAAATCTCCTCACGGTTTATGACTTCAAGAGCGAGGCGGTGGAGATCATGACCGAGAACTCGAAAAGAAGAGGCGCGAGAGTCTTGTCCGCCGAGTATTCATGGCCGAGAATGAAACTTCAGACAAGAAAGCTAAGAAAGATGATAGGAAATAGTAGTAGTAATTACAAGAAGGTGAGGAATAATAGAGGATTGTTTGTTTTCCCTCTCCAGTCTAGAATGACCGGCTCTAGGTACTCTTATCTTTGGATGAGTATAGCAAGGGAAAATGGTTGGCATGTTTTGCTTGATGCTTGTGCTTTGGGACCTAAGGACATGGAAACTTTAGGCCTATCCCTCTTTAAGCCTGACTTTCTTATATGCTCATTTTACAAAGTGTTTGGGGAAAATCCTTCTGGGTTTGGCTGTTTGTTTGTCAAGAAAACAAGTGCTTCAATCCTAACAGATTCATCCGCCGCATCAAGCGTCGGGATTGTCAGCCTTGTCCCGGCATCAACACCATTACTATCTCATCATGTGGCTGAAGATCAAGATCAAGATCAAGATAATACAGAGAATGATCAAAAGTCAAAGTTTGACTCAGCAATTCTAAAACATCATGATGACCATGTTGATCAAGAAGAAGTTCAACACTCAGAGATCATAGAGTTGGAAACACAAAACCCCTCTGGGTCAAATTCGCTCAAAATTAGTCCGGAGAAAATCGAATGCAAGGGATTGGATCATGCAGATTCTTTAGGCCTAGTTATGATTAGTGCAAGAGCCAGGTTCCTGATAAACTGGCTGGTGAATGCACTGACAAGGCTTCAACATCCGAATTCGGAAAATGGGCATTCAAATTTAATCAGAATTTATGGTCCAAATATGGGGTATGACCGAGGACCAAGTGTGGCTTTCAATGTGTTTGACTGGAAAGGAGAGAAGGTTGATCCAAAACTTGTTCAGAAACTTGCTGATAGGAACAACATTTCTCTGAGCTATGGATTTCTACAAAATGTATGTTTTAGGGACAAGAATGAGGAAGAGAGAGAGAGAAGATTAGAGACTTGTGTTACAAGTATTAGCACTAGAAGAAAGAATTATGATGATAATATTATTGAGGGACAAGAAAAACTGTCGATGATGAACAAAGAAAGGGATGAAATTGATGACCAAGGTGGGATATGTGTAGTCACGGCTTCACTAGGGCTAGTGACCAATTTTGAAGACATTTACAGGCTTTGGGCATTTGTTGCTTGCTTTTTGGACGCAGATTTTGTGGAGAAGGAGAGATGGAGATACGTGGCGCTTAATCAAACTACAGTTGAAGTGTAATTTTTTCTTTTTTGAATTTATGAATAATCCGTTCAAAGACTCCCGTTCGAACTGGTTTTGTTATTTTTTTTTAGTAAAATTTGAATTGTGACAGTTTTGTAGTTCAAACCGGTTTGAACAAGCGATTTGAATGGACTTAATGTTATTCTTTTATTCTTTTTGCTTGGAGTTATTGTTATTAATGTTATTTTGCTTAATATTTTTCTATGGTAGGGTATAAAAATACTAGTAAGATATAGTTTTAAACCATAATATATATATATATATATTTTAAGGAACTTAAAGCACACAATATATCAAAAACAACTTGGCACACATCCACTAAATATCAATTGATCTAAGAGATAAACGTACAAATCATATTAATTAGCTTAAAAAACATAATTTAATGAAATTTGTTAAAAATTAATCTGGCTGTTCAGGTTATTTTTTACACCCTATCATAGATTGTGATAATAATTTGAAGATGAGTTTCAAACTTTATGGGCTGCCAGCATCAAGGAAACATGTATATATGACTCTCAACTCTCTGCAACACTATGAAACTGTTTTTTTTTTTTTTTTTTGGGGAACATTATGGACCATTTGTTATCTTATCACAACATAAAAATCATGATTCAAACGCATAAAAAAATGGACAAACCAATAAAAAAATTTCCGTTCCTGAAAGTCTCATGATCGACCTCTGTATCTTATATATATAAAACCTTGGAAAATAATCTAAGCGAGATAATGAAATAAAACATATTTTATTTAGGCGGAATAAATGAGGCTTAGAACATTCAACTGATGGTCCGAAACCAACAATAATTATTCAGTGAATTACAAAAAAAACTTAGAATTGGTCATTTTAAAGGATTAATCTTAATTTTAATCTTAATATTAGTGTTCTCTTCCCGACTATCAAATACGTCCCAACTAGTGTTTGATTGAGTCAAGATGTGTTGTTTCATTTTTCTATTATCCTGGCTTCCCTTCAATAATTATTTGTCGGTTATGAAATATAATAACGTGGCCATATTTATATAGGAACAAAATACTGAAAACACAAACAATTAAATTGGGTGTCAAAAATTGGATTGGTGAACTCTGCCTGATCTACCAAACCAGCTGCAATAATAAATTTACCATAAAAAATTTTGCTAAATATTAGATGAAATTAACAGCCACACGACTCAGTTCGAGTGGAAAGAATCTTAAGACTGGAAAACAAACAGTAATTCCTTTTGTTATAAGGGAAATAAATAAATAAATATTAAAAAAAAAACAATGTTTAAACCAATGTATGTTCTTTTTCCTGCTTGAAATTGAAGTATAAAATCAATGAATTTTTCCCCAGAAAGTTAATAAGAGAAAATAATGGAGAAAGGACTGAAACTTGAAAGCTGAAATGGGTTCGGATTTGGAAGTCTATTCTAAGCCCGGCCCACACTCAAAGTATACTGGGCCTGGCACTACTTGACTGGATCTTTATCCAGGCTCAATCCAAACAAGTTAATTGAAGTTGTTTTACATATATTTAAAAGAATGATTTGTTGGGTCAAGGAGACAAATGACCCAATTATATTTATTAAATTAAAATATAATTTTATTTTATAAATATTCTATATATGTTTTAAAATGATATTATTAAAATAATTCTTATATAATTATATATTATAAAATATAATATTATTAAAATAATTGCTATATCATTAAACATATTTTTAAGATATTCTGAATATTGTGTTGAATTTCAATTTCATAACAATAAGTTGGTCGTATATTGTAATTTTTACTAATTTTTTATTTAACAGTCACCAATATAATTCATGATTCATGAATGTCACTGATTTCAACTCTTTTTAATTATTTTCCTGAATATTAAAATAGATAGCCAATGTCGATGGGGACACGCGAGAGAAACCCATTTCAAATCATATTTTTAATGAATGTCTCTCGTTTTGTAAATTTAAAAATATTTACTTCTTAGAGTAAAATCACTAATTAACTTGGTAGTAAATTATCAGTTGACTTGGTGGTAAATTAGTAATCATGTATAACAATTTATTGTGATTGCTCCGTTATGAAAACCATAGTGATGTGATATTAACGACCATAAGCAGAAGCGGAGCTATTTACGGACTAAGGTGGACAACAACCCTTCCTGAGTTTTTTTTTCTTTGAACATTGTTCATCAAATTTTATAGAAATCATATTCCGCCGCTCCTAAAATTATAATTCATCTTCTTGAAATTAGACTCCACCCTTCCTGATTAATTTTTCCGCTCTGTCCTGTCCATGAGCTTTCTTCCCCCTTGAAACTCATCACAGCCTACCAGCGCCATGTCCTTATCTCTTCTATCAAAGTCATGAATTAGCTATTTACGAATTTACGTCTTCGATGCTTATGAAGATGTGAAACGTTTATTGAAGTGGTTGCTTAAAATGGATCAAGTACTGCAATTTCTCGAGAAAAATTTAAAAATTATCGAAATCTGATATTTATTAGTAGAATCATAATATTTCAAACTAGAAAAAAAAAATTGAACTTTCTTTCTTTTTTTCTTTCCTTTTTTTTTTTTGAGGGGCTAAGCTGACTTTTTTGGAGTAAAAAAGAGGTCTTGTGTGTCGCCTTTAATTTTTATTCTTTATATTTATTTCTCCCTATCACATAATGTTGCACATTTATCATATTCATAAAGTGATTAGCAATGACGGAGGGGGTAAGAGGGAGCATGGCCCCCTTTTTTTTTTTTTTCCTTTTTTAATATAGTTGTTTTAATTTTTAACATAATAGATATGTGTACAATTTAAACTTGGCCCTCCTTAAATTAATAGTTCTTTACATTTTATTGGGCCAACCATTTAGATGTTAAAAAACAAAATATTTAAATTTATTAAATCCATAACCATCAATATAATCTTGATAAATAGAGTTAGCCCCTATCAATAAATGTTGGCTCTGGTGACTGGTGTTGTATTGAGAGTAAGAGATCCTCATTGTCATGCAAACCACAATAACAAAATAACAATGTAAGAAATATGAAAGATAAAACACTAAGTACTATTGAATAACAAAAAGTCTTGGTCATAATAATGTAGGTGCTTTTTCTTTTGGTAGTA
Source organism: Artocarpus heterophyllus (assembly GCA_025403435.1). Lineage (NCBI taxonomy): Eukaryota > Viridiplantae > Streptophyta > Magnoliopsida > Rosales > Moraceae > Artocarpus > Artocarpus heterophyllus. The sequence goes on from CM046343.1 coordinate 32,739,582, forward strand.
CTTAAAGAACTTAAATAATGTTGTATTGTTTTTCTTTTGGCTAAACTTTAATAATTTTCCACGTCAAGTCTCACATGGGCCATTCGCACAATTATGCTTGTATGTTGGGATTTTGGGGTTCATCATCATAGAATGATCTTCACTACTAGTCATACTAGGGTTTCCAAGAAAAGAAAGGGAAAGGAAACGTTTTGTTATAGGGTAGATTCTCTGTGTGTCCGAGCGCCTTTTTTTTTTTTTGGGGGTTTTACTTGCGGAGTGAGAATAAGAAGCCATAATTTCTAAACCACCTGAGAATTTAGATTATACCATCTAATTTATAAGATAACTAATAAGGGTTATTTCATTTTTGGCTTCTACGAAATAGTAGTTATCTTACTCAACTGACATATTAGTGGTTCTTGAGCTTTTTAAATATATTACGCTGATAATATCTCTATAGTAAATGTTAAAAGGCTGACAGATTCTATCATACGATACACACGTAATTCATTAATGTAGGGTAATTTAGTGCGCCTTATCTAATAAAATCCTTTAGTTTTTAATGTTTATGTTATCACTAGCATAATATTTTAGAAAGCTTAAGAACCATTAGTTTGTTAATTCAAAGTTTAAAGGTTAAAGTAAAACGACTGATGTTCTTTAGAGGCAAAAGTACTATAATTAACCCTAACTTATAATGACATGGTAGGAAGAAGATAATAATATCTGAGTTCTTAGTCCCAACACATACGTTATTCAAGTCATGGTACTTCAACATACATATGTGATATCTCCGTTTAATACATACATTACATAGTTATAATATACGTATATATATACATGTATATGTATATAATGGTGGAAACGTTTTATCGTGTATGTATATAGGTATGTTCATAAGCTGCTTATAAGCACACATGCACTGTTGCACATGATTGAAACTAAACATATTTATGCCTGCTTGACTTGGAATAAACTATAAAACGAAATATTGTGTGATTTTGGCGAGGGTAGGTGGGATTTGGGAATAATAAACAAATTAATAAATAGAACTTCCAAACGGAGGATCATACTAATTTAATATTATAAGTAAACTGCATCTAGCTAGCTGTATACGTAATTAATTAATTATTAAGGGCTTCAACAAGGCGATAGATCCAGCATGGATATTTGTTCCATGATTAACTCATCACGTGAATGTTTGCTTGTTTTTTTTTTTTCTTCCTGAACCTCGCATGAATACATTTTTTATTTTAAACTAAGGAGTGAGCAATTCGAATTCTAGATCATATGATCATATGACAAAGTCAGTTCAGATATAAAATTATTAAGGAAAGTATCAATGTTATTAGTTTCTAAATTTATTTGTATTAAGTTTTGTATAAGGAAATGTCTTGACTCTAGTTTTGGGTAAATAATCTGTTTATGTACCTTGTAATATGTATTTATATGAACCACATCTCATGGCACTCTCTATAACAAGTGAATCTTCTTTTATTTTTCCTAATCTATGGCTGTAGGCACACTGTTGCACCATGTTAAATGTCTTTGTTTTATTTGTATTTATGAAGAAGACCTAACACCTACAAAATACATAGATACTAACTTTCAGCCGAATTAGGCTTCAAGGGAATCAACTTTGGGGTCTGTTTTTATTGTAGGCAATAGGGCCATAATGGGAGTATTGTCAAACAATCCTGGATTGATGATTCTACTATGGAGGTTGGATGTGTGGTTGCTACTAAGGCATCTAAAGAAATTGTATGGCTAAGGATATTGCCTTGGAGATCTTGGGTGGTCCGTGGTATAGACAAATCTATTGTTTTATATTGCAGAATACAATGACCATAGATAACATCAAATATTCAAGACATCACAAGAGGAGTAAGTATAGCAATAAGAAGTATCGTATTATTAAAATAAGAATTACCATCAGGTTATGCTTGTTACTATATTATGAATGCATTTTTGTACCCAAGGGTTGGGGATCTAAAGATCAATTACTACAGCTATGCCTGCTATTTCCTCATGAATGCATTAAACTATGAGGTAATTTTGGTTTGGAATGTTGATCCATATCTCATACAATTTAACTTAATCCATTAAAGTAGCTAGTCTAAACTTTTGAAGGCTTTTCACAGACACTGTGGATGTCAATTTGTATTTGTTTTGTTCTTCAATGAATCAATACCGCCTACAAAAACTAAACCCCTGTTTGGTGCCTTGATTCAAATTATATTGATTTAAACTTTTTTTTAGAAAATTTTAAAGTGTATAGTTTAAGCATTAATTCAAACTAGTGTTCGAACATACACTAGTTAAAGTGTTAATTAAACAGGAACTTCAAACCAAATTTGTATTTAGATGAATATTTATCACTACTTTGATGCATGAAAAATTTATTTAATTGAAAAACAAATATGAAATATGTAAAAAAAAATTAATTAATAAATATAAAATAATAGTGGTAAATTATAAATATAATTACATAGGAGTAAAATCACTACTTAATATCGATTCAAAAATCACTATTTAATATCGATTCGAAATGTTGAAATGGGGGGCATGGTGTTTGAATTTTGAGTTTAAAAATTCATCCCAATTTATGCGTTCAGTATTGTTTGAATTAAATGCATTATTAAACACTAATTCAAACAGAAAAAACGCCGATTGGACTGAGCTAAATTAAACTAAACCAATAAAACAAATGCCCAATAAAGCAATTGATTTCGTTTACCATTTGCTAAAGTCTTCGCTTACTCTAGCAAAATCATTTGTCTTTAGAATGAGTTCACACTCAAATATAAGCAACCTCAATTGTATTCTTCTAAGTTTTAAAATACTATTCTTGAAGCATGATATACATGACACCGTCAAGACTATTATTCCCTGATCCCTGTGGGGCGTGTGGGCTGTGTCCCACCCATAGAATCATGCTGACTCTCGCACATTCCAAGTCCATGAAATTTCTCGAAGCCTTTCTATGGCGTATGTGTATATGTATATATTATTAGGACACTATTTATATTAATAGCTTTGAGTTTATTTTTATATTAAAAAAATGTTTTGATTTTAGTTTTAAATATCTTAACCGTTTATAAGTTTTAATGTGTGTTTACTAGCCAATTTTCTCCTTTTTTTAGTCCGTGGCTATAAACACATTGTTGAACCTTCTTAAATTTTTTTTTTCTATCTTTTGTTTTGTTATTTAAATTTTTTATATATGTATATGCATACATGTATTTGTGTATGCACATATATGCCTTTTTTTCACACAATCACATTTGATTTTTTTGTTTTTATTATATAAATAAACAATTTTATTTAGATTAACTTGTCCTATACCATAAATGTTGCAAGTCACATGACCCACAACCTAAATTTCCTCCATTTCCAAAGGAATAAGCAAATAAATAGTCGCCAAATGCTATCAGACAAAAATAAAGATCATAACCACCTCACATATCTAGAGAGAGAGAGAGAGAGATTGCAAACTTTATTTATTTTCTCTCATATGTGGAGACTTAATCACCCACACATGAACGTAAGAGATTAAAGTATGTTGTCACCAAATTTATCCTTAATTATTTGAGTTTGGCCAAAAATGATAGTTCAACGTTTGTCCGAATTAACATCACGTTCCAATTTTTTTTCAATAAAAATGCTTGCAGGTTTTGGTTATGACCTTCTCTCATCCATCTAGCTTTACCAGCTAATTAGTCGGCCGTTGTTTGTATTGGTTTCATGCCAAAGTCGTCACTTTTTAAAGCAAAAAAAAAAAAAAAATGAAAAAGTCTATGGAACAGTATTTTTTTTGTTGGTTTGAACTCAAAGTTGAAATTAAAAACATTATAACATGTAACGCCCCTATATGGGGGTTAATAGTTTTTAATGAGATAAAATAAAAATAAATAATAAAAGTAAAACCTTAAAAATAAAATTTGCCCGGGACTTAAATGAAAACTCTCAACTCAAAAATAAAAATATAAACGACAATTAAACCACAGTTTTAATGTAGCACCTTAAATTTAATAATATAAACTGTTGTCATCATCATTTTATCCCTCAACACATTGTAATACAGTCACAGAAAGTAACAATTGATGCTTACATTATCATGAAGAACATTCTCAACAATTGAAGCAGTCCCAATGTAATATAGCTACATCACTTCCTCAACTATATTTCTCGTAGCCACCTCACACTTAGTGAGTCCTGAAAAGATAAAAATATAAGGGAATGAGCAACACTATGCTCAGTAGAGAAAGCCATTACTCACCTTTAGGTTTTTATCATTACCACATTAAAATCTGCATGGTTAGTAAGTCACATCATATTCCAGATTATGAGGTTTATTATGATCACATCTTATGGATACCGTAGTTAATCATTACCAAGTGTCATAATTACACATTTATACAAATATTACCAATCATCATTGTTCCTAGGTATCCATGTTAAATTGAGTATCACTCAACTCATCGAAACCCAAATGGGCGCACTTGATCACCCTATAAACATTCCAAGGGTGTTCCGATGAGGGGACATCAAGCCCCGAGTCCTCACCAAGTCGATTCCTGTACAGTGTGTTCTGGGACTTTCAACCCAAGGAAGCGTCATCGCCTTCCCCCTATTTTACCTTTTAGGGTATTCATGCCCAAGGACGTAACCGTCGCCCTCTTCATGTCTCACAATTTCTCTATATTGAATCATTATCAATAGAGTTAGTTTTCCTAACCATGCTTCTCAATTTATAACATGTGTCAATTCATTATGTTCCTCGCCGTACAATACAAGACGAGTCCATGTCATAGTTTCATATGTGATAATCATATAATATCAGTTCAACATAGATATATATATATTGCGGCAAAACAATCAATTTTAATTCTATAAAAACCTCACAAAAGATGAGTAAGAGAATCCCTACCTTTCAAGCTTATCAACAGTCTCTTAATCCTGGAATCAATTAACGTTAGCTCCATACTCCCTTGATCCTAAGGCGTGCATAAGGACAATTAAAACTAAAGCACAACATACAACTACATTCATAAAATTTATTTTAATTTAATCTTAGAATTTCAAGAAATAACCACTGCCCATAGAGGTATTATAAAGTTTAACAATATAAATTTTCTGTCTAGGGCATATACACTTAGACTTCATACATATGCTCCAAAATAGCAACAAACATATACTTAGGTTTAAGAACGCAAATTTGAATAATCCTTTAGTATAAAAGAAAATTTATAAATGAAAGACTAAATTTGTTCATAAGATTCTAACCTCGGATTATGGTTAGTTGGAAGCTTGAAATGGCTTCAAAACAAGTTCCTTTACTTCAGTATGACTGAAATTCTTGCTCAAATGGAGGTGATGGTGGCTGATTTTTATGGCTGCCTTGAAGAAGTTCTCTAAGTATTTTGCTTCAGCAAAGAAATGAGAAGAAGAGTGTGGGAACCGTGGAAGAGAAAGGAAGAAAAGATGAAGTCTTTGAAGAGAAGTGATAGAAACAATTATAGAGGAGACATGTTGAAGCATGTCACGGAGGAAATAAAGAAAATGAGGGTCAAGAGTAGTTGAAAAAGATATCCTTATGTCTCATCTAAAGACTTTAACACACATAATGCCAATATGACATTTTTGAGATTTATTAGAAGTTCTAAGGCTTTTTAGTAATCATACTAAATAAATATAGGAGAATTTTAGAAAATTTAAAAATAGATAAAAATAAATATTATAAAATAAATTTAAATGAAGCAATTTTTTTTTATACATTAAAAATTAATTTAATTACCTCAATACCCGTTAGGAGAATAACGGGTGTCACAGCTCTACCCCCCTTAAAGAAATTTCGTCCTCGAAATTTCAATTCTAGCAATACTAGTAAAAATTATGATTCCACTATGATTCCAATTCTGAGTCTAAACCGTTAATGTTGTTTGTCCTCCAAATTTAAGTTATCGTATTTCCACTTATTTACTTGCATAATAAATCTTACTCCTAAATCCCTCAATGAGAGTATTTCTGACAAGTTTCAACTTATAACACCGTATAATAGTCTAAGAATCTGATCAGGCATACATATTGACCATACCATGATTCCAGTCCTTCATTGTCCATGGACTGTGATTTACAATCACATTTAAGGAGATTGCCAGAGAAATTTTATATACTTCATCTTTAGGTTCCTTTTCCTTTTTGAGTAAGGAAAAGTCAAATATATTTGATTTCATACCTCAACTAATAAACTAAAACATAATCATAAAACATATATCACAAACACTTTTATTCAAAACTATACATTAAACTTACTCATAGAGATATTAAACGGAATCTCAGAGTTGCAAACATACCCGGCATATTTTTCATTAAACAGCTATCCTCATGACACAAACATTCAACCCAAATAATATACTCATATTTCATATGGAATATCCCCATAACTGACTCTGGTACTTCCACATAATATTAACAGAATATTACACATTACAAACATGATACGGATACGTTTCGAGAGTACAAGGCACTCCGTATACCAGCTATCCATATCATGCATGCTTATAGGATACAAAAACATCGATAAACAAAAGATCGGACCTTAAGAAGGATGCGTTTCGAGAGCATCAAGTACTCCGTATCCAGCCATCCCGGCATTAGGCTCAATGAATCTAAAAGATTGAACAACGACGTACCACAAGAAACACAGAATACAAGGTAAACGGTTATTCGTAACACACGAAATACGGACACACATGCCTATATGCCAAAGATAAAACAAAAAGATTACAGATGGAGATTCAAATCAATTGGCCGCTCCCGGCTTTCCCTTTCCCATTCAAGCTTGGATGTTGTAGTGTCGGATTCTGGATGTATGATTTGCATTTTATCTATCAATTCCTCAGCTGTTGAAGTAGTAACAAAGATTTGTCTCTCCGATTCTATAGTGATGTTTTCTTCCACAGCGTAATCTAGAAATTTCAAAAGACCGTCATAAAAACCATTTACATTCAGCAGACCCAAAGGTTTGGAATAAAAGCCCAACAATTGCCCACAAGCAACTATAAATATTTCCTCAAGAGTACCTAGACCACCAGGTAATGCTATAAAAGTATCAGAATTATAGATTATGTCTTTAAAATTTTTAGGGATACTCCTGACTCCTTCTCCCTTACCTATGGCTTCCTTACAAAGGTTTCCTTCAACTGGAATATGAGGCCAAATTCTTACATCAGTAGCGTCACTAGACCTAGCTGCTAGTGCCATATTTACCATCATTTTTATACTACCACCCCCATAGATTATGTTAATCTTCTTGCGTGCTAGGACTTGCCCTAAGTGATTTGCAGCTTCTAAATAAGCTTTATCTTTTTCAAGGCTGGAACCACAAAAGACACAGACATTCTTTATTTTCTTCGTGGACTGGGAGGTAGACATATTTGGTTTATAGAAGTGGTTGCTTAATGTCTGCTCCACTTAGACTTCGGGTTCTACATGAGTTTTTAAAGATGAGAAATATACAAAAAGGGCTAAAGAGATAGACAAGTAGGTAATGAAAAGGTAATCCAAAGATTTAAACAAAATCTTGTGCGGATAAGAAAGTAAGATAAGGTGATTGATAGTTTACAGAAAATCTGATTCACTTTTTGAAAAAGATTAGACTCTAATTGTATAACTTTTGACAATTGAGAACAATTCGACAGAAGACCCTCATGACACAACTGTAGACTTTTTGACAAATATACACCAAGTCTAGAAATTTAATATAAACGACAAATACTGTAGAACTTTTGAAATTTGAGACACAAATCTTGAAATATCTGGATAAGCTTTTCAAAATTCAAACATATTACTGTACCGTATGTAACGTGTCTGATAAGATAATATATTTATTATATATATATTTAAGAAAATCATAAATTAAATAAGATATTAACACTTACTGTATCAATCTAATAATCACAATTATTTCAAACACAAAAGCAAATATTCTGAGTAAAAGAAAAACACAAACTGTTGAACATCAGCTAAAACTGCTTCAAATAAGTAAAGACTAAATAACCTTTATAGAGCGATAACTTATTCCCCATCCAGTTTTCTTATGGCTTGGCAAATAGGATCTAGAAATACCATATTCCTGAGGCGTTGTCTTTCTGTATAAAATTTAGGCCAGAGTTTAAAAATAGCTCCTTGAACATATCCACTAGGGTGACCGTGGAGAGGAGGATGGATGCTATCCAAGTTCTCCTTTGAAAGTCCATTCCTACAAAACCTTATTTTATCCTCTCTATTCGTAGACATATAACCAGGTGAAGTACATTTACCGTTACAATTTTGTCTTCCACATTTGTTACAAGTGACCACGATGGCACGAGCTCTTCTTTTCATTGCACTACGACTGGTACCTGTTCCTGGTAAACCGACATCTTGACTAAAGTCACTCGGATGGATTTTCCCCTCTATTAACATTCTCACATCACAAGGGATACCAAAACGCATAAGAATCCACAACCGAGTAATTCTAGCCTTGTATTTCTTTCTGAGAATCTTTTGGGAGAGTGATGGTAAATACTTTCTCAGGTGTTGGTACTTTGGGTCCATGATGAGATGAAAGAAGAGTAAATAGAAAGGAAAAATTAAGATAGTAAATTGCAGAATCCTAGAATTCCTTCTTCTTTTAGAGAAAAAGAAGAATTTTTAATGAAAAAGAAGAGGATTTGCGATTTAGAGAGAAAATAACAAATTAAGAGAGAAAAAGTGAACTCGGAGAAATAAGCTCCTATGCACAGTAAACGTATTTGTAAACATTAATTAAACCACTGTATATGACACGTATAGAAACCACGTGGGAGAGACAGTGTGAATCAAACTGATTTAAGATTTGAACTAGGCCCAAATGTTCTTAGTTGAAAATGGTCAGGTTGTTTCGGGCCTTAACACATTTAAAACGAGTTAAATAACAAACATAAAATTGAAAACCAATTTGTATAAATCTTAAACACAATTTAAAGCCCACCATAGATAAAGTTAACTATAAACAACAAATCTAATTTAACGACAACAAGGATCTTCTTGAATGATATTTAAAATCATTTCATAACAACATAATCTTCCAGCAACTCAAATAATTTTGTTTTAATCAAAACCTTATTGAACAATGCATACACCCATATGTTATTCCTAATACTCAACATCTATCAATGGATTCATCATCATTACTACCAAGGGTTTAGAATGCGACTAACCTTGAAATCAATACGATTTACGTCTTTCAACGTAGACCATATCAACAAACAAAGACACTTGATGTTACTACTTAAGAACATCTACAATCCCCACAATTCTACTCATACAATATATAATTTCCTCATATAACAAAACCTTAGGTAACCAAAAGATTCACTGATACACTTAAATACAATGTACATAACGAAATATTCCAATTTTGAGATTCATGCATTCTAGACTTTACACAGTCTCAATAGACCAAAAGTCTAACATTTATCTCTCTCATGATTCAATACCATGATTCCCAACTTATATCATATTCCTCAAATATATAGAACTTTTAAGAAAAGATATTGACACTTATGTGCTCCATCGAATCCACACATAATCATTACTTAGGTTTGAATAGATTACGAAAAATTTGGCATATCTATGTCAAACTTTAAAATCAATAAATCAAGCCTTATATTTTTTTTTTATTGTTTTTCACGAGACAAAAGGCTCTTAAATCCTCGTATCTACACGAATTTCTCATCGTTTATACGAATTAGATATGCTTATAGATCCTAATATTATACGAATCTCTCATAAGCAATCTACTTATAAACTCATTCCATATAATTATCATTCCCTCATAACTATTAATACTTTCCTTCTATATAATTATTGTACTCATATAACCATTAGTATTTTCATTCTATGGCCTTTCCATGTTACATCCTTCTAAACTGTATAAATCAATGTGAAGGTTCATTTTGATGATGACAATGAAAATTCAGCTTCAAAACCATCTCAAAAATATATTTTTTTAAAGTGGTGCTACACTCCCTAGGTTAACCGAACCTAGGCTCTGATACCAAAAATTCTGTAACGCCCCTATATGGGGGTTAATAGTTTTTAATGAGATAAAATAAAAATAAATAATAAAAGTAAAACCTTAAAAATAAAATTTGCCCTGGACTTAAATGAAAACTCTCAACTCAAAAATAAAAATATAAACGACAATTAAACCACAGTTTTAATGTAGCACCTTAAATTTAATAATATAAACTGTTGTCATCATCATTTTATCCCTCAACACATTGTAATACAGTAACAGAAAGTAACAATTGATGCTTACATTATCATGAAGAACATTCTCAACAATTGAAGCAGTCCCAATGTAATATAGCTACATCACTTCCTCAACTATATTTCTCGTAGCCACCTCACACTTAGTGAGTCCTGAAAAGATAAAAATATAAGGGAATGAGCAACACTATGCTCAGTAGAGAAAGCCATTACTCACCTTTAGGTTTTTATCATTACCACATTAAAATCTGCATGGTTAGTAAGTCACATCATATTCCAGATTATGAGGTTTATTATGATCACATCTTATGGATACCGTAGTTAATCATTACCAAGTGTCATAATTACACATTTATACAAATATTACCAATCATCATTGTTCCTAGGTATCCATGTTAAATTGAGTATCACTCAACTCATCGAAACCCAAATGGGCGCACTTGATCACCCTATAAACATTCCAAGGGTGTTCCGGTGAGGGGACATCAAGCCCCGAGTCCTCACCAAGTCGATTCCTGTACAGTGTGTTCTGGGACTTTCAACCCAAGGAAGCGTCATCGCTTTCCCCCTATTTTACCTTTTAGGGTATTCATGCCCAAGGACGTAACCGTCGCCCTCTTCATGTCTCACAATTTCTCTATATTGAATCATTATCAATAGAGTTAGTTTTCCTAACCATGCTTCTCAATTTATAACATGTGTCAATTCATTATGTTCCTCGCCGTACAATACAAGACGAGTCCATGTCATAGTTTCATATGTGATAATCATATAATATCAGTTCAACATAGATATATATATATTGCGGCAAAACAATCAATTTTAATTCTATAAAAACCTCACAAAAGATGAGTAAGAGAATCCCTACCTTTCAAGCTTATCAACAGTCTCTTAATCCTAGAATCAATTAACGTTAGCTCCATACTCCCTTGATCCTAAGGCGTGCATAAGGACAATTAAAACTAAAGCACAACATACAACTACATTCATAAAATTTATTTTAATTTAATCTTAGAATTTCAAGAAATAACCACTGCCCATAGAGGTATTATAAAGTTTAACAATATAAATTTTCTGTCTAGGGCATATACACTTAGACTTCATACATATGCTCCAAAATAGCAACAAACATATACTTAGGTTTAAGAACGCAAATTTGAATAATCCTTTAGTATAAAAGAAAATTTATAAATGAAAGACTAAATTTGTTCATAAGATTCTAACCTCGGATTATGGTTAGTTGGAAGCTTGAAATGGCTTCAAAACAGGTTCCTTTACTTCAGTATGACTGAAATTCTTGCTCAAATGGAGGTGATGGTGGCTGATTTTTATGGCTGCCTTGAAGAAGTTCTCTAAGTATTTTGCTTCAGCAAAGAAATGAGAAGAAGAGTGTGGGAACCGTGGAAGAGAAAGGAAGAAAAGATGAAGTCTTTGAAGAGAAGTGATAGAAACAATTATAGAGGAGACATGTTGAAGCATGTCACGGAGGAAATAAAGAAAATGAGGGTCAAGAGTAGTTGGAAAAGATATCCTTATGTCTCATCTAAAGACTTTAACACACATAATGCCAATATGACATTTTTGAGATTTATTAGAAGTTCTAAGGTTTTTTAGTAATCATACTAAATAAATATAGGAGAATTTTAGAAAATTTAAAAATAGATAAAAATAAATATTATAAAATAAATTTAAATGAAGCAATTTTTTTTTATACATTAAAAATTAATTTAATTACCTCAATACCCGTTAGGAGAATAACGGGTGTCACATAACAACTTAAAATTTATAAGAGAAAATATTATAATTGTAAACTAGTTGGAGCCAAAGCCTTTTGGTTCAAACCAGTAAAATTAACACTCTATCAATACTAGACTACTAGTTACTAAAGTAAATTTCGTTGTTACATGCTGAACTATTCACTTTTTACATAATACACCTTAAACTTTTAATCTTTGCATGATACACCATGAACTTTGAAATCATAAGCAATTAAGGTCCAATAGCTATTTTAAATTTTTGTTAAGTACTCTTTCGAGCATTTTTTCTTAAAATGACGAGCTCTATCACTAAAAAAACTCATATCTAAATTTTGTAACTAAAATTGTCCATGTTTTTGAACATTTGTTAACTATTGATTATCAATAATATTAAAATTCAGGATATATTTTGTTAAATTTAAAAGTTCGATATGTATTATACAAAAACAAATAGTTTGGCCGGGTGCAACAATATATAATCTACTGTAGGTATTAGTTTTTCTTTTTCTTAGTAGAATTTATTAGTGTTTGGTAATATAAATATATATATATATATATATATAAACTGTTATAGAAAGATACCATGGCTATATTAGACATATATATTTTATCTTTATTTAATATAAATTGTTTTAGTATACGTACTCATAGTTTTGGTTTTTATTTATGACATCAAGGTTAACATCCATAATTGTTAAAATAAAGTTTTAAAGTATTTAATTTTAGTTTAATTATCTCAAATATTTTATGGATAAACAACTAAATTTTAATTAAGAAAATAAATTTATATATCTATGTAAATTATCTAATAGTCACTGAAAATAGAGTTAATTTCAATATGGTGTATTCATCAAAAGGTTTTAATAAATTAAATTTATAATTTCTAAATAAAAAATTCAAATTCTGCTTCTTAGTTGTAGTTCTTAGAATTGCTAGATAGAAACAAGGTTTACCAAGCATCCAATGTGTTGTAGATTTTCTTTTTTAACAGTGTGGAAGCAGCTTAGGAAAGTAATGCTAAAGGGATCCAAAATTTAGGTCTTGATATATAGAGCATTTTCTTAGCCGCGTTAAATAAATTCTTCCAAAAGCGTAAATTGATTAAAGATTAGCCAAATTGTTTTGGCATATAAATTTCAATCAGTAATAAGTAACAAGTGACAATGTCTTTTTCCCTATTTCTAATTTCTTATAGTTGATCATGACGTGGTGGTTCTTATAAAAGTTGCGTTTTGGGAGGTATAAACTCAAGGGTCAAGACATACTCATAAATTTTCCATCCAATTTTAGGTGGTTAATAACCAAGACTAATTTATTACACACACATATTATACTGTGTAACAACTGAGTGGAGGATATATGGTACTCTATAGGTCTGTTTGGTAAATAGATTCGAATTAGTAATTTAATTTGAGTTTGTGTTATTTGAATTAGGATTTAAGTTAGTGATTTGAATTATTATTCAAATTGATGTTTGGATGTGCATTTAAGTTTTAATCTGAGTATGGAATAAAATTGAAATTTGTGTTTGGAGAGGTAGTGAAGATAGTTTTTATTTATTAATAAATCTAATAAAATCTTAATGTTAATGATCTTAAAAAATATGCAATATGGATCTTGATTTACTACTCTCTTCATTAGGAACACAATGAAAAAAAAATCATCTCAATTGGATATCAAATAAAAAAGTTATGATTTTTTTCCTCAAATATAAGACAGAGAATTTTAGTTTTCACTATAGCAAAGATATCCGAGTATCAAAAGTTTAAAGGGGGTGAGAACTCTGAAAACTTGTATTCTTGATACTCAAATGATTCAGATTTTAGGAGAAATAAACACGTGTCAAAAGATTTTTGATATTCGAATCTAAATTTGAGTCTATTGAATTCAAAAAATGTATGAAACAAACATACCCCATATATATATATATATATATATATATATATACAACTCTGCTCAAGCAGGCCACACTCGTTGATTAAAGCAGCGAAAAAGCCCAATCTTTTTGGCGAGATTTTTTCACTGTCCGGCATCTTCAATACGATCTTGGCGTCTATAGACTTAGCTGCTCGACGAGTAGAACAAAATGCATTAGGTGGCACCCTTGATTTTGGCCGGAGAAGCCTCGTCGGAGTTGCCCTTCTCCGCCCTTTAAGCCATCGTCGAATCCACTGTTTACGGCGGCGGTGAGGTGCACTGCCTCCATTATTTGACTCCTACGGCAAACGGGGGAGTGAGAACCCCCGCCCAATTCTGCCCTTGTACGGCCGCACAATGAAGTCCAACGAGCCCCGTCGTCGCCGCCATGGAGCACGTCGAGTGGAGGATATATGGTACTATATATATATATGATTTATACGTAGGCATGCTAACGTTGATACGATCAAATTTGGCATTGACTTACTCCACTAAATGTCAATATAGTACGTTTTCGACCAAGTTGGTGGGGAAGTTACTGAAACACAAAATGCCTTTTTTTTGTTTTTGAAATGAAATAACTTTTGACTAACAAGACAGCGTCATATATTTCAACAACATTACATAAATCTTAAGGATAGATGAGCACTTAATTATGCCTTCACCTGCTCTGATTTGTCCAATACAGTCAAGTGCACCTCACATGTGATGAAGTTGTCTCACATTTAGTAACGTGATGAACATTTAGGTGTTGATGCTCTTTGCCGGGCTTTAATTGTATATGTAAGGCACTTGAAAGAGTTGAAGAAAATAAGTAAAGTAGGTCCCAATATACCTACTTCTGAAGATAAATGAACCAGAATTAATTGTCTAATATTGTTATAATGATTTAATTAATTGGTCCGTCAATAGGCTTCCTGTTTGTTCATTAATTTTTATGTCTTATTTGTCCAATTTATATTTCCACTATTACTCTCAAAGTTTTTTTCCCCCCTTAAAATTACCTTACCAATAAAAAAAAAAGATATCATATGACAATGAATTTTTATTTAGCTTTCACCTTGAGTTAGAAAATATTTTCAGTGAGTGCAATATAAAAAAAAAAATATCAGAGACAACTTTTTAAAAGATTACATAATTGTATATTTCAACTATTTAATACGGACACAGATACTGTTTTTCTCACAAAGCGGGCAGACAACTAAATATTTATACAAAAATAAAAAATAAAACTAAAATTTCAAAAATACGTCCCCCACTTGCCAATACTTTCCTCCGCCCGTAAATTCATGCACATGCATAGAAAAAGAATGCAAGAGACTTCTGAATTTTACTTATAAATATAAAATATTTCCATGAAAGTGACAACAGATTTTATTTGCAGTTATTATTAGTAAATGTCTTTGATCTAATCCTCAATTATTATTTTATCATTATTACAGAGCACTATTCCAATAAAAATTAGTTAATCACGTGCAAACCAACAAGCTACACCACAAATTTGAGTCTTGACCAACTACCTTTCAATTGTTTTTTTTTTTTTGGTTTTTTTTTTTTTTTCTGGAATACCTTTCAACGGTTTCCAAATCAAAAACGTACCTTTCCATAAGTGAGTCAAAAATTCAAATTTCTAATAAGTTTCACAACAAAAATAGTACATTTTTCTACATTAAATCTGATCCAAAATTATATATAAAAGAAACTTCTGTAAAACTTTTAATATATATGTGATAATTCAAAACAAAATTTTATTCCCTATTGTAAAAGAAAGGGAAAGAAATATACCCAATTATGTCACCATAATTTTCTACACGAAAGGTATTTCTCTTACTTTAACTTATAATAAGAGCAAATAAATTAGCAAAACAAGTAGCGTAATTTGATTTCTTAACATATTTGTCAAAAAAAAATTTGCCATAGAATATAACAAAATACGCTCCCATCCTCCTAGTAACGAATATTTGTGATTATTATTATTACTTCTACTGTTAGTACTTGTTAAATTTACATTTAAATATTACCAATTACGATAATATTATGACCAAATTTAATTTTGAAAAGTGTGTAAGAATAAATATTCTTGATCACTATTCATGTTTGTATCCAATCCATGGTAATTTCCATATAGGATTTTCAAATCTGAACTCAGTTGAAAGTACAAACTTAGAGGTGCGTTTGTTTCGTGGTTTGAATTACAGTTCGAATCATTTTGTTACAGTATTTTATCTCATAAAAATTTAAATCTTCATTCAAATACTCTATTTAAATACTCGAATCAAACGGACTTTTATTGTCTATTTTCACCTTTTAAAAATTCTTTGAGAAAAGTTAAGAAAAACTTATTGATGATGGTGACAATTTTTCAAGTACATGGAAAACGACACTCCATGGAATCAGAATCCTCGTCCACGGTTAATCCATCTCTCATTGTGTACGTGAAAACAAAATTAAGAGTTAAAAGTTTAAACTTAAATATTATAACGTATAAAAATTTTATGTTGTAATAAATTTTTATTTTTTATTATAATATATAATATTTTTATATTATAATAAATTAAAACTTAAAGTATTAACTAACTTGTAAAACTAAGCCTAATACAATTCAACTATTATTTCTGTGTCAATTGAATTTAAAAAAAAACGTGTGTGGGTTTGTGTTTTTTATTATTTAAATATATATGCCTCGCGACACAGTCCATTTGAACACAGTCATATTGGTTGGTATTATAATTGCAAGCCTTCCTGGTGATGATCATGTATGACGAGTACAAAATCAACAGTGTAGGGTAGGGGTGTCCCCCTTCCGATTTCAATTCCATTTCGCGGGATTAATAGGGCCCCACAAGATTGTTATATTGGTTTATTTAGATATGACCTAAAAAAATGTTAATTATATAATTATATTTTTTTGTTTTAAGAAATTAAAAAAGTATCCTTTAAATTAAAAAAACTTGTTTCAATTTTATCTCTTGAAGATTTTTTAGATAAAAAAAATATGAAAATAAAACAAACATACATTTAATTAGACTAAGGTTATTTTTAAAATATATTTTTCTTTTTGAGAAAATTTTTAAAAAATATGTTAACATTTAAAAACTCATAAAACTTAAAACATTTTTACTTGAAATTTTATGTTTTGTTTTAAGAGTTTTTATATTTTTATGTCCATAAAATATTTTTCATAATTATTTAAAGGTAGTTATGTCGTTTTGTCCCATTTTTTCTATTTATAGGGATGAAATTAAAATAAATTTTAAATTTAAAGGATACATTTGTAGTTTCTAAAAATATAAGGACAAATTAAAAAATAGTTGAAACTAACATGTATAATTATGTAATTACCCAAAAAATATGGTAGGTTATTATCATTTTGGGTGTTTTAATGTAGTGTTTCAATTTCAATTCAAACAGTATAAAGCTCTTATATGCTACGATGTAAAGTAAAAAATATTACAGTATAAAGCTCTACACATGCTACAATATTTTTATTTATAACTTTCAGTTTCAACTCATTTTTCAAACACCCTAAACAATCACAATGGTTGTTTAAAGGAAAAAACCAAAACAATATCTTGTAATTTTCAAAATTATCATTTTGTTTTTTTTGTGCCTCCACATATGTTTTTTGACGTAAAATTTCATATTTATCCTTTTAATAATGAATTTATACTAATTTTGTAAAGCTATGATAAAAAATCAAAACAAAAGATTTAAACAAAAATCATCAAATAAACTTATATATGTGAATTTATTCTTTTTTTTGGCATGATTTTGTATTTATTTTTCTTTATAGTTTTAACAAAATAATTTGAGATTCATTAATGAAAGGATAAGTTAGAAATTTAACGTTATAAAACACATATTTAGAATAGTAAAATGATATTGTAAAAACTACAAAGTACCATGCTATTTACTAATCAACAAGATACTAATGTGTGTTTCCTTAAAATAAAAGCTTCTAAAATAATAAAATCTAAATGTGATTCTGACTATCTTTTGTGATATAAGCCAATGCAAACTTCTTTATGAAAGAAGTAAGAAAAAAAGGTTGAGAAATCTGAAGAGAGAGGGACAGTCGTAACTCTTAAATTTCCTCTCCAAGCTTGCTTGGCTATAAACTTCCTAGTGAGGGTGAAGATGTTTGCGCTGGTTGGGGCACATCAAAGGTGTAGTAGAGGATGGAGGTTGTTAATTTAGAGCGTTATTCTTGATGAGGCTGACGTCCAATGGTACATGATCTTTTAGGGTTGTTAGGGTTTTGATATTGTTGCGTGTCTCTTTGGCTCACCTGCTTTCTGTCACGCTCCGAAGTACGGGAGGTGACGTGGTGGATTATTTAAATTAATTAAATAAGAATTTAGTTAAAAACACAAGTTTAAGGGTTATATTAAATATTAAAAAAATGTGAAAATTTTTAAATCTTTTTTTGTTTTGAGAAAAGCATTCACAATCATTAAACATATGAAAACATTAAGGCATACATTAAGTAAATAATAAAACAACAAAAAACCGCGAGTATGGCTCCCACTGACCCATAACTTGTGCACGCACATAGTACTGACAGTATAATGATACATTCACAGTCCAAGCAAAGAGAAAATTAAAAATGTTACATGCCTTAATCAAATATTACAATTAGCCTACTCAGTCCTTCTACTGCTCCTAAGTTCTGTCCTAAGAATCTTCTCTGAACCTAAGCAGAAATCCACCTAGAGGGGGGAAAGTTTTAAAACAAATAAAATGTGAGCGAAAGGCTCAGTAGGACTATAATTTAAGAAACATCAAAATTTTAAAGAAAAATATCATTACTCAAGAAATCATTAGAAGCTTAATTAAATAAGTTTAAACAAAACCGTTCTTACCCAAACAGTTTATTGGTCAACCAGAAATATCATCAAATTCTTTTTTTGGGCAAACCATATGAATAACACCACCGTAGTGGCCCAGCTGAGTTTCGGGACCTGCCCCCAAGGTCGATCGTTACACGACCCGATCTCTGATTATGGCATCATGCCCTTATATTCATTTCTATTATTATACAATGTCCATTTACCAGATGTTCTCATTAACATTCATTATGAAGTTCATTTTAATTCACGGTTTATAGAAATAACCGATAAAGTCTCATTTTTAATCAATCGTTGAAAATATTTTGATAAAAACCCTTTTCAATGCCAAATCATTTGAAACTAGGTTATCAAAGAAGGGGTAGAAGTCCTACCTCGATACTCGTACCAGTGCCCCACACCGTAATCCCGGCCTGTTATACGTTAGCTTTGCGGAACCACGAACGACCCTAAATACAAACTAGGTCTATCAGTATCTAATTTAAGATATCCTACGTTGCTAAACTATTTCATGATGTCTTAGTGTGTCATTTGTATCTTAAAATCATTCTATAAGGTTAAGATTTCAATCGGGGTTCAAAACAGTAAAAACGGATAAAAATCACAAAATTTGCTCTAGTTCGGTCAGCCTGCCGGTCTCCCTGGTTCGGCCGGCCGAACTGCACAGTTTGGCTTGCCGGAGGACCAAGTCCGGTCGGCCGAACATTCCCAAATTTGGCATGCTGGACGGATGAATTCGGCCTGCCGAACTGAAAATTTTTTAGAAATTTCAGGCACGGGTTTTGGGTCTTCCAAAATCCAAATCTTCGTTTTAACCTGTTTTTTCTCAAATCTCAGGCATGCAAAACATTCATCGATGATAGAAAAACATAATAGGACACCTTTAAACTCATTTAAACAAGATTTTCACACAAAATCTAGGAAAATCCAAAAATAAAGAAAAAGAGAGAAAAATGAACAATCTTGATTCAAATCTATTTTTCTTCAAACAAAGCTTAGATCCTAGTTGTTCTAAGTCTCATTAACTCAAATCAAAGGTTTCCTAAGCTTAAACAAACTTAGTTTTCAAAAATGCATGAAAAATTAAAAATTTAAAAAAGTTTAGAAATTTCAAAACTAACCTCAAATTGAAGTTTTAAATCATGTTTTTGGTTGTCAAATCACGTTCCCGAGCCTCCTTTTTGCTAACCCAATGCTTGAGCTTGATTTGATTCAAAAAATTTGGGAGAAATTGAGAGAGAGGGAGAGACCGAGAGAGAGCAAGAGAGAGACTCACGGGGAGAGAGAAAAAGAGAGAGAGTGTGAACCAAAGAGAGGGAGAGGGGAGAGAATAAATAGAGGGAAAATAGTTGGTGGCTTTACGGTGCCAAAACCATATGCCGTCCACGGTTTTGTAAAACCGAATATATTTGACATTTGACAAATTGTTTTGTTTTAAAAACTTAAAATAACATTTTAAAACAATAAGAAGTCATTAGAAATCATTAAAATAAGATAAATGACTTTAAACTTAAAATTTCACTAAATGATCAAATTAGGTTTAAAAATATTCATTAGGGCACACTAATACACCATTTTATATTTTCATATCATTTAATTAATTTCAGGGCGTTACACTTTCTTTGACGACTTTTTCATTGATCACCTCGTAGCAAGAGTTTGTGACCATGATTTTTTTTTTTCTTTCCTTCATGTTTTAGTTTGCAATAATCGTGGGTTTTATCTTGATTTGGTAGTGTATTTGTATTGTTTTCTAGTAGTTGGCTGTATTTTGATTCTGCTAATTTTATTTATGATTAACAGTATTGTTGTGTAGTCTTTAATGCCATGGTTATTATTATTATTATTATTATTATTAATTGGATTTTGCCATCAATTGTAGAGGTTTTATTAAAAAATCACGTGTGTTATCGCTTGTTAATTATTTTTGTGTTTAATTTTGAAGCTTGATATATATTTATTCTTTCAGAATGTTCCATGTAAATATATATTGGTGAAACCGATTGTTTATTTAAATCACACTTTTCTTGTAGAATATTTTCTATTTGAAACAGATCTTATATATATATATATATATATATATATATATATATATATATATATATATATATATATGAAAGTGAGAGTATATTGCACTCACAAAAAACATATACGTGTGTATGTTGAATTTAATCAAGAGGAATAAACTTCCGTTTTTAAGGCAAAAGAGGAATATGCTTTTACTTGTTGAATTTTTTGCGATACAATTTTGCTCGGAGGTATGTTAACAACAAAATGACACAATCAGAATCAAACATACCATTCATTATACATGAAAAAAAAAAAAAATCATCAGGTATATTGTACGTCAACATCATTTTTGGATATAATTGAATGGAATTTATTCTATTTATTATTTTCAAATTACAATAAGATGAAATTCTATACAGTAAGAGCTTCATTCATGCAGTGTTTGACAAATTAGTTTGAACCAAAAAATTAATTCAAAAATATAAGCATACAAAGCTTTATACTGTAACAAATTTTTTTTTATATTATAATATGTAAAACCTTACACTAGTATTAATTGTTTCAATTGGTTTGCAAACAGAGCATCAGTTTTATTGATTTGTACTACGTTTTGACTTTAACATGGTTCCAATATCATTCAAAACTCTGTCCTATTTAAAGATTTTTTCTTTTTAGTCTTGCCACAAACTTTTCTTGAAATTATTTGAAATTTTGCTCTCTTATTTTCATTTTGAATTTAGCTTGGGCAATATATTCCTTTGTTAATTTCATTCCAGCAATGCAAGCTTAGTTTGCGAAAGGCCATGATAAATTATTGGGTAAATTTCACAAATTTTTCTTGAACTTTGGCACATGTATTAAAATACCTTGTGAACTTTAAAAAGTACTTGTTTTTTTTCTCCATCTGTGTTCCTCTAAATTTCTTTTTCCGTCTGATTCTATTAAAAAATAGATGGAATATCATATGTGTCGTGCGTGATAAATATTCTTTTATCCTTTTAACTATCTGATCAAATTTGGGCATTTCATTTGTAATTAGGGTTGAAAAGAAGGAAAGCGGGCGGGGTGGGGGTGGGGGTAGGGGTGTTTTTCTTTTCCTTTTTCTTTTGTGCTTTACATGATTCATCATTTTGGCTTTGAAAATAAAAATAATCAAAAACACAAAATCTAAGAAAAAATTATAAAAAAAAAATCAAGAACAAAAGATTTAAGCAGAATATATATATTTATATAAACACATTTAAGAATCTATGTTTGCAATAAAAAGCTATAACTTAACAAACTAAAAAAAAACTATCATTTCTAGTCCCATGGTTCAAAGCAAGAATTATTTATCCCTATGGTTACATAATTGTAGCTGGGAGTGAACAGCAGGCGGTTTGGCCGTTTTTGGGCCAGTGCAAGTCTCTTTTTTTGGATGGCGGGTTGGCGATTAACCAACCCGTAGACCGCCTGTGGAATGACGAGCTGTTTCGGTTTAGGGTGTGGGCAGGTTGAGACGGTTTGGACTTATATTATAGCATAATGTAATTTTTTAGGCTTTTTGAAAAAAATTAAAAAAAATTGTAGAAAAAATAAAATTTCATGTACTTTAAATATGTTTTAGAAAAAAGTACTAAGCCAAACTTAATTATTCTAGTATGTTTGCTTGTGAGTTCAACCAAATATTGGCAAGTTAGATTACATGGCTTTTTTTTTTTTCTTTCTTTTGATAATCAAATATACATTTCATGTTACTATGCATAAAAAAAGTGTAAAAAAAATAACTAACCTGAATCTTTAATTTGATATGAGAGCATTATCCGTTACTTGTAAAATCACTTTAAAAAAAAAATACATAAGCGAGCGGGTTTAAGTTGAACCTGTCACCTAAATCTTAAAACCGACACCTACCTATAACCGCTTTTTCGGGTGAGATGGGTGTGGGTGTAGGCGGGTGGTAGGTGCAGGGCGGCTTTTGTTCAGCCTTATCTGTAGCTTAACAAACAAAAAAAATTCTGACAAAAAAAAAAAATAATCCTTTGCATCTGCATATGAAAACCAAGAATACATCTTCTTGATTACACAATTATAGCTTAACAAACAAAGAATATAAAGAATCCCAGCAGAGAAAAAAAATCTTATGGTTCTTCATGTGAAAAGAGATTACTCCTCCTTTTTGTTGCTTCCTTCCACTTACACTTCTTTCACTATATTTCTTCTCTATCTCTATTTTTTTCCCCTCTTTTCTTGCTTTTACCAGCTCTAACAAGCGGAGGATTTTGAAAAGTAACTTTAAGAAAAAAGAATTTTGGGCAAATGACACTTTTTTTTTGTAGTTTTTTTACGTTAAAAAATATGCTTTTTGGGCATGAAAACTATTCTAGTTTTTTTTCTTTTCACTCTGTTGAGGTTCCTCTCCTCGTTACAGTTATTTTCGTCTTTTTTCTGAAAAAAAACTAAGACAATTTACCTGCCTAAAAAAAAAAGTCATTTCCTCACTCAAGAATTTTTTTTTTGCCCTTTTGTCAAATTCTTCCCTAACAAGCTAAGATAGTAGACTTTTGAGGCATAAATGATGCATTTTGAAGGAAAGAGCATTAATAAAACAAAAATTTCATACCAAACTCTCATATTTGAAAGCTCAACTTTTCCGTCTATTTTTTGACAGAATCAAACAAAATGAGGGTGACGTTTGAGGTTCGAGCAAGATTTTGACGTAGGTGTTAAAGTTCATAGAGCACTTATGAAATTTGCCATAAATTATTTGGATCCCATATATTAAATAGCCTTGTATCTATCACTATATACAAAAAGCATAATCTTTCTCTATGTTTTCTACCAAAACGACAGAGGATTGGTTGAAAGCTTTTTTTTTTCCCCTTAATTTTTTTAAGTCCTTCCTTCATTTTCTTTTCTTTTTAGTCCTATTTTTGGCTGAAATTTCTTTTAATTCCTTTTTCGTCTATATTTTTTTCATTTTCAATTCTCCCTTCTTTCTTGCCTTTTCTTTTTCTTTCTTAATTATCATACTAAATATTTTTCTCATAGCGACGTCATATAAAGATCTATTTCCTCTCACCTTTCTTACTTTCTAACTTTGTCATTATTTTTTTCAAATCTACTCTACCTGAATAATTTTTTTATAATATTAAAAAGTAAAAATAAATTAAGAAAAATAATAAACTTAAAAGAATCATTCATATTTGAAAAAAAAATTAACAAACTAAATATATACTCATAGTATGTGTTCTCTAACTAGTAGAATAAAAAGTTTTAAGTACCTATAATAGTCCTTAAAAAATGAAAAATTTATTTTTCAAAAGGAAAATTTCAAATTCTGTATTTGATGATTTTATATTATTGTACCCACACACCCAAAGGAAAAATAATAATAATAAAAGCTCCTCTATTCACCGTTAAAACCTTATATTCGTAGACCCATAATTTTTCATGTCATGACTAAATAAAAAGTCGGAAACTTTACCCACTCAACTAATAATTGTTCTATATAATATATATATATATATATATATACACACACACACACACTAATAATTTGTTCCATTGAAGGAAAAAAGAAGAAGTAAAACTAATAATTTGTTTAAAGCGGTCCATTGAAAATTGGGCAAATAATTTTTGCTTGTTTAAGTAAGAGCTTAACAAAAGAATACTTTATTTTTTTTGGTTGCCACGCAGGCAATACTTCCAGACATGTAGAACCATAAATTGACGATTCAATTAAACTTAAATTACTTTCTAAAAAAATGAAAAATTGCTTAGCTTTTACAGTAAAGCTTGCTTTCAATTTGCATGTGGTACGTAAAGTAACACATGTATTGTACATAGCACAAACTAATTTAATTTTGCTATCAAAAATATAATTGAAGACAATTAAAGAGGAGTGCGAAATAATTGCTCGACTAATGCAATTTTGTCGTTCCTTTTCAGGAGCAAATTTATGAACATGTGTACCTTTAAAAAATAATAAATAATGTAATAAATTTATTAAAAAAAAGAAAGAGAGTTAATAAGAAATTGTGATTCAAACGAAGTAAAGGACAGGCGGTCGTTTAAGCAACGTCCACAATGCAATTACACAGTAGAACGAATAATTTTATGGTCTATTTAGTTCGAGTATTTGAATAGAGTATTTGAATGAAGATTTAAATTTTTATGAGAGAAAATACTGTAGTAAAATGATTCGAACCTTGCTTTGAATATTCAACCAAACATACCCTTAGATACCTCTAATCAACCTCACATGAGTGTTTTTTATAAAAGTAATACAAAATAGAGACTTAGTAGTAGTTTTGTGTTGCATATTATAAATTTTTAATGTAAAAATTAATTAGACTGTTAAAAAATTAATTCTATAATAAAACAACAGCTCTTAATGATAATAAAACGCAAAGTTTATGATAAGGCGTGCGTTTGTATCCTACCGATAATTACTATTATTTTAATTGTTGGAATAACTTTTCAACAATTTCATCTACGACTTGAAGCACTTTTGCATCATACCATTGAAAAATTAATCCAATAATTAAATAACAATGAGGGATTTTGGAATTGGAGTTTTAACTTATGTTTTAAATTCAAGAACTGGAGCATGTGAGAGTTTTATACTGTAACAACTATTTTTTTTTGCTTTTTACGGTAAATATTGAGAGCTTTGCACTATTTATAATTATAAGTAATAGGTTTAAATTGAAGTTCCAAACACCCTAAATATTAATTGATAGATTAAAAATATCTGTCCTACCAAAAAAGTTCCCAAAAAAAAGTTCCTCGTAAAACTTTCAAAAAATGTTTAGAATAGTAATAGAAGGCAGGCGTTGCTTGTGAGATATTGTGAATCTCATATTATGTGACTTACCTTCTATTAGGGCATTATTGATGCTCGTATATTGCTAAAAAAAATTCTTAATAAAATCAATTAAACACCTAACAAGTAGGGACAGAGCAAACCACATATCAGGATGGACAACCATCCCGTCCTAAATTTTATTTCATTTTAATTTTAAATATGAAAGTATATAAAGATGTATTCTATTTCTTCCCTCAAATTATACTCTGTCCCTTATAAAATTGTCTTTCATCCTTTTTAAATTTTGAGAAATTTGCACTCGTAGTCTCTTAATTTTTTAATTGGTGACACTTTGATTTCTTTTTTTTTTTTTTTTCAATTTTGGCATAACAATCCATGAACTCTTGAATCCTTGGCAATTAATAGACTTCCATTAAAATCCGTTGAAAATCTAATGGAATCATGTAGATAGCAATTGTTAAAATGACCCCATTAGTGATATGTTCTTCAATTTTAGTTTATTGTTCAATTTTCACCTATTTCATTTAAGTTTTTTATTTAATCATGAACTCAGAAGCAAAAAAGGAGAATTATGTTTGAAGATTAGTAAGAACCGCCACCCACCAACCTCCTCCCATCCATTTCCAGCTAAGTCCACGGCCAGCCTACTCTGGTTGTCATAAGCCATCCCCACTCCAGGCGTCACAACCCACCTCTGTCCCACCAATCATGTGCCTCCTTCGGCCTAAATCATGACGACCCTGCCTCGCCCTGCCCCTCCCAAGCCTCCGCGAGCCACCTTGGGCCAAAATCGTTGTAACCAAGCCTCGCCCCATTTGTCGCGACCCACCTTTACCTCACCCATCGCGAATCTCCTAAGGCCTAGATCCTCGCAACCCAACCCCACCTCGGACATCGCGAGCTTCATCTGTCCCAATCATCGTGGCTCAATGCCAATCGATTAACTTGCTTGCCAAGATCAATATGCACTAAGATGCTGGCCTATGATAGATCCAAGCCTGCGTTCTGAAACGCTTGAGCAACAGTGTTCAACATCTTGTTCACCACCAATAGCAAGGGAATGCTTTAACAATTTCTTGACATGCATAAACATAGGCAACTCATCTTTATGGAAATATATGTCAATGAAAGAATCTTTTTGATATAAGAGAAACAACTACCCTTAAAGAGTAAGAACTTGTGATGCTAATTGTTCTCCCTTTAATCATGAGCTCCCCCTGTTGGTTCTGCGCATCACTTGTCATGGCACACTAGGGTATGTTTAGTTGAATATTTAAATCAATGTTCGAATCATTTTACTACAGTATTTTCTTTCACAAAAATTTAAATCTTCATTCAAATATTCTACTTAAATACTCGAATCAAACGGGCCCTAAATTAATTAAGACATTGGTAGAGGATGTGCAAGCACAACATCACTTCTTGTGGGGATTGGGGCATCGATAGAGGAATTCCCTTGCCAGCCACCTCAGGCATCGGTGGAGGAATGTTTAGCTTGTGTTTTGTTTTGTTTTTTTTTTTTTTTTTTTTCGTGTGTGAGTGTGTTTTTTTCCCATAATTTGAACTTTTTTAAATAATTTTTTATTAACGCATAAATTATGTGATTTTACTCCTTTTGCTATTATACCCCTTGAAATTAGGTCACATGATAAGTACAAGTATGTTTTCGTCAAATTTTTAACGAATTTGGATAAAAGTTCATTAATTACCAAGGGGTTGTTTCGATAAAATTAAATAAGGGAGGCTAAAATATCACTAACTTAAAAATTAAGAGGCCATAGGTAGAAATTACTCTTAAATTTTATATTTTTTTATTTGTCCTATTTTATAAGTTGAATCAGGCCCCACAATGGCCGGGGGAGTAATCTTGGTGGTAAACAGTGGTCAAAGATAAAAGCGATAAATTGGCGTTGGCAATCCCGGTCTCTCTCCGGGCCGGGGAGCTTGCATTCGGGCACGAAACCAACGGGAAAGTCCTCTCTCCATGTAGCTTCCTCTATAAATATCCAGCACATCCAACCTATCACACATGTGCTCACCTGCAAATATTTCTCCGCGACTTTACAGGACTCATTCTCTCTCCTCTCTTTCTTTCTCTCTCTAACTCGGTTAGCTGAGAGAATCGCAGAAGAGAGCTATTCTCGATAGCATTTTCGACTTCTTCTCGGATCTCTCGGTGGAGTTTCCGATCGAGTCCAAGTTGCGAGAAAAAAAAATGGCCAAGAATGTTGGAATTCTCGCCATGGACATCTACTTCCCTCCTTCCTTCGTTCTGCAGGTGATCGGTCTTCTCAATCATTCTTAGATTCTTTTGATCCTTTCCTGTTTGGTCGCTGAGAAAATTCGAGAAGGATGGAACATAAAGTCTCGATTTTGCTTCTTTTGTTTGTGTTATGTCTTGGTGCTTGAGAATTGAAAGAAAGAAAGAAAAAAAAAATGAATGTTGAGAGACAAACGACAGAGAGAGCTCGGCTAATCGGTTACTTCAAAATTAGGCTTTTGCCTGAGTGTTTTCTGTTTTCCTTTTGGTTTTTGGAGTAATCCTGAAGATGGAGATGAACGTATTAATTTCGGTTCTGAATCCTGATTTTCTCGATGTTAATTTGAAGAGTTAATAGTCTTTTTCGCGGATTTTTTTTTTCTTGTCGCCGTCGTTTTGTTGTTTGTCAATTTGTATTTCATTTGGTGTTATTTCCATTTTTTGTTGATTCTAAGATGTTTAGGCTGTATAATTCTTAATATCCTGTTCATGCATGTGAAGATGCTACAAGGTACTAGGAGTCTTCTTCTTCTCTCTCTTCCTTGAATGCTAGTGATTACTAGGCTCAACTCTTTTTTCTTTTCTTTTTTATTTATTTATTTATGAATTGCATCTCAAAGACGGTAGTAGATCTTTCCATGTCTATTTCATAACTCAAAAGGTCACTTTTTTTTTTTTTTTGTTACCATTATTACCTTTGTTTTGATGTAAACCCATTTTAAAATATTTTCTTCCGGTTACAGATTATACGTTCGATCGTGTAATTGTAAATTAATAGAAAATTTTTTTCCACATTATTTATATATGCACGTATATCTGTATGTATGCATATTTGCTTCTATGTATGCATATATGCATGTCAATGGGTGTGCAACTATCTAACAATCCTGTACTTTTCTTCCTTTACACAAAACAGGAAGCTTTGGAGGGTCATGATGGCACAAGCAAAGGAAAATACACTATTGGACTCGGACAGGATTGTATGGCGTTTTGTTCAGAAGTGGAAGATGTCATCTCAATGAGGTAGGAATGTTACATCCAATCATGAATGTTTTAGTATGAAAATTACAAAAAGGTGCCTGGCTTTAGCGTAGGGGAAAGTGTTAAAGATCCAAAATAAAGACTAAATAAGAATTGGCTCTTGTAATCCAGATCAGGCACTATAAATAGTTTAATGGCCACGGTTTTAAAGTGGACATGCTTGCGGTTTGGTGTAGTCAATTAAGAAAAAACAATTCTTGTAAATAAAGTAATGAAGAAAGAAAAAACACATATGCATGCACATATATCTTTTGTTTACTGAAGTCCAATATTAGACTCTATATTTATGTATTTTTAACTTTGCATATGGATTTCTAGTTTGACAGTGGTTACTTCCCTTCTTGAGAAGTATAAAATTGACCCAAAACAGATTGGTCGGCTGGAAGTGGGCAGTGAGACAGTGATTGACAAGAGCAAATCCATTAAGACCTTCCTGATGCAAATATTTGAGGTATTATTTGCAAGCACGTTCAAATTTCTGCCTTTATTATTCTTATCATTTTTATTTTATATCCTCGTTTTTTAGCAGGGAGAATTTTAAGGAAATTTCGGTCCAAAGATGCCTACCCTTCTAACATCGCCTCAAAAGAGTGAATGAGACTTGTAATTAAACATTAGGAAAAAAAAAAATCTTAAATGTTGATATATATTTCAACGTAGACATATGGATCCTTACTTGACTGCCCTGTATTCTTTGGTTTTTCAACTTCTTCTTTTGAGAGGTTTGGTTTATCAACTTCCTGTCCTAAAAAGAAAAGAAAAGAAAATGTTTGTAAGCTAGTGCAGTTGACTCGTAAGATAAATGTAGTCCTTGTTGTTTTACCAGTCTCAAAGGTTTTGCATCTGTTACATGCACAGTCTGCCTTCATTCTTAGTCTTGTGAAAAGCATTTGTTGTGTCCTTCCTATTTAATGTATGATTCCTCCAGACATTTATAGACTTTTACTTTCTCTTGTTAAAACATGCAGGAACATGGCAACACTGATATTGAAGGTGTAGACTCCACCAATGCATGCTATGGAGGAACTGCAGCTTTATTCAACTGTGTCAATTGGGTGGAGAGTAACTCATGGGATGGACGCTATGGTCTCGTTGTGTGCACCGACAGTGCGGTACAACCATTTTCCTTGGATCGTACAATTTACACGTTGCCTTACTAATGTTCAGGGGCAGGCTGATTACATATTTTATTTCCTATCCATTGAAATAATCTATTAAAGACCCGGAATAACTAGAATATTCTTGTAAAGGCAGGGGCATATTGCTTGTTCATTTTGAGGATGAATAATTTTTAGGTTGATTTACATATCGACAAACTTTTCCTCCTATTTTTTACCGGTGATTTCCTTTGCTAGGTTTATGCTGAAGGACCAGCCAGGCCAACTGGGGGAGCAGCTGCTGTTGCTTTGCTGATAGGCCCTGATGCTTCTATTGCTTTTGAGAGCAAATATAGAGCAAGCCATATGGCTCATGTTTATGATTTTTACAAGCCTAACCTTGCCAGTGAATATCCGGTAATCATTTGTTACCCATTTTGGTATCTTTGTGTTTCAGATACAGCAGTCATATGTTCTGGCTGTCAATTTTAGTAGTCTTTTTTTTTTTTTTTGGAAAAAATATATCTCCTGAACGTAGTGTCTGTTCAGTATGGTCACAAATTTGAGTAATGAGTATTTGGATTTGGATTTCTTCTGTTTAAATGTTTCATCTACTATGTTGTGATCAAATTGTCATTTCTATTAATCCATCTGTTTACAAAATTTTATTAGGTTGTTGACGGAAAGCTTTCTCAAACTTGTTATCTTATGGCCCTCGATTCATGCTACAAACAACTCTGCAAGAAGTAAGTTTCTCTAACAATCCTAAAATTATGCTTATTTTATTATTATTTAGAAAAAGCTGTCCTTAGTTGTGATATGTAAATCTCAGATCATTTTGTTTTTTTGCAGGTATGAAAAATTTGAGGGCAAACAATTTTCAATTTCTGACGCTGAGTATTTTGTATTTCATTCTCCATACAACAAGGTAGATCAATTTAATTTATATGTTATAATCTTCCCACTGTTACCCATTTCAATTTATCCTTCAAATTCTGAAATGCTAGAGCAAATTGTTCTGTTTTTCTTTTTCCTAATTTTTTTTCCCCTTTAAACTATGGCAGCTTGTACAGAAAAGTTTCGCTCGTTTGGTATACAATGACTCCCTGAGAAATGCCAGGTTATTTGCCCCCTTTTAATCTAGATATTATACTCTTCTAAATCTTTAACTTAAGTTTGCATATTCTTGGTGATTGATCTTATTTGTTTTTGTTTGCAGCTCCATTGATGAGGCTTCCAAAGAAAAGCTGGCTCCTTTTTTGACCCTCTCTGGGGATGAGAGCTACCAAAGTCGTGATCTTGAAAAGGTATGTTTAAGAACCCTGGCTAAGATTACAAAAAAGGCTATATTACTTATTCACCGTCTACTCTTCTACTTAAATTTTCCTGAACAGAAAGTGAGTTTTATTGAGTGATTGGAGTCACAGTTTAATTCTCATTTCTATCGCCTAAAAAATTTGAATTATTTCTTTGCCAACTGTTTTAACTTGCTGATAATTTTGATGTACAGGTCTCGCAGCAAGTTGCAAAACCTCTGTATGATGCGAAGGTGCAACCAACTACTTTGATACCAAAGCAAGTTGGAAACATGTACACTGCTTCTTTGTATGCAGCATTTGCTTCTCTTATTCACAATAAGAGCAGTGAATTGGTGAGTCACCTATCAATTCCCATTTTGCATTAGCAAATCAACAAGAACCCCAAAAAAATTAAAAAAGGCACTTTGTTTGCTAGAATTGCCTTCGCCGTATACAATTATTCTTTCTGATAATTTGATTTCTTTCATCCCTTGCAGGCAGGACAAAGAGTTGTGCTGTTCTCTTATGGGAGTGGTTTAACAGCCACAATGTTTTCATTGCAACTCCGTGAGGGTCAACATCCCTTTAGCTTGGCAAACATTGCAAGTGTCATGAATATTGCAGAGAAGTTGAAGTCAAGACACGAGGTATTTCTTCCTTCTTTATCCCCAAGAAACATTTTGTGAGATATGTACTGTTAGTGTCCCTGCATGTAAATACATATCTAACTCCTTGTTAGGAGCTTTAAAAATCTTATTCAAACGAATAAACACAGAATTTATGTTAATTATTAATCATGTTGAATGCTGCTAAGATCCTTGGCAATTGGGAAAACTTTTTCGGACTCTTTTGAAGTTATGGTTTAACTGTGAGGGCACAAGGAGGTGAACTTAGGAGACAAGGATGACTAACGGACAACTTTTAACTTCCCTGTTAATTCTGTAAACAAAAACCCTTTTGTTTTCTAGGGAGATTGCAGAGACTAGATTGAGCATATGCGCAAAGAATTACTTGGCCGTTTTGTTATTGACTACATGCTAATGAGCATTTTACCTTTCTTTCAGGTTGTTCCTGAGAAATTCATCGAAACTTTGAAGCTCATGGAGCACAGGTATGGAGCCAAGGACTTTGTAACTAGCAAGGATAGCAGCCTTCTTCCACCTGGGACATACTATCTAACTGAAGTCGATTCACTATACCGGAGGTTCTATGCTAAGAAGGCAGGAGGTTCCGGTACGTCTGAGAACGGTACAGCTGCTAACGGTCATTAATGTCAAAGTTAGTCCGACATGTATTGCCGTAAATTATGCCATTAGGGGGTTGGATGTGTGTAATAACGGAAGGTCTGGAATATACTTGATCTCCTAGGTCTATAATATATTAGTTCCTTTGGCAACAAGAACTTTCATTTTTCAATTTTTTTTCCCTTTTTTCTCCCCCTTTTAAGTTTGTCTTGCCAATAACAATAATGAGATTGTAAGCATTTTACTTGTTATTTCATTAAGCAATTGCAAGAACGTCTAAAATCTTCGAATAGGGTTTGTGACTTGAGGAGCATTTAAAGATGATTTGGGTAAAGTTCTAGCGTGGCTTCATCCGGTAACGGTAGACCAAAATGAACACTGGATCGTTGTACCTATAAAAGAAGGCAATCTCTCCTGTGGAGGCTTGAAAAGTAACTTATCGGTTTGTCTTCGTTCAGCCGATTTGTAGAAAAAAAAAAAGTGATTTTGATTGGATCTAATAATTTAAAGACGTGCGCTGTTCATAGGATCCCTCCTGAAGAAAAAGCTATAAAAGAAAAAGAAAGAAAAAAAGGAAACTTCCCGACCAAATCCACCCAACTATCCTTAAAAAGCCAACAAAAAAAAAAAAAAAGAAAACAGGAAGAAAAAAAATCCACCCAACCTAAGCAAGGACATAAATATTCACGAAATTTAAATTTCAATAGAAATTTCATAAATTTTGAGAAACCGAAATATCTTTCCACTGTAATATTGATTTCGGCAAAATATAAAAAAAATTAAAAATTTTGGCCAAGATTGGTAAAAATATTAATCTCAAAAAATCTGCAGTGTATTTTGTATAAAATTTCAGTACATATTGTGAAAATTTTGACTAAATTTTGTTAATGTTAGAAATTACAAAATTTAAAAGTTTTTTTTTTTTTTTTTACGTTGAATAATCTACTATTATTTATATTTTCAATGAATGAATATTTGTCTTGTACATATTAAGAATGCTAACATCGGGTGAAGATAATATTTTTGTGAGTTTACAAACCTACATGTGGTATATTCATAACTATATTCAGCACTACTTAAGTAACATGTCATGGCACCAATCTTGTTTGAAACAACGTGGAATTCTAACCATATTGGGCCTCACATGCCTTTTTATGTTATTGACAAATTTAATATGTATGAAGTTTATTGTGTAAATCATGTTATATTTCTTTTTAACATTTATTGTATCTTAAGGTATTAGAGATATATTTAATATAAAATTTCCCTAATTTTCATAATTTTTGGCAAAATTTTCATCGATATTGATATTTTTCCTAAAATTTTTATAAGATTGAAATATCGATATTGCTACCAATACCAATATTTTTATTCTTGCCTAAAAGATACAAAGGATGACAAAAGTCTAATGGTAAAAACAAACAAGGGTAAATAGTTCAGTTTGTATCTAATCTTTTTAAAAAGGTGCAATTTGGTCTCCAACCTTTTTTATTTAATTGGGTCTAACTGTTAAAAAAAGGTACGATTTGGTCCCCAGCTGTTAAGTTTCATCATTAAAAATGTTTTGATCATTTTAGTAAGGGTTTATTAATAATATGTCTAATGTTTTTTTAAAGAATTTAAAACTAAAAAAATAAAAAAGTAAAAAATAAGATTTTGAAAGAAAATAGACGTTTTCAACTTCTTCTTTTTTCTATCCCAGTTCCCTCAACACTTCTCCCACCCCGACCATCGCCCTTTTTGGCGAACCCAGCAACCTTCGAACCTAGCCACCCAACACAACCCACTGGCTCCAACACCGATAACTATTTATTAATAAAATCTAATATCTAATTGGGTTTAATTAATGAATTTACCCTTAAAAATTATAATTTTTATAAAATTGTGATAATGTATAATTAAACAGTATTAATTGGAAATTTCATTGCGAATGTGATGCAATGTTGGATATTGTTAAATATAGATTTTATGAGTTTAATTACTCAAAAATTTGTAAATAATATCCATAAAATAAATGTTATATCATAATTAATTGTAAAATTATGATATACATGAATGGGTAATTAGAGTATGAATAAGACATAGGGCCCGTTTGTTTTGTGGTTTGAATCACTGTTCGAATCATTTTGTTACAGTATTTTCTCTCACAAAAATTTAAATCTTCATTCAAATACTCGAACCAAACGGGCTCAGAGTCCATCGAGAACTTAACCCAGTATGAAAAAGAGGCCGATGCAGTATAAGTATACTGCTAAGTAAAAACGCAGATATAGAACATGTTACATTTGGCCTCCAAAAGTGAACGAAAGGTAAGTAAAATATTTTTATACAGTCTAAGGATATGA
Source organism: Artocarpus heterophyllus (assembly GCA_025403435.1). Lineage (NCBI taxonomy): Eukaryota > Viridiplantae > Streptophyta > Magnoliopsida > Rosales > Moraceae > Artocarpus > Artocarpus heterophyllus. Next base: position 32,774,489 of record CM046343.1, read on the forward strand.
GTTGCATTGATTTGACCACGACAGTGTAAGAAAATACTGTGTGGGGAAAAATTACATAGTGTAAATTTTTGAACCCCGCAAAGTGGACACCCAATTTATTTTTGTTGGGCCACCATGCCATGAAAGGTGGCCCAATCCCACGGTGACACCTAGTAACCCAATGGGTTACTTGATAAGTCATCCAAGAGGACAAACATGCATTAAATGCAAAGTTAGCCAAAATTTCTTTTCTTCTTCTTCTTCAACCTCCACGGTAGCCATTGTTGGAGTTTCTCAAAAATTTTCTGAACCTTAATCTTTGTAAAAATAGCCCCAATTAAGTTCAAGAGGCAAAATCCAAGGAATTCCAACAAGTTTTAAGGTAAAAACCTAAACTTTTTCAAGGTTTCTTGGGTTTTTTCTTGGGAAAAAGAAAGGAAGTTAATTCACGGTATTTTTGCATGGAAATAGTGTCTAGAAGGAGATTTAAAGAAGCCTTGGAAGGCTAAAAGCACAAGGAGTTATTTGGGATAAGTTTTGAATTTTAAAGTTTTGAAAAATTTGTGTTTTTTGTTTTGATTTTTATTCCTTTAAAAGCATGTGGGTTCTTGAGCAATTTTTTAGTTAAATCCCATAGAAAAATGAATTATGGCATGTTGATATTGTGGAAATTTAGGATTTAAGGTGCAAAATGATAGTTTATGTAAAAAGTAATATTTTTGTAATTTTAATGATAGTTTTTCAAAAATGATGTTGGGCATGGAAAATGATTCAAACAAGGGTAGAAACTGCCTTTGCAGGGGTAGATCTACTGTTTAAAAATAGATTTTTACAAAAATACCCTAAGGACTAAATTGAAAGAAAAAGTTTCCTTTCGACAGAAATGAAAATTGCCCAAAAAACCCCTGTACAGTGAGAATTTCAGAAAAGTTAAAACACAAAAGTTGTAGATCTCGACGAAACTGTTAGGCATTAAGGCAGTTCGTCAAAAATCTCAACCATTTGTGAGATTTTAATTTTTCAAGAATTTATTAAAATTGAAAAAAAATTGAAAGGACAAAAGCGGCAATTTACAAAATGATTTAGGGTATGGTACTTTGACTAAAAATGTTCTGTTTGAAAAATAGAAAATTTGGTGCAAAGAGATAAATTTTAGCCCCGGGGGTAAAACTGTCAAAATTTTTAGTTTAGGGCTAAACTGTAAAGTTTTACTGAAATTGGGCATAGAGATGAAATAAGGAGATCCGAGCCAGTAGGGTATTAGTTTAAAATTAGTATGTGGCTATTATTATTAAAATAACGAAATCGAGCTCGAGGAAGTTAGTAGACCCACCAGAGGCAAAATCGTCATTTTGCCCGAATAATACGAACCGCTCCAAAATGTTTCAAAAGGGGAAAAGGGAATGATTGGAAAGATTTCCACCCTTTGTTAGAGACGATAGGGTAGAATAAAATAGGAATAAGAAAACCAGTGGTTTTAGAGTTGTATATAGTTATGCAACTCAATTTATTAATTAACGAATGTTTTGTATTGAAACATAGTGAATTTGGCTAATGGCTTTGAAATTAGCCAACAAGACCCTAGAAGTCTAGGAAAGAGAAAATTGAGGTCGATTTGCATAGTACACAAAATCAAGTAAGTATCAATCCCACCTATAGTATGAAATTATAGGTATAGAGTGTGATATGTGTATATGTATACCTGTGTGTATGTTATGACAAGAGTATCTATAAGTATGTAGGTGTATACCTGTGAGTATACTAAATAAATACCTACGTGTATATTATATTGTATACTGGTGTGTATATTAATGTATACCTGTGAGTATAAAAGTATGTACCTGTGTGTACTATATCGTACAAGAGTATTTATATTTTATGTATAACATGTGTTTATCACTTCATGCATGATATGATAACTATAATAAATTGACTGTTAATTATAACACCAGAAATTTAGAAAAATGTCGTACCGACCCTTAACTCAAGAGGAGTTCAAAGGATATAGTATGGTCATGGTGTTACGTAGACCTAAGTGTGCAATGATACGAACACTTGGGCCCTAGTTAAAGACAAGAAATGATAATAATAAAGAAGATTTATAAGAAAGCATAATGAGATTATGCATTTTATTGAATGTGCATATGGGTTAAATGTTAGACATGTATGCCCTAAGGAGCAAAAAATGTAATAAGTTTTTGGAGACATTTTTTATCAATAAAGAATTTATTTATTGTTTATATACCAAATCTCGTCCTCTTTATGTTCATATTTGTTGAATATATGTTAAGCAAACAAAAGTCTGAGATTGTCGGTCTAAGTCTTAAGAATTGGGCATATGATGGACTGATTATACAAAAGACACGATTCTTAAGGTGATGGTCTAAATCATAAGATATTGAGTAAATAATGTTGGGCGCTTTAGTCATGTAAAGATTGTTATGTTGTCTATATCCCAATTGAGAGATGGTTTGTCTTGGCCATCGGAGGTGGACTTTGTGAATAGAAACATTGGCACGTTGTCATAGGTGACGATGTGTTGGATCGGGACATAAAGTGAATTGATTTGGATTAATAATTCTGTCTTGGCAAATTGATTCACTTTAGACAATCATTTGTATTGTATCTTAATCCTGAGATGAATAATGGGCCCGTTATCTTGACTTGTGTCTCTTCTGATGTATCAAAGGGTGACACCCACATCTTAACAGCGGTATACATGCTGGTACGTTGGAGGCATGACTCTTGATAGCGTAAACTTGTTATTCATAGATATGGAATCTATAGCTCCTCTTTAGGAGTAATGATATCCTCTAATATGCGTTATCCTATAATTGAAAAACTAGAGTGCTCAACCATTTGGATACATAGGTGTAACTGAATGGTATACTATCTTTGGATGGTAAGTTTTCTGATGGTGAGATAATGGAATGTAAGATAAAAATAATCAGGAAGGGAAGATAGAACTTACCCTTAAGCCGATTATGGATAATCATATGGGGATACGATACACTATGATATGTCATGAAGACTTAGCTATAAGGGCTTTGTAATTTTATGTAGTTCGAAAGTGCAGCTCCAAGCTTTTAGTGGAGTAGCGCTGGAGTTGATAATTATGAAATGTATATCTGGGATATTGGGTTTCGTAATTATCAGGAGCTTGAACTATATAGGTCCATTTGGTCTCCTTTGCTAGCTCACAACATCCTGTAATGATACAATATACTTTTTCAATAATTGGTAACTTATGTCGGATTTATCAGATTGGTTAAAATTTGAAAAAATTAGATAATTTATGTCTGTTTATCGGTTGAATTAATTTTGTGATAAAATTGATTCAAGATAAACTTGTTGAATTATTGTGATCGGATAATTCTTGTCTGTTTATTGGTTGATTTAATTTTGGATAAATTAGATCAAGATAAACTTGTAGAATTATTGAGAATTCATTTATTTTCTTATAGATTATCTAGATAAAGTTGTTTTGATCATATAACTTTTCTATTTGGTTATTTGAATTAAAACTGAGACTTTATCCTATAGAATCTCGGGTGGAAAATAAACGATTCACGGAGATATTTATTCGGTAGTTCGACCTACCGATCTACATGTTTGGCCTGCCGATCGTTCTGATCGGCCTGCCGATGAGCAAAGAATAAGATCACGTGTTTTTATGCCGATCTTTTTAGATATTGATCCGAATTTGATTCTGTTTTGAATTTTGAGACCTAATCTGATTAGGATTGACCCTGGGACCAACCTTTATAAATAGAGAGTAAGTCTTAAGAGTTACTAAGACTCTATCCTATAGAATCTCGGGTGGAAAATAAACGATTCACGGAGATATTTATTCGGTAGTTCGACCTACCGATCTACATGTTCGGCCTGCCGATCGTTCTGATCGGCCTGCCGATGAGCAAAGAATAAGATCACGTGTTTTTATGCCGATCTTTTTAGATATTGATCCGAATTTGATTCTGTTTTGAATTTTGAGACCTAATCTGATTAGGATTGACCCTGGGACCAACCTTTATAAATAGAGAGTAAGTCTTAAGAGTTACTAAGATCAATTGAGAGATTAAGAGTGATACTCTGCTAGTGAGAATCTGAAAACTCCCTGAGAGCTTTTGTTCACAAATCACAAACACTTGCTTTGGGTTCTCTCGATTGGTTGGAAGGAGAGTCACCTGGTGGAAGAGTTGTATGTGTAAGCCCACACTCACTCCGGTCGTGGATAGAGAATACCAAAAAAGACCAGTTGGTTAAGGCACTTCTAGAACGTTAGTTCTCTTTACGTTTTGCGAGGGTTCTTCAGCAATCAAAGGTTAGTAAGATCTGTTTAATTTATGCATATAGCATGTCAAACTTGTGTTTTAGAAAATACATTGATATAAAATTTTTAAAATTCCCCTGCGTACTATTTTTCCATCATTAAATGGGACTTACTGGGCTTAAGCTCATTAAGTATTTCATGTTGTAGATATTCTGACGAGAATGACTGAATAATTCTATTGATGAGCTGGCGGAGGGATGATTAGTGTATAGATTAGGTATGAAATCCGCCGCTGTTATGTTTCCGCTATAACATATTTTATGTTATTTTGAATGTAAAGTTTAGAGAACAGTATTGTATAAGAAAAGTTGTTATGTAAGTATAAGTATATATCTGTGTTTTCAAAGTTGCTAAAACTAGTATTGTACAAATAAGTGTGTTAAGTAAATATATGTATATATTTGTGTACCAAAAGAAGTTAATATACGTATGTGAAAGAAAAAAAAATTTCAAAATTTTCATCTATATGTAAATAAGAAAGGGTTAATCACAGCCCCAAAAAAGCGGGTTGTGACAACTATAGCACTGGCCTTTTTGCAACGGGAGCGAGCTCGAGATGGGAAGCTCGCCCGACGAATCCTAGCCAACCCACTACCAACTTGCTCTACATAGATCTCTCGTCACTGGTCCCAACCCTTTCCTAATGCTGACGCAACCCTAAATCTTAATTCACCTGAGAAAAACAAATGAAATTCTGCAATTGGATCGCAATGTCCATTGGAATTTTAAAACTCAAAAGAACTCCAACACAAATCAATCACCCTGCTCTTCATGGGAATTGGGTATTTAATTTTAGTGTTTTTAATAAAAATTTGAATGTATTGATTATTTTGAAGGCTTTGTATTATGAATTAATATATATATATATATATATATATATATATATTGAAGGGTAGTTTGATAAGTTTGATTAAAAAAAATAATGTATAAAAAAATTTTCATCTAAAATTAAATAGCAAGGACCAAATCGTACATTTTTTTAACGGTTAGACTTAATTAAAAAAAATTAGGACTAAATTGCACCTTTTAAAAAGATTAAGAACCAACCAAGCTATTTACCCAATAAACAATTAAAAAGTTGTATAGACTACCACGCTGTTTAGCAAGGAGTGGTTTTAGCCATTATCTCAGTTATGAAATAGTGTAAAGCTCTCACATGCTACAGTAAAAAAGAAAAAAGCTACTACAATGTAAAGATCTCACATGCTACAATAAAAACAGTTTTAACCAATTGTTTTCACCATCATACCAAACACCCTACACATGATGGGTTTGCCCAACCCATCTCCTAAATATTATGAGGCCATAGAGGTTATAAACTAATTGGGTTTCATGACTGATCCGTGTCAAGAAAAAGAGATATTTATATTTTATGTCACATTTTTTTTTTGGATTGATTTGTGTCACATTTAAGAAAACTATTTAATTAAATACCATAAATAAAGACATCAATTAAATTAAAAAGACAAATATACTTATCCCAAGGATGTTACTACATAATCTCACACTGTGTTAAATGTTGGTGGGAATGAAAAATGGAGTGAACGATAAGGGTTAAAGGATTTGAGAGTGGAAATAGAGAAACTGTATTATTTGGTTGTGGTAATTTTTGAAAGTTAAGGAAAATAGGGTAGATAAAAAGTCACCTGTGGAACTTACGATTTTAATCTTTCCAAAGCTAAAGAGAAGAGTGAAGAGTGAAATTTGACTGTTACAAGATATAAACTCAACCACAAGAATAGTCTAGCAATAATTTCATACATAACTCAACCACAAGATATAAAGGTTTAAATTCCTTCATCTCCTAAATTTATTGTAAGAGAGTACAAATGAAATTGGCAAAATTACCAAACTATCCTCACGCATTAGAAAAACCATTGACGTGCAAGAAAAATTTATGAATAAAACAATAAATCTATAAATAATACTACTTTTTCCTTTTTCTCTTCACTTTGGCTTACAATACCAAACAGCATAGCGTTTTCCTTGTAAGTTGTATAACAATTTACACAGACAATCAAACAGCAAAATTTCCATAATTCAGCCTGACCCAGTAATTAACGTGTTTTGGTCACGTAAGAATCCTTCATTAATTTTTTTTTTTTGGCTCAGAACTTTGGATCAAATTCTCCTTTCTTGTTTTGCATGGAAAAAGTGTCAGTTGAGGCATAAATTCCATTACTCATGATCAGTTTTGTATACTTTTCATTTTCATTATGTTTCATCATATTTTACAGGACTTCCTCTTTGGTGGTAAATGCTATTACTTAATGCTCAAATGATAAAATAATATATATATAACGGTACAACATAATTTACAAGTGAGATTTTTCTTCTCTTCTTTTTTCCTTGACCTTTTTCTGGCAGTGCATGAACCACCGTATTTAGACCGTGTACTCCAATGATATTCATTAAATGAGCCACAAGTGCAAAAAGACCTTTTTTTATTACAGACCTTTCTGACGCCCACAGTAGTGTGACCCAATTGGCTATTTTGAGACCACTCCCAGCGGTGAGTGGTCCACCTCTACACCAATTGGTACAGAAGATAACCATTGAGGGCCACCAAGTAGGTCCCAACACGTGTCAACTACCGCGGCAGTTCTCTCATTACACCTCTGGTCCTATCTACACCGTTGATTCCCTCATCTCTTGAGACAAAATATATATATATATATATATATCTATATATATATAAAAGTATGTATATTAATATCAGTTTTGACTATGAAATTTAACCATTGTCTTATTATTTACTTTTAATTGATATATTAATGATCTCTAAGCTTTTTAAATATCACACTAATAATGGCTCTTTAATGAAAACATTTTTAATATGATTCCTTAACAAGGGTGATTTAGTAAATTTCTTTTTGATAGTTTGATTTAGGTAGATATTTAAAGTAAAACATGTGTCTTACTTGTTAAAATCCACCAACTCTTAATGTTTTTGTTATAAAATTATCATTAGGATAACATTTGAAAGCCCGAAAATCATTAGTATATGAATTGAAAGTTCAAGATTAAAATAAAAATAATTGCTATTTCTTAGGGCAAGTGAAATTGACCCATCTTATTTCGCTCATACGTGAAATAAGAAAATTAAAAAAAAAAATATCGGGGTGTTGGTTTTATTTATTTCCTCTGTTGTAACCCCATTTCATTTTTCCTCCTCTCTTCCTCGTTCCGTTGTATTACAGTCCCATGTTCTATAGCCAGCCTCTCATTTCTCTTCAATCAAACAGAACAACGAAACCCTAACTTTCTATCTCTTTTCTTTTGTGTTTTTTACTCTCAGTTTCCCGGAAACCAAACGGTCCAATTCTCCGGTTGAAATGACGTCGTATCCACAGCAGGAGATTGATCAAGAAGACGACGGAGGAAGCTCCGATCTCAGCACCAGCGCCGGCGAACCAGAAACGAACACGAACCCTAACTCTTACCCTGACTCCGATAACAACAACGATAACGAAGCGTTGAAGTCGGCGAATTTCGACGAAACGAAGGCGTTTCAAGCGTTGCCGTTAAAGGAAGAGCCTTTCGACTCAGACCGGCCGTCAGACGCGGGCCAGAAGGTCCAACATCCGCCGACGCCGCCTGTGGTTATGCAGATGCAGGTGGCGCCAATGCCTCTTCCCATGCCGATGCCGGTCTCAGCGGCGATCAGGCGGTCGTCAACCAAGGACCGGCACACGAAGGTGGAAGGCCGTGGCCGTAGGATCCGAATACCTGCCACGTGTGCGGCTCGGATCTTCCAATTGACCAGGGAATTGGGCCACAAATCCGACGGCGAGACCGTGCGGTGGCTCCTCGAGCACGCGGAGCAGGCGATAATCGAAGCCACCGGCACCGGAACCGTCCCGGCCATCGCCGTGTCTGTCGGTGGGAGCCTCAAGATCCCCACGACCACGAATTCCAACTCCGTCGACGAAACGACGACGTCTAGTGGTGCTTCCGCCGCTAAAAAACGGAAGCGGCCTTCTAACAGCGAGTTCGTTGACCTAACCGACGCGGTTTCGCAGTCGTCCGGTCTGGCCCCGGTCGGACCGGCGGTTCCCCAGGGGCTCGTCCCGGTCTGGGCTGTCGGAAACGCCGCGGGAGGGATGAACATGATGGTCCCGGCCAACGCCTTCTGGATGATTCCTCCAACTGCCGCCGGCCCAGGCCCATCAAGCCAGCAGCCTCAGATATGGGCCTTGTCGCCGACCGTAACTCCCGTCTTCAACATGGCGGCCAGGCCCATCTCATCCTTCGTCGCTAACCAACCGGGGGTTCCCAACGCCGTCGTTGAGATTCCGGCCCACGTGGCCCACCACCACCACCAAGCAGGTGGGCTTTCGAACTCGGCGGGGCACACGACGTCTGTGGGGCCCAAGGCGGCGGCGAAGAAGACGGCCTCGACAATGGCTCCGAGCTTAAGCAGCTCCGCCGCCACCGGAGGTGGGACCAAGGCCCAGATGCTAAGAGATTTCTCACTGGAGATTTACGATAAGCAGGAGTTGCAGTTCATGGGTCGACCTGCAGGGAATAATAATGAAAGAGAACGAGCGTAAATAAAAATTTGAAGCTTTTAGAGATAGAGAGAGAAAGATAGAGAGAGAAACTGGGTTTAGTGCTTGTAATCATGAGAAATTGCTAATGGACTGTTAAGGGAGAAATAAACTTCGAAAGATTTTTGAAGAAATTTTTCTGCTGTTTTATTGTTTTCGACGTACGCATTCAAACATTATCGAGCCGTTGGTTTTGAGCTCTGTTTTGTGCTGTTAGCTTAGTTAATTAGTGCTAATCATTTTATTAGTAATTATTTTCTTCTTCTTGCTGGTTGTAATTATGGCATAAAGTAAATTAACACACGAGAAAAATACTTTGTGTTGAGAATGAGAAGATGTAAAATGGCGCGTTCAATGTTAGAAATACTCAAACACTGATATAGTTGTTTTGGTATCATTTTCCGGGAAAATAAAAAATTTTCCCATCCAACCCCTCAAAGAAACTTGCGACTTTTCAACTTCATTGAAAGCGATTTCATGAAAGAATCTTTTTAAAACTTCAATCACTATTTGGTAATGTATGGTGGGTTAATGAAACCCATTATTTTGTATTTATTTTAGCTGTTATAAATCAATAATAGTTAAGCGATTGCATGCACTCAAGCAAAACTCTTGTCTACTTGTGTTCAAGATAAGTCGGTAATTATTGTTTTTATCGACTATTTTTTTTTAATTTTTTAATGGATTAATTTTATAAATACTTTTGTTTTTTTTGAATTTAAGGACTTAAACTCCTTACTTTAGATAAAGTTAGTATGGTATATGGATAAATAGACTATATCTACAACCACATAAATACTTTTCTTTTTTATCATAATTCAACAACATTCTTACAAATTTTCTGTTTATTAAAATAGAAAAAAGTAGCAATGATATAGAATCATTCAAAAATACCCTTTCTACCCAAATTCATACAACACAAACTGAATATAGTACGTGATACTAATTATTATTTCATAAATATGCCATAAATTATTGCATTATATTAACTTACCAACTATAGATTATATGTCAAATTGTTCTTTTAATCACAGCAAATACCCCATCAGCTTTTACTAGTATTATAGACGAACATGTTGGCTTTAAAAAATTGAGAAGAGATATATTAAATAAATTAGGAGAAGAAGGGAATTAGACCATTATTTATTGTGATTAAAAATAAATAGACTAAAGTATAATAATGTTAAGTAAATAGTTTATTTAAATTAAAATGAAATTTATTTTAGTATAAATAATAAAAAAAACACAAAACAACATTGAGATAAGAAAAACTAAAATAAAAAAAAAGAAGAAGAAAAAGGAGAAGGTAAAATTAAAAATTTAAATATTTAAAAAGAGTATATGATTTTAAAAATACTATATACTAAAATATTTTTAAAATTATACTATTTATTTATATTAAAAATTAAAACTGTGTTATTTGTTTTAATTTTCTTTAAATGTTAAAAATACAAAATTTAGGAACAATTTTAAAATTAATTGTCTTTTAAAAGAAAGGCCCTGGCCCTACATGCACATCAGTCGTGAGTGAGGAAAAGCATCCACACGTGTGAGGTCGTCCGAGTAGCGGAGTTCGTTGAGATGGTGGGGCCGACATTGGGGTGTGGGGAAGGTGGTCCACCTCCCAAATGGTGGGTCAATATGCCCAACTTGCAGGATTAATCTAACCCTGCTACCTTTCACTCTCTATTAACGAGCGTTAAAGTTACTCGCTTTTTAACTGGCTCGGGTCTTTACTTTTTTGTTACCACCCTTGAAGAATGCGTTTTACGTTCTTTGATCGAGCGTGATTGACCAGGAGAGATTAAAAAATGTAATCCCCGTGGAGTGTGGGGCCCACCTTTCAAGCTGTCAACCGCGGGGATGGGATGGGGAGTCGTGCGCGAGCAACGAGGCGGTTGTGAGCCCAGAAAGTGGGGCCCATGTGCCTTGGGCCCTTGGCCTATCCCTGTAGGTTGGAATTTGTCGTCTGTGGGCCCAAGGGGCATTTTTCCCCACTTTGGTGGTTCTATTTGGTTGGTCAATGAAGAAGATGAGATGTGAAGAAGAAAAAGGATTGGGCTCCACCTCTTCACGCACCGAACCACCATTTTAGTGTGGGCCCTCTTTGCCTAAGCAAGCTGTGGACCCCACATATACCCATTCAGTGCTCCATTTATTTAACTTTTTTCATTGTCGTTTTTTAATGAAATAAAATTTCGTTCCCAAACTTGCCCATTGTAGAGGATTCCTAATAAATTATTTTTTCAAAAGAGACCGTGGATATTCCGAAAAAATTCCCATTCACTATGATAGAAAAATGTTTGTAATAGTAAATTTTGTTGAATATCATTTTTGTTTCATAGGGGGCAAATAAATTTGAATAGTAAAAAAAAAAGTAACTCTCCCAAAGCATGTTATCTAATTAGCTTCCACTTGTCTCAAAGCTAATGAACTATGCATAATCTATATGGCTTTCAAAGCAATCAAGTGACATTTACACACAATAGTATAATAGAGTGTTTAAAAACTGTGAGTTAGAACTAACATTAACTTAACATGGAAGAATTTTATACTGTTTAAGTTGAAAATAAGTTTTTCAAACACCAGCTATGGTTAATCTACGATATGTTTACTTATAAAGCAATTATAATATCTTGCAAGGTTACTATATAAGCTATAGTGTCAGTACATTAAAAAAAACAATTTGATTGTGTGTGTGTGTATATATATATATATATATATCAATCCTTGCTCTAGTAAGAATTTTATCCCAATGACGAGCATAAGGGATACTTTTGGGACTAACAACTTCCCATCACTCAAGAGGGCAGTTCCTCACACAAAACTAAATGTATAAGCCATAAAAAGGTATCTGAATAGTGAAATAGCATAAATGGGAAATACCGAGTTAGTGACATTTGATAATGTGTGCTTTTTTCTATGATTGTGCATTTGCTAAACTCAATTATGCATTTTTTTAAGCACATATTACGACCGTTTTAATTGGAGGCATAGTTTTGATTCCTTGGTTGGTTGGAGAGAATTACTGATAAATAAAATAAGTAAAATAAGAAAAGTATTCACAATTAAAAAAATAAGTAAAATAATAATTATTGATAAAAAAAATTATTAATTTCTCCATTTCTCTTGCTAGATAACTTGATGACTTGCTATAGTCCACTTTGCCATTGGCATTCTTCCTTCTTTTTCTTCCTCTTTTTTTTTTTTTGTTTGAAAGGTTCTTCCTCTTTGATATTACTTTCTTACCCTTCCTTCCTCCCTCAAACAATTGTGCGTTATTAATTCTAAGGGGGTGTTTGGCAGTGATGGGAGCCACTCAGTTCCCACTACAATCTCAGTTATGAACAAGTGTAAACTCTCACATGCTACAGTAACAATAAAAAAATATGCTACAAGTGTAAAACTCTTACATGCTACAATGAAAGTGGTTCCCACCACTGATTTTCACCACCTTTTCAAACACCCTATAATACTATTTGATCCTATAATTTCAATGTCCATGATCTACCCTTCTTTTCACGTGCTTGGGTCCAATTTTTTTTTTTTTTTTTTTCACTTGGCATTCATTTTTGTGTCTTTGGTGGGCCGTGGGGATTGTTTCCACTATTTAAAGTGGCCATTTTGTGGACAGCTGTAACGCGGGGCTCATCTGTGTGCCCAGACCCACATCATCAATGGACCCACGTCGAAACCCGGTGACCAAGCAATTGTCTCTCTCACTCACCCTTTGTAAAACAAATTAAATAAAAATAAAAATAAAAGTGTATCAAATTGATGTTGCCGTGACGAAGTCTTTTTTTTTTTTTTTTTTTTCCTTCTTTGATGTTTCTGCTATAAGGTTCGACGCTCTACGGTTTCATTTTAAGACTTCAACCCGACTATATCGTGCCACATCCCCTGTTGGGTTTGTGATGATAGGAATAAAAATTGGACTCATCTTTGTAATAGAGATGAGTCAGATCCATTCTATTCTATTGCTGGGTCTCAAAAAAAAGAAAAAAGAGACAAAATGACACCAATAAAGAAAAAACACAATTGGAATGAATCTTTTCTCTTTTTTTTTTTTGGCATTTTCCATTTAATTTGAGTCAAAGAGCTTTTTCGAGTCAAGGAGCTTTTCCTTTTTTTTTTTAAGAAAATTCCTTGAGATTTCTCTACTCTATCCGATTTCTTTTAGAAGTGGATCGGTTAAAATCCAATATAAAGATTGTCAAAATTTTAAATGACCACAAAGAACACTAGTAGAATAAGGGAAACTAGGGAGCTTTATAAATATGTCACTTTTTTAGACTGTAAATTAGCATATGTTACATTAAAAAAAAACTTTTTGAAAAAAGACCATAAATTACTTATTTTTTTTCATAATTTTATTTTTATAATGATTTTTACAAGTGACATATAACGTAAAAATTTTTTATAAATAACAAAAGTTAATCTACTGTTTAATGAGATAGTAGTGGGCAAAAATATCTCCCAACAATAAGGAATTTAAGACTGTGGCCTGTGGGCCTAACTTAATGACATTCTTCTTCCTGCGCATGTAATCAAAGCCGCTGACAAGGAGGACCTTGTTGTACTAGTTTGCAGAATGAAACCAGAGACGAAAAACGAGAACAAGAAAGAAACAAAGATCAAGAAGACATAATGTTTTACCGAGGTTCCAACTTAAAGTCCTACGTCTCCGTTGAGCTCTCTCACAAAGAAAGCTCTCTTCACTGTCAGAGATTATTACACACTCACAACTCACAATCTACTAGAGCACACACCCAAGAACTGAATATAGAGGCAAGGTTACAGAGAAGCCTAATGCTAATCACAGAGAAAATAACCAGAGAGAAAAACGTTTGTCTTTCCCTAATTTTCTCAGTTACCAAACACTCTCAATCTTCTCAATATTACAGAAAGCCTCTCTTATTCTCTCTTCCTCTCTACAATGAATTGTGTCTGCTTGTATTCTGCCCTAGAAACTAATTACGAACATTAATATACACAAGCAACAAACGAAGTCCAAACGATGGTAAAGTCGGTGAAGCAAGCCTGTCCACATGTCACTGTTTGATTTACTATTGCTGAAGAAATGCTGCGTTTTTGAGTTTAATTGACTTAAAGGCAAAAACGACATCTTACTTAGGTGTGCAACAAAACTTTATTTATTGTCGTTTTGAGTGCAATTACATTAACGAACTCCACCTTAATTCTACCAAGACGACAATGGTATAAGAATGCATATCAGCTCCTTTGTGAGATCATTACTCTGCCCTGTGCTATCATATTTTGCCAATATTAAGCAAGTCCAAACACCTTTGGAACTTGCTTGCAGGGATTACCTTGATAGCCATATCTAAAGGATTATCATTGTTGTCAATCTTCTCTAGCTGAATTAATCCTTCCTCCCCCCTTTCTCCAATAAAATGAAACTGCACATCAATGTGCTTGGTCTTCCTATGACACAGGATTTTTGCACAAATGTATGGCTGACAGACTGTCTGAGTAGATAGTTATAGGCCCTTTCAACACTTTTGACTTTATCAACAGCCCATGCAACTAGATAGCTTCTTTGAAGCCTTCAACCCTGGCAATGTACTTAGCCTCGGTGGTGGATAATGCAACAATTGGTTACAGCTGTGCCTTCCAGCTGATACAACTTCCTCCTAAAGTCATCACATAAGCTGAAGTAGATCTCCTCGTATCCCTATCACTTGCAAAATCAGAATCTACAAAACCATCTAGACATAACTAGTTAGTTCTATCTTGGTATATTAGACCATAATCTAAAGTACAATTTACATATTTAAGTAACCATTTCATAGCCAACCAGTGATCTTGTCCAGGATTCGACATATATTTACTTAATACACTCGCTGCATATGCCAAATCAGGCCGTGTGCTAATCATTGCATGCAGTAGGGACCTTACAGCCCTTGAGTAAGGGATGTCAGCCATTTTCTGCATATCTTCTTTTGCACTTAGCGATTGTTTAGTGGAAAGCTTAAAGTGTCTAGCCAAAGTACTTGCACTACTTTAGCACTTCCCATAGAGAATCTCTGAACAACTTTTTTGAGATAATCTCTTTGAGATAAAAAACAGTTTGTGCTGATTTCTGTCTCTATAAATGTTAATGCCTAGAATTTTCTTTGCCATACTCAAATCCTTCATATCAAACTTAGAGTTTAGCATGTTCTTTACCCTTTGAATCACACTTACATTCTTACTTGTTATTAACATATCCTCTACATAAAGTAATAAGAATAGAGTTGACTCTATATTCTCATCTTTAAAGTAAAGACAATAATCATAGCTACTCATTCTAACCAAAATGTTAATTACATAGTGGTCAAATTTTTTGTACCATTGCCTTGGTGACTGCTTCAAACCATACAATGATCTTTTCAATAATCAAACCTTTTCACCTTTGCTTTTATCCTCAAATCTAGGTGGTTGCTTCATGCAGATCATCTTTTTAAATCACCATGTAAAAAAGTAGTTTTTACGTCCATTTGCTCTAACTCCCTTTCTCCTTGAACCACTAAAGCCAATATAGTCCTGCTTGTCTTATATTTCACTACCGGTGAAAAAATTTCAATGTCGTCCACTTCTTCTACCTGTGTAAATCCCTTTAGTCACCAATCTTGCTTTAAACCTTTTAGGTTCACTTGGGGTTGCACCTTCTTTTTACTTGAAAATCCACTTACAATCCACTATTCTCTTTTTTTTTAGGCTTGTCAACCAGAATCCAAGTCTTATTCCTTCACAGAGACTGCATTTCTTCAAGCATTGCATCCTTCCACTTACTTGCCATCTTACCATATATTGCTTCTTGGTAGGTTCTAGGCTCAGGATCTTTAATCTGCTCAGTAGTATTAAGCGCATAAGCTATCATATTACCTCCTTGATACCTTTCTAGAGGTCTTATGTTTCTTCTTTGCCTATCCCTTAATAAAACATAATCACTTAAGTCTCTAGGGACATTTATGTACTCTTCCATACCCTCGGGTACCTGATCTCCATTTTCTTGCACAGCTTGGTCATTCTCATGAATGTTAGGATCAGTTTCATGTTGTTGAATAACATGATTTGGTGTAGTGTCTTTCTCTACCTTAATTTGCAGTTCCTTAGTGGAATCTACATCTGTACTTGCATGGTTAGTAGAAATGGCAGAACCTTTTCTTGATTTAAATATAGTATATTGTACTCATTAAATACAACATCCCTACTATAGGATTTAAAACATGAAACGCAGCGGAAGGAACGGATCGTTGACAAACAAAAATTTTCTGAAAACTTTGTTCATCGGGAATAGATATATAATTTTAATTACAGAAAGCTTTAGGAATTTTTACTAACCTTTTGAAGACTATCAGGGTATCCTAGCTTTCCTCTTTGACACCACGATCTTCCAAACCAGGCCTCCACACCAATGGAAAGACGAGTGGGCGTCAAACTGCAAGAATGAATTTTCCTCACACTTTTCTGAATCTACTATGTACTCAACACATGAGATAGCAGACTTTTTTCTTTAGAGAAGAACTCTCAGTTTTTCTCTCTAAAAATTATATGAATAAAAATTACTGAGATAATTGTTATCTCTCCCTTTTTATAACTGAGCCATTAGTAATTTTTCTTTCCCTTTTCTTTTCCTTTCCTTTTTCTTCTTTTCTTTTCCGTTTGTTTCCCGGATCCATTATTCGGTTAACACACACACATATGCATATGTATATCTAAGTTGCCGTGAAAAGAAGAAACTTGCCTCTTTTTTTTTTTTTTTGACTTTGACCGAATCTTGATTCGGTCATATATATATGTGTGTGTGTGTGTGGGGAAAGCGTGAAACTGAGTTCACGTCTTTCCCTTTTTTTTTATTTTATAATATTATATTAATATATATATATATTAATATATTATAAAATCTTTTATATATATAAAAAGATTTGGTTCAAAACCATATATATATATATATATATATAAACTCAATTCAAAAATAAATCACATTTATTTAAGAATAGATTTTAACAATAATCAATTAATTAACTAATGCTCAGTTAAATGTGATAACATTTATCACATTACATTATGTGTCACAGAGAACATTTTTCTGTGTCACGTTAATAATTCAAGTGTGAAAAATTAATTCAGAATTCAAAAATTCTAAATTAAACATGTATGATTCATTCTATGCAAAATCCAATATAGTGTTACAGAGGTGGTATTGAGGACCTATGGACCTATAACCCAAGCTCCAATAAATTTGACATTTAATCAAACTCTTTAATTAATGTGCCAAATTTATTAGTTTCAGTGTTACTCCACTAAAAACCTGAAACTGAACTCTTGAGATTATAGTAAAATTACTCAAAGAAAATTAGCGAGTAGTCCATTGATATAATCATTACATATAAGTCAGTCCTCCATAAATAGTTCATAATAAGAGCTAGGTTCAATTTCCGTTCACCTCTCTTATTACATCTTTATCCTTGAGTTTCAATAATTCTCTAATGAACAATTAATTCATAATCTTATTATGAACGAGCGCTCTATTGTTCAAACCTTGAATTATCACTCAAGAGAACTATTTTTCTAACTTTCATAGGGAAGGAATGGATTCCATATCTGTATAATATTATTCCCAGCCATTTATTACTTTATGTTTCCAAGATGCTAAGTTATAATCTGTGCTTAGACAAATCTTACCATGCAAGTCAAAAAAACATAATGTAATAAATAGGAGTCTAATAAATACTCAGGATTAAGACTGTCAAATATATGATCATCATAGTGATAAATTTGAATACTCTATTTGTAACAGATGATTATTAGAGATTCATAATTTATCTGGTCCAGTCCTATATAATCTCATTATATAAAGTACCTCCAACCCAATGTCTCTACATTAATAGTCCGGATAATGACTATTTCATTTTAGATGAGATTGGACCGTACTTGTAATTTTTAATTAAAGATCCCAAACTTTAATTAATTATTACGGACTATTTAGATTATTATCTATAAATTTTATCCCAAAGCAAATAACACTTATATGCTAAATTTATAGTCACATAAATAATCATGGAATTTTCTTGATGTTTATAAATGTATTCATAATACATATAATCAACCAAAATAATAATAAATGTCATTTTATTTATTTATTAACAATATGTACAATGTCACAGCTTTTAGGGCACCAAACCCAACAATCTCCCACTTGCCCTAAAGCAGGTGAGACATGTCTCCAAGACCTAAGCCTTCCAAGTGTCCCTTAAAGCTCTTTGCAGGTAACGTCTTGGTGAAAGGGTCGGCAAGGTTGTTTTCCGACGCTATCTTCACAACTTCCACATCGCCTCGGTGCACTATCTCTCTAATCAAATGATATTTTCTTTCTATATGCTTTCCTCTTTTGTGGCTTCTAGGTTCTCTTGAATTTGCCACTGCACCACTGTTGTCACAATACAGTGTGAGTGGTTTATCCATGTCTGGAACTACTTCCAAATCATTTAAGAACTTATGGAGCCAAACAGCTTCTTTAGCTGCTTCACAAGCAGCCACATATTCTGCTTCCATAGTTGAATCAGCAGTACAAGATTGTTTGATGCTTCTCCAAACTATGGCTCCACCACCAAAAGTAAACACTGATCCAGACATAGATTTACGTGTGTCTTTGTCTGATTGAAAATCAGAATCAGTGTATCCAATGGGAATCAAATTCTCACAAAAATAAACTAGCATATAGTTTCTCGTTCTCCTAAGATACTTGAGAATATGTTTAACCGCTACCCAATGATCTAATCCTGGGTTGGATTGATACCGACTGACTATACCCACCGCATAGCAAATGTCAGGTCTTGTACACAACATGGCATACATTAGACTTCCTACTGCAGATGCATAGGGTACCCGTCTCATATTTTCTTCCTCTTGAGGTGTCTTAGGACACTGCTCTTTTGAAAGATAAACTCCATGACGTGTAGGCAAATTACCTTTCTTGGAGTTTTGCATCAAAAATCTGATAAGCACCTTATCGATATACGATGCCTGAGACAGCGCCAACAGTTTGTTCTTGCGATCTCTTATGAGTTGGATTCCAAGAACATAACTTGCTTCTCCTAAATCTTTCATTTGGAAATTGCTGGCGAGCCATTTCTTTACATCAGATAATACGCCTACATCATTCCCAATGAGTAGGGTATCATCTACATAAAGAACCAAGAAGACCACCTTCTTATCTTTGATGTACTTGTAAACACAAGGTTCATCAATATTTTGATCGAAACCATAAGATTTGATCGCTTCATCAAATCTCAAGTTCCAAGATCTTGAAGCTTGCTTGAGTCCATAGATGGACCTCTACAACTTGCAAACTTTTTGCTCTTGACCTTTAACTACAAACCCTTCTGGTTGTACCATATAGATGCTTTCCTCAAGATAGCCATTCAAAAAGGCAGTCTTGATATCCATTTGCCATATCTCATAATCAAGACAAGCAGCAATGGATAAAAGAATCCGAATGGATTTAAGCATAGCTACAGGCGAGAAAGTTTCTTCATAGTCAACTCCCTCCTTTTGGGTATAACCCTTTGCCATAAGCCTAGCTTTGAAAGTCTCAACTTTCCCATCCACTCCTCTTTTCTTCTTGTAAATCCATTTGCACCCTATGGGTTTTATCCCTTCAGGTAGGTCTACAAGATCCCAGACTGAATTGGAGTACATGGACTCCATTTCAAGGTTCATAGCTTCCAGCCATTTTTCCTTCTCAGAAACTTCCATTGCATCACGATATGTCAATGGATCATCTTCACCATTATCAGAGATAGCAACATTTGCTTCTCCAAGTTCCATGTAGCGAGCAGGTGGTCTCACAACCCTCCCACTACGTCGAGGTGGTATAACATTCTGATAGGAAGATGTGGCCTCCTCATTTTGTCCTTCGACAACAGTTGTCGGTTGCGGTTTGATCTAATCAGAAAGTAACTCTTCAAGTACAATTTTGCTACGAGGTTTATAGTTTGTCATATAATTATTCTCGAGAAAAGTGGCATTTGTCGATACAAATACTTTCTTATCCTGTGGACTATAAAACAAACCTCCCCTCGTTCCCTTTGGGTATCCCACAAATAAGTATACTTCAGAACGTGGTTCCAACTTTCCAGTCTTACCTTTCAGCACATGTGCTGGACACCCCCATATACGGATATGTCGCATACTAGGTTTGCGATCATTCCATAACTCTAAAGGTGTTTTTGAAATAGACTTAGATGGAACTATGTTTAGAAGATATACTGCAGTTTGTAGTGCATATCCCCAAAATGAAGTGGGTAATGATGAGTAGCTAAGCATGGATCTCACCATATCAAGCAACGTTCTATTTCTTCTGTCTGCAACACCATTTTGTTATGGTGTTCCAGGTGCGGTGAGTTGTGATAGAATACCATGTTCTATCATATAATCCTTGAATTCAGTATCAAGGTATTCTCCTCCTCGATCAGATCGAAGACTCTTCACCGTCTTTCCTAATTGCTTTTCAGCTTCCGCTTGGAATTCTTTGAACTTTCCAAAAGTTTCAGATTTCCTTTGCATTAGGTATATGTAACCATACCTTGAATAATCGTCAATAAATGTGACGAAATATTCGTAACCACCACGGGCTTGTACATTCATTGGACCACAGACGTCTGAATGTATTAGCTCAAGTGGTTCCTTGGCCCTTTCGCCTTTTGCAGAGAAAGGCCTCTTAGTCATTTTACCTTCAAGACAAGATTCACAAACTGGTAGAAAACTAACTTTTAGCTCTTTTAAAGGACCTTCCTTTACCAGTCTGTTAATTCTGTCAAGGTTGATGTGACCTAATCTAAGGTGCCATAGGTATGTTTCATTATTAGAAGAAATCTTTTGCTTCTTGGGTTTAGGTTGTTCAACTTTGAACATTTCGGTATTGAGCAGTGCTTTTTCGTTGGGCCTTAAGGTGTAAAGCCCATTTTCCAAATGCGCAGAACAAATATCCAAACCATTTCTAGAAATATTAACATAATTATTATTAAAAGAAACACTAAACATTTGTTCAAACAACCTGGAAACAGAAATCAAATTTCTGCGAAAACAAGGAATGTAATAAACATTGTCTAAAATTAAAAAATTATTTCTAAAATAAAGTTTAACAATTCCCACTGCTCTTGCCGAAACAACCTCTCCCGTTCCCACTCTCATCGTTTGTTCCCCGTCGGCAAGTTCCCTTGAAGAACTAAGCATCTGCAAAGAAGAACAAACATGGTTAGTTGCCCCTGAATCAATTATCCAAGGTGAAGAATCATCTTCAACTAAAAAAGCTTCTAAAACGAGTAAATCTGATTTACCGTTGTTCTTCTTTTCTTTGAGCTCCTGAAGATACTTCTTGTAGTTTCTCTTCCAGTGCCCAACTACGCCGCAGTGGAAACATTTTCCTTTAGGCTTCTTTTGGTTGGAGCTCTTTTTGTTGTTGTTGCTTTTGTTCTTCTTAGGTTGCCCTCCATTCTTAGACTTACCACTTCCTTCAGTCCCCTTCCTCTTCTTATTCTTTTGGGCAGAAGAGGAAGGTTGAGCTTCTGCAACATTTGCCTCAGCTTCTTTAGTCTTTTCTTTCGAAATAGACTCGAAGGTTTGAAGCTCATTAAGCAACTCAGTCATGTTATATTTCAGCTTGTTCATGAAATAATTGCTTTTGAACTGAAGGAACGCAGGGGAGAGGGTTTCTAAAATCATCCCCACCTGTGTGGCTTCATCTATCATAGCCCCGTTGACCTCGGCCTTATGGAGATAGTTAACCATGTTGAGAACATGTTCTCTGACCGAAATCCCTGCCTTCATTTTTGCATTCATTACTGCCTTAACGGCTTCGTGGCGTGCCTTTTCAGAAGGTTTACCAAACATGTCTTGCAGAGACTGCATTATCTCATAAGCGGTCTCCATGCTTTCGTGCTTCATCCTAAGCACGTCAGACATCCCAGCCAAAAGAAAACAACGGGCCTTATTATTCGCCTCGATCTAACGATCATATGCTTCCCGTACATTACGAGGAGCATTTGTAGCAGGCTCTGGAGGACATTCCTCCGTCAGGACAAACTTGTAACTTTTGCAAATTAATACAATGTTCATGTTACTCTTCCACTTGACAAAATTATCTCCGGTTAATTTTTCATTTGAGAGAATTGCGATGATTGGATTATACATTGTTGCTGTAATAAATAAATAAAATAGCATAAATTAAAATAGTTGCATAAACATCATAAATATGTGTTTTGGAATAGTAAACGTGATGCATGATGCATATGAAAAACACAAAAAATATTTTACTAATTCCACGATTATTCAATTTTAATAAATAAAGTGCCGCCGTAGGGTAGGTCAAATTATTTATGAATTGAATTGAGACATTCTCAATTAATAAATATATTCAAAATATCTCATATTTTCTATATTTATTAATAACCGTTTATTTTGGTCAAGATATAATTAACAATTTAATATGTCTTTATGAGTGTAACCCACTATTTTAGATTTTAACAACTTAACTCAAAATTGCCGCCGTAGGGTAGGTCAATTTTGAAATACATTATAAAATCCTATCTCAAGGAAGCCAACCTTGATATTGATTTAAATGGACACCCTCCGTAGGGAGGACGAAATCAAAGCGTCGCGAGGCGCCACCTAAATCTCACGGTGTTGTACTAATAGTGGAGACCGCAGGTTATATTGTCATATTACCTTCTCCACTCATTATTTTAGAAGATGTGTTTTATCTTATAAAACATCATATGTTTCATAATTCTAGTAGATAAAAATAATTTTTAATTACTAGATTATATTATGTGTTAATAGAATCTCATTCTATTTACACTTAAATAAATTACCAGATTTTCTAAAAATCTAAATTTATTATGAATTGTCTAAGTTACCAAATATTAAACAATTTAAAATTAGATAACTTAGAATTAATGTGAATTTTACCAAGTCTTAACTGTTAAAACTAAATTCACATTATTTCGTTGATTAATAAATTAAGTTTCTATAAAACCAACCCAATTAATTTAATCTCATTAAATTAATGCTAACACATATTAAATCATTTTATAAACTCCTTTATAAAAATAATATGCTAAGCATATGCATGTCATGTTACAATAACTATAAGTGGGCACTTTCCTAGATGACATGTTATCATGCATGAACATGTTATCACAATCATCACATGAAAATAAAAATGAAAATAAACAATGAATTTTTGATCGGGTCCTTTTGGATAATTAAAATTACAACCCAAAAATAAAAATAAAATAAAATAAAATTACATGGGTCTTCTTGTAATTTATACATAACTCCTTGCTCCAATTTTGCAGTCTTCATCAAGTGGTTTATTGTGCAATAATTTGTTGGATTACCTTTGAAATCTGATAGGCCCACAGTTCTCAACTGGGCCAAAAAATCCAATGGACATCTTTTTCTTCATCGCTCCACGTGTAGCAAGTGAAAGAGAGGAGAGAAGAAAAAATAATAATAATAAATTACAAAAAGCCTATACCCCTTTATGGGTTTACACAGATTGATCTAATCAAACTGAAAATAAAATTATTAATCCAAAAGGACCATATAATTAACGACCAAAAATCCTTTCATTAAACAACCATTCATCACATGAATAAAAATTAACAAAGATGCAAAGTGCCCACAAACATGCATAAAAAAAAAAAACATGATATCATCAAAATAAAATCATGTTTAATTAAAATTATATATGCTATAACCCTCTCTGATACCATTTGTTGGATTTAAAACATGAAACGCAGCGGAAGGAACGGATCGTTGACAAACAAAAATTTTCTGAAAACTTTGTTCATCGGGAATAGATATATAATTTTAATTACAGAAAGCTTTAAGAATTTTTACTAACCTTTTGAAGACTAACAGGGTATCCTAGCTTTCCTCTTTGACACCACGATCTTCCAAACCAGGCCTCCACACCAATGGAAAGACGAGTGGGCGTCAAACTGCAAAAATGAATTTTCCTCACACTTTTCTGAATCTGCTATGTACTCAACACATGAGATAGCAGACTTTTTTCTTTAGAGAAGAACTCTCAGTTTTTCTCTCTAAAAATTATATGAATAAAAATTACTGAGATAATTGTTATCTCTCCCTTTTTATAACTGAGCCATTAGTAATTTTTCTTTCCCTTTTCTTTTCCTTTCCTTTTTCTTCTTTTCTTTTCCGTTTGTTTCCCGGATCCATTATTCGGTTAACACACACACATATGCATATGTATATCTAAGTTGCCGTGAAAAGAAGAAACTTGCCTCTTTTTTTTTTTTTTTTTGACTTTGACTGAATCTTGATTCGGTCATATATATATATGTGTGTGTGTGTGGGGAAAGCGTGTAACTGAGTTCACGTCTTTCCCCTTTTTTTTTATAATATTATATTAATATATATATATTAATATATTATAAAATCTTTTATATATATAAAAAGATTTGGTTCAAAACCATATATATATATATATATATATATATAACTCAATTCAAAAATAAATCACATTTATTTAAGAATAGATTTTAACAATAATCAATTAATTAACTAATGCTCAGTTAAATGTGATAACATTTATCACATTACATTATGTGTCACAGAGAACATTTTTCTGTGTCACGTTAATAATTCAAGTGTGAAAAATTAATTCAGAATTCAAAAATTCTAAATTAAACATGTATGATTCATTCTATGCAAAATTCAATATAGTGTTACAGAGGTGGTATTGGGGACCTATGGACCTATAACCCAAGCTCCAATAAATTTGACATTTAATCAAACTCTTTAATTAATGTGTCAAATTTATTAGTTTCAGTGTTACTCCACTAAAAACCTGAAACTGAACTCTTGAGATTATAGTAAAATTACTCAAAGAAAATTAGCGAGTAGTCCATTGATATAATCATTACATATAAGTCAGTCCTCCATAAATAGTTCATAATAAGAGCTAGGTTCAATTTCCGTTCACCTCTCTTATTACATCTTTATCCTTGAGTTTCAATAATTCTCTAATGAACAATTAATTCATAATCTTATTATGAACGAGCGCTCTATTGTTCAAACCTTGAATTATCACTCAAGAGAACTATTTTTCTAACTTCCATAGGGAAGGAATGGATTCCATATCTGTATAATATTATTCCCAGCCATTTATTACTTTATGTTTCCAAGATGCTAAGTTATAATTTGTGCTTAGACAAATCTTACCATGCAAGTCAAAAAACATAATGTAATAAATAGGAGTATAATAAATACTCAGGATTAAGACTGTCAAATATATGATCATCATAGTGATAAATTTGAATACTCTATTTGTAACGGATGATTATTAGATATTCATAATTTATCTGGTCCAGTCCTATATAATCTCATTATATAAAGTACCTCCAACCCAATGTCTCTATATTAATAGTCCGGATAATGACTATTTTATTTTAGATGAGATTGGACCGTACTTGTAATTTTTAATTAAAGATCCCAAACTTTAATTAATTATTACGGACTATTTAGATTATTATCTATAAATTTTATCCCAAAGCAAATAACACTTATATGCTAAATTTATAGTCACATAAATAATCATGGAATTTTCTTGATGTTTATAAATGTATTCATAATACATATAATCAACCAAAATAATAATAAATGTCATTTTATTTATTTATTAACAATATATACAATGTCATAGCTTTTAAGGCACCAAACCCAACACCTACTAAACAAGATTTTATAGTGTGGGCCATCTCTATAACACAATCTATAACCTTTCACTTCCTCAGGATATCCTAAGAAAATGCAAGGTTTAGACCTAGGATGTTACCCTCTTTTTGATCTACATAAGCAGCACATCCAAATGCCCTTAGGTTAGATAAGTTAAGAGGTTTTCCTAACCAAATTTCTTTAGGAGTTTTTAAACTAATAGGCTTATAGGGGCTTTCATTAAGTAGGTAATATGTAGTGCTTATAGCTTCCCCCCAAACAGACTTTGACAAACCTGCCCCAAATAGCATATATCTTACCCTTTCCATAAATTCATTTTGCTATTCCATTTTGTTGAGGAGTTTTCCAAACAGTTTTGTACCTAAGTATGCCTTTCTCTTCGCAAAATTTAGTGAAAACATCATGACAAAATTCCATTCCATTATATGTTCTTAAGGCCTTTAAGGTCTTATTAGTTTGATTTTCTACCAAAATTTTCCACTGCTTAAATTTATTAAAACATTCATCCTTTTGTTTTAAGAGATAGATCCTTACCTTTCTAGAGTGATCATCAACAATGGACAAAAAATACCTCTGGCCACCATGTGTTGGCGTTCTTTTGGTCCCCATAAATCAGCATGAACATACTCCAAGGGAGATTCTACTCTATAACTTGAGGCTACTAACTTCAGTCTATGCTACTTTCCTTAGTATATACTACTCACAGAACTCTAGGTGGGTAATTTTCTTGTTTCCCAGTAGCCCTTGTTTGTCGAGTTCCTATAGGACACATTCATTGACATGGCCTAGTCTCCTGTAACACCCTGATTTTTAATTCAGTGTAATTAGTGTGAAAATAGTGAATTAGTGTGCCATAATATAAGTTTGGACTTAATTTAACTATTTTGTAATATTTTTAAATTATTATTACTTTTAATTATTTTTAATCACTCTTTATTATTTTAATTATTATTTTAAATTTTTGAAACAAAACAATTTATCAAATCTCCGATATATCCTTCTTTGACAACCAAGTGCTGAGGACAGGATTTTATATGAGGAAAACTACCCCTCCTTCCTCTATTTATTTCCTCTCTCTCTCCTTCCCTCACTCACTCTCTCAGCACTCTCTCTTTCAGCTCTCCCTTTTTCTCTCTTGTTCCCTCTAACGTTCTCTCTCTCTTTCTCATTTTTGGTTTCAAAGATTTTTAAGCCAAGCTTTGATTCTTAGCGGATTGGAAACTCAGAAATGCGATTGTACGTCCACAAACTCGGATTCAAGCTCAAATTTCAAGGTTAGTTTATTTTTTTTCAAATTTCAAACTTTTCTTCTAAACTTTCAATTTCTTCAAAATGTTGTAATCCGAGTTATGTGAGCTTAGGAAACCCTTAGTCTAAGTTAGTAAGACTCAAACCATCTAGAATCTAGGTTTGATTTAATGAAAAAGAATTAAATCAAGTTTTTTCCTTTTCCCTTATTTTCGGTTTTCTTTGAAAGTTTCCTTGTAAATCTTATTTAAAATTGTTTAAATGTGTTCTATTATGTTTTTCCATCATTCATGAACATTACCCATGCTAAAGAATTGAGAAAACAGTTTTAGATTGAGATTTTAATCTCGGAGAGGTTAAAACTTGAAGTCTCGAGTCCCCAGATTTTTTTCAATTTAGCAGGCCGATCTTGAACATCGGTAGGTTGGACTCATGAGTTCGGCATGTTGGATTCATATCATCGGCAGGCCGAACCTGGAAAAGTTCAGTAGGCCGGTCGAACATGGCCGATAGGCCAAACAATGTAGTTTGGTAAGTTGGACCAGGGAATTCGGCAGGCCGACCGGCCACAGGAAAAATGGTTGTTTTTCGCCCGTTTTCACTATTTTAAACCTAGATTGAGAATATAAACTTTATAGTATGATTTTAAGGATATAAATGGCACACTAGGATACTATGAGATAGCTTAATAGTATAGAATATCTTAAGCTAGATATTGATAAACTTAGTTTACATTTAAGGTTGTTCGTGGTTCCGTGGAACTAACGTATAGCGGTCGGGACTACAGTGCTGAGTTACGATGCTGGATATCGAGGTAAGACTTCTACCCTCTCTTTTTTTGGTAGTCAGGTTTTTAAATGGTTTTGGTCTTAAAGATTCTTTCAAAATGTTTTCAATAAATGACAAAATGTTTTAAATATTTTCAAAGGGGGCCTTTGGCCACAAAATGATTTCTTTCAATTTGATTTTTAAGGAATGATTAAAATGAATTTTTTAATATTTTTCATTACTTGTCTAAGAATGAATGCTCATAATGAATTAAATAATGAATGTAATTAAGAATACTCGGTAACATGGGATTTAAATAATGATAAATACACAAAAGGGCATGATGCTATATTTAGAGATCAGGTCGTGTAGAGTGCGACCTTGGGGACAAGTCCCGAAACCCAACTAGACTACTACGGTGTTGATAATTATGGTTTGTCCGAGAAAGACAATTAGATTTTTCTAGATAAACAAAGAATTGTTTTAGTAAGAACGATTTAAATGAATTATTTGTTCATTTATTTATTAAATTTTGTTTTCTAAATACTTTTTGGAATGCAATATTTTATATTCAAATCAATGTTTTCTAAATCTAGTCCTACTAAGCCTTCTGCTCACATTTTTTTTATCTGTTTTAAAACTTTTCCCCTAGGTGGATTACAGCTTAGGACTAACTGGAAGGTAGAAGGGCAAACACGTGAGTTGTAGGAATTCTGTTTAGGTTATTTCTTTATTTAAATCAAGGCATGTATTATTTAAATGTTTATCTCTCGTATTAGACTGTAATTGTAATATTTTGTTGTTGATACCATGTGTGTGCACTAATGTGGGTCTGCTGGGGCTCGGCTCATGTTTGTCTATCTTTAATATTTTATTTCATGGTTAACTGTTTTCAAAATAATGATAATTGTTTTTAAGAAGTTTTTAAACTATTACGCTTTTCAAAACATCCCAAAACATTTAATTGGTGTTTTTATTCAAAAATCTGCTTTAACTAACTTAATTAATCTACCACGTCACCACCCGTACTTTAGGGCGTAACATTTCCTATGCCACAAAGTAGCAATGCTTTCACCCTTTGGTGCAGCTATTATAGTCCATGTCACTGTATGGCCTTACAACACATAAAGACCATATTCCTTGGTTCCCTTTAGAGTTATAAGGGAATTTCTTAATATCTTCAAGGACCTTTTCTCCACTTTGCATGAAGAACCTTCATCATCCAAAGATCCAGAGAAATCAGGTTTCTTCTAAGCTCTGGAATATGTCTGACATTCTTCAATAGAAAGGTTGTGCCATCGTTCAGTTTAAGAGTGACTGAACCAATACCAATCACTGTACAAGAGTGATTGTTTTCCATGAATACCTTACCTTCATTTATCCTTTCGTAATCAATAAAGAGAGACATTTTAGAGCACATATGGTATATGCACCCTGAGTCTAAGATCCACTCATTCTTTTGTTGTTTTGTACCAACAGCAAGCATTTCTGAACTATCATAGCCATCAATTTGATTTGCTACGGTTGTTGCATCTTCTTTAGTCCGTTTTTGTTCTGCAATTTTCTTTTTCCATTCCTTGTAGAATCTTTTGATGTGGCCAATCTTGCCACAATAGTAACATTTCCTCTGACTCATTCTTGACTTCGATCTTGAATGTAGTCTGAACTTGGATTTGATTGGTTCCCTTTTTGTAGGTTTGCCTCAAGAGAATAAGCCTTCATCACCCTGAGTATCCTTTCTTTGTGTTGCTTAATTCTTCAACTCCAGTTCTCTGGACCTTAGAGCAGATAAAATGTCTTCCAAAGAAAGGCTCTCTCTGCCATACTTAATAGTATTTCTCACATCCTTGAATGTCTTAGGCAGGGAGATTGACAGAATGATAGCTTGACTTTCATCCTCTACTTTTTCACCAATATTAACAAGATGGATAACAATCTTGTTGAATTCATCAAGATTCTTTTCAAGACTCTTGTTTGAATCCATCTAAAAAATAAATAGACTCTCTTTAAGATAGATTTTATTTGTTAATGATTTAGTCATGAAAAGTTGTTCTAACTTGAGCCATACCTTCGCAGCAGTGTCTTCATCGTTCACTTGTCTGAGAATGTTGTTGGCGAGATAGAGGATGATTATGGAATAGGCGATTTCTTGTATCTCTGCCTTTTCCTCATTAGTGCCCTTAAAATTTCTCATATCTCCCAAAGCCTTGGCAACCTTTTGCTGAACTAAGATGGCCTTAAGTTTCTTCCTTTAAAGGCCAAAGTCTCCAGACTCATTGAAGTTTTCTAATTCAAACTTTCTTGTTCCCATGCCTTCTAATTTGACCGAATCACATCTAAGAATGTCGATTCAAGAAAGAGTAGAACCCAAAAGAAAACCCACCAATTATCCCAGCTCTGATACCACTGTTGTATTGGTTTACAGAATGAAACTAAAGACGAAAAAAGAAAACAAGAAAGAAACAAAGATCAAGAAGATAGAATGTTTACTGAAGTATGGACTTAAAGTCCTACGTCCCCATTGAGCTCTCTCACAAAGAAAGCTCTTTTTACTATCAGAGATTGTTACACATTCACAACTCACAACCTACTAGAGCACACATCTAAGAATTAAATATAGAGACAAGGTTACAGAGAAGCCTAGTGCTAATCCCCGAGAAAATACCCAGAGAGAAAAACTCCTATATCTTTCCCTGATTTTCTCAATTACCAAATACTCTCAATCTTTTCAATATTATAGAAATCCTTTTTTATTCTCCCTCATAGTTCCTCTCTTCTCTCTACAATGAATTGTGTCTGCCTGTATTCTGCTCTAGAAACTAATTACGACCATTACTATACACAAGCAACAAGAGAAGTCCAAATGATGGAATCAGTGAAGGAAGCCCGTCTACATGTCACTGTTTGATTTACCCTTGTTGAAGAAGCATTTCGTTTTGAGTTTAACTAACTTAAAGGTAGAAATGACATCTTACTTAGGTGTGCAACAAAACTTTGCTTAATGTTCTTTTGAGTGGAATTACATTAACACACCTATCGAGTGGGAGTGGTATCTGTTTCCCTTGTATGTTGTGATGTTTCTTTTCATCTGTTTGAATCAAAAAAATTCTAATTCGAATCTATTTTATTATCGTGATTTCTCTAACAAAATTTAAATTACTATAATATTTCTAATTCGAACAATCCAGATGCTCTCTATGTTACTCGTGTAAAACAATTTTTCATATAATAAAATTAGATATTTCTCAACAAAATGATGCTTGAGTTGAGTCCAACTATCTCGTATAATGTTGAAGTTGTTAGAATATCTTGTATAATAGTTTAAGTTTGGGTTAATTTTGAATTTGATGACCAAAAAATAGAGTTTGTCTCCTTTGCCCACAGCAATTCAAATGACAAAAAAAAACTCCTTTTCAAACTTATCATAAACTTTAGCTTCCATTTCAAACTTAGTTATAATTGACGTTTTAAGCTTAACAACTATAACATGTAAGAGCTTTACACTATAACTTTTTTTTTTAACTGTAATTGCTCTATATTATTTACAGTTGTAACTGAAGTTTCAAACACCCCTTTAGTATTTTGTGATCATTGAAACATCATTAATCTAATGGTTGAAACCGCGTTTGATTTACGTAGTAGTTGGTAGAAGACAACAAAGAAGGACGGTGACAATGTAGGTATTGCAAGTAAAGGAGGAGGCAAAATCAAGGGTTAGAGCCAAGAAAATTTGTGATTTTTGAAATTTTTTAGTTGTTTCAAATTGACTATATTGTCCTTTACCATTTAGTCACATAATCTATACATGATTAAAATTTTTAATAATTAATGTCTTAATGACGAAAGTATCAAACAAGTAACTTATGATAAACTCGGACATGAATTCTGTCATTTCAAGCTGTAGATAAGACAACCATTATTTTTGGGCCAAACTTAAAATTCCCTTTAAGATTTGGTGAGAATTAGTAAACTAACTTGATATTAGACTGAAAGATTTTGAGTTTACATTTTTGTACTCTTCAATGTGTTGGATTCTTAATATGTTTTAATGACTAAGGACAATATCTGTTGCATACCATATCTCTCATCTTATAGATAACAAATAAAGAATATCTATGAGATCTCGAACTTACAATTTTAAAAATTATAATGTATTAGATCTTTGATAATGTATTCTCTTATAAATAAAAAATAAAGATTACATACATGATTCAACACACAAAGCCCCACCCAAAGCACTTCTCAACCCTCCTTTTAATGCCATTAGATCACTATATTCAAATGTCCATGTGTTTGGTCTTCTGGTGATAATGGAAGAAAGTGATAAAAAAAAAAAATTATATGTCGAGGTTATATATCATGAAATTTCGAAGAATCAAGATAAATTGTAAGTTAGAACATAAAGATATCAGTTTGTTTCATATCATTTATTTCTAACAAGTTAAATTTTAAAAATTCCTAATTTATGATGAAGTCTTTTTCACGAGGAGTACATTTTATTTTTGGGTTATTGTCTCTATTAATTAATTATTAAACTATTAACATTGTGACACTTTAATTTCTAAACTTTTAAATTGTCAAATTACTTACTCTCTGAACCTTTATTATTTTTTTTGACCGTTTAGTCCTTAAACTAAAATTAACATATAATTTTTGTTAACACAAAATAATAGAGAGCGTGTACCCCCTAGTTAAAATTTAATTAAACTAATGACCCCTTCCCAAAGAGGGAAAAAAAGGAAAGAACAATAGGGCAATTAATGTTTTATCATTTCTAAGGTACCTAAAATAATTTGACTTGATTACCGCGGGCAAATCTTTTTGTATTCTTGAGAATGATTCTCCCTCTATTGTTCCTTTATTTATTTTATTTTTTACTATTGTGATTTTTTGAGAAAAATCTTTGTTCTCTAGGTTTTTATCATGATTTACCCAACCAAAGTTGACATATCTTCTTTACGTATATTTTTAACGTTTCTCATGCCTTAAAATACCAAGAAGGTCCATTTCAAAATAAAAAAAAAAAAAGAATGTTAAGGTTTAAAACGAATATGTACATTTCATACTTTCTCAATATCCTCACGGATATTGATATTTTTAACTTTTCTTTAATTTAAAGTAGCCATATTTACGCTGTGTCAGTATTTTTATCTTAGATTGTGATATTCTTTATTGGTAATAGTTATCATCTTTTGGTTTTCATGGCTTTAACCATACTTCTCAAACACCCATAAGAGAAATATGATTTCCAATGAAATGACATTAACAAGGAATTCTATATATTCATTTCAAAATATATGTACCGGCTTATACATTAAAGACAACTTAATGATGCCGTTAATATAACTGTTTTGTCGCATAATTTTGTATCATTGAGCGACAATATATAGGTACTGAATTGATTTACGATATAAACAATGTTGGATATCCTTTTTTTTTTTCCATATTTTATTTGGATTGGTTATTTAGAACTAGCATAGAAGTTTTCTCATATACAAACGCTATTCTCTTCCAAACATTGTTGCAGCTACAGGATCAATCGCATTGTATGGCTGTCCTTAACATGATCTGTTTGTTTTAACCTTAATTGTTAGGGAGCTACCAGTAAGACATGCATTTTGGTCCTACCATTAAGTTATGTTATTTTAATTGTTGGATTAACGTTTCAATGGTCTAATTCGTAACTATTTATGTTAAAAATTTACAGTGCATGATACAGATTTATTTCAAATTATAGATCGACGTTTAAGAGTTAATTTAGCGGTTAAAATAATAGGACCTCTCCCACTAGGGCCAAAATGCATGTCTTATTATAAGTTTGGCTTAATTGTTATCCAAAAGTTTAATTAATGTCCTCTAAAGAGATTTTAATTTAATTAGTGGACGACAATACCAAAACCATTAGCAACCTAGGAGTCATATCGCCTGCTCCAGCCAGGCATTAATATGCATAATATAAAATTAGCTTAGAAAGGCTCTAAAATAAAGCATTGGTATATAAATACTTCAAAGTTACAACACTTTCTACACATCAAGTACACTAGTTAACACTCTTTTCGATGGCTAAGGCAAAGCTAGCTTTTCTTATACATACATTATTGGTAGCAGCATTTGTGTTGCATTGTCATGGTGATGAAAGAAAGGTATAAAATTGTATTTATATCTTTTTTGATGGAAGTAATGGGTGTTAGAAAAAGTTATGATTCAAATGAACTTTGACGTAAATATTTTTCCTTACAAATTTAAATTTCAAACCAATTTTTATATCCAAACTTTTGGTCATAATTATTTTCTCGAACATCCTGTAAAAGCGTATATATTATGCAAACTGACATATTGTCATAAATGTATATAAGCATTGGATATTATATATATATATGTGTGTGTGTGTGTATATATATAATTTATATTTTATCACAGGTTCATGTTGTGTACATGGGACATCGGCGTCAAAGGGATTTTTCGGCTGCAACCACACACCATTCCATACTAAACACTGTTCTTGGAAGGTTATATTTGATTTCTATCGTTGATATAACTATACTAGTACTAGTACATTATCCTCTTAATAATATTACTATATTAATAGAACGTTATGTCATAATATTTTCACGTGTTAACGTGCAAGTTGTTTTCATGACGTGGGATAATTCGAGACATTGAGCTAGTGCAAACATTCTAAAGGTTATTAATATCTAGAAATAATAAAATTTCTAGCAAATATGGCTCAGATCGAGTCATGGTTCTTTGCTTGCATAAGCTATGTGTCCGTTGAAGGATATCCGATAAAAATAAATGATACAGAGAAGGCTAAACTAGTCTTGACTCACACAAATCAAGAAAGAGTCCAATTGATCGCTTAGGTATAAAAGAAAAAAATGTAACCTATTAGTAGGTATCTATCTTTCAACCGTTAGATTTAAAAAAAAAAAAGTGGTTTTAAAATCTAACATATATACACGCTCTATTGATCTCATTGTTACATCGTGACAATGAAGAGAGAAGAGCCAAAGAAAATAGAAAAATTCCTCACACCCTAAAGAAATGCATGCACGCACTCGATAAAACAGTTTACTCTCTCGAAAAATCTCAACAAAATAAAAACTTTTCACGATTGTAGTCCTTCAAAAGCCAAAGAGTCACTAATCTATAGCTATGGAAGGAGCTTCAATGGATTTGCTGCCAAATTGTCAGATGAAGAAGTTGCCAAATTCTCAGGTGATTCTCATTGTTTGGGCAGTAAAGAAATGACTTTTTGAAGGGTTAAAAACTCATTTTCTGAAATGGTTTGCAGAAATGGAAGGCGTGGTTTCAGTTATTCCGAATCGAAAATTTAAGCTTCACACGACGAAATCATGGGATTTTGTGGGCATCTCCAGAGCAGAACCTCCAGCGGCTCAGGAAGAAGATGTTATTATTGGGCTTCTAGACACTGGTTATGACTCAAAGCAACTGACTAAAAAGAAAAACACCCTTTTCTGAAAAATGCGAGGAAATGGTGATTTAATGTCTTCTTTGTGACTTTGTTTTACAGGAGTCTGGCCGGAATCCAAGAGCTTCGACGATGACAGTTTAGGCCCACCACCTGCTAAATGGAAGGGTATATGCCAAGGTGAAGGTAACTTCACCTGCAACAAGTAAGCTTTCTTGCTACAAAACTTGCTTATGTATGCATAAGCATGTTTGATATCTGTGATAGTACAAAATGAAATTCCGTGTTTTTAAACTGTCATGTTTTGAGTTAGGTTATGCAATTTTAATATGATTTTGAAATGATGTGAGGTAAAAAATAAATAAAATGCTTCGGGAAAACAGAGAAGCCAGAGCATAAAGAAAAAAAAAAAAAAATACAGCGATAAAAACAGCATGTAGATTTATACATCATGTTGTCAATTGCCCATCAGAACATAAGAAATTCTAGCATGTGACATTGACATTTGATGTTCTCTTCTTCTCTTGGCCGCAAAATAAAGTAATATTGGTTTTACTACATCCAAGTATAGACCAGCTAATTATCAAATATGCAAACTGAAAATCACAGCAAGATCATTGGCGCTCGGTACTACAACGCCGATGGGATCTACGAACCCACAGACTTCAAATCCCCGAGAGACTCTATTGGGCATGGAAGCCACACTGCCTCGACAGCTGCAGGCAGGAAAGTGCCCAGAACGAGCTACTTTGGCCTGGCCAATGGAACCGCTAGGGGTGGAGTGCCCAATGGAAGGATCGCCATGTACAAAGTTTGCTGGGGAGAAGGATTTTGCTCCCTTGCAGACATCCTAGCGGGCTTTGACGATGCAATTGCAGATGGGGTTGACATCATTTCCGTGTCCCTTGGTGGTGTTGGTCCAATTCCATACTTTGAGGACCCCATTGCTATTGGCTCTTATCATGCCATGAAACATGGCATTTTAACCTCGTGCTCTGCTGGGAATGACGGGCCTCTACCGTTGATGGTTAGCAACTATGCACCGTGGATACTAACTGTTGCCGCTAATACTATTGACAGAAAGTTCATATCCAAAGCAGTGCTGGGGAATGGACAAGTTTTTGATGTAAGTAGCTTCTGATCATATTGTCTAAACTAATACTAACACTAAAAGCTTATGACAAAATTGAATTCGACGGTTGGTACTTAAGCTATTGCACAAGTCTTGTTTTAGTCCACAAACCCCAAAGCCAAGATAAGAAGTCCTTGTACATGCCAAAAAAATCCGGTGGTATTCCTTTTAACAATTTTTCTCTTAAAGATTTTAACGGAGTAAACCAAGACTTCTGTCAAAGTTTGAGTACCAAGAAGGAAAAGAAATGGAAGACTATCAAATGCTTGAGTATCTTGCATGGTTGAGAGACTGGCAAAAGAATCAAAAGGATCATTAGATTGAGTTTGATCTTTGAATGGTTATGAACTTCCTAATGCCATATTGATTTGTTTTTGGTGATGTGTCAACGAAAGGGACTCACAATTAACAGTTTCGATCTACACGGGAAGACATATCCCTTGATCTGGGGAGGAGATGCCGCGAACTACTCAGCTGGGATAAACAAAGAAATCGCAAAATATTGTTATCCTGGTACCTTGAATTCATACCAAGTAACAGGGAAAATTGTCTTCTGCGAAGTTATTGGGGATGGCTCTGGAATTCTGATAGCTAATGGTGTTGGAACCATAATGGCCGATCCACTCGCCCCCATTGATTACACGTTCAGCTTCCCATTGCCGTCAACAATTCTATCGGTAGAGGATGGCAAGAAAGTTTTGGAATACATCAAATCAACGGAGTCAGTATTCTCTACAAACAAGTCAATTTATCAACTTACTGTTTGAATGAAATGAACTGAATCATACCATTGCAGGAACCCAATTGCGACCATCGAGTATGGTGAGACTTGGGATGACCCCATGGCACCTTCTGTGGTGTCATTCTCCTCAAGAGGACCCAACCCCATTACCGGAGACATTCTCAAGGTGATTGAAAGTGTCGAATCATTTTTCCTTTTTTAGCTTTGTTTCTTTTAAATTGCAAAGTTTTCATTTGTTGAAATCTTGCTGAATGAAAATGGATGCAGCCCGATATCACCGCTCCTGGTGTTGACATTCTTGCTGCTTGGAGTCCTGTGTCGCCACCTTCCGTCTATTATGACGACAAGAGGAGTGTAGATTATAATATAATTTCAGGCACTTCCATGTCTTGCCCTCATGCCAGTGGTGCTGCTGCCTATGTCAAGGCTGCCCATCCAGACTGGTCTCCTGCTGCAATCAAGTCTGCGCTCATGACCACAGGTGAACAAATGCCCCCGTATACTGTATTACAGAGTTTTTTTTTTTTTTTTTTTTGGCGTCTGTTATGCCCTAATAAACACTATAAAAAATGTGAAATGACAATACAGAATCTGCTCATGTGGCATTTGTAAGCATAGTTCAAACTAAAAATTTGAGCCAAAGTTGGTTTGACATTCAAATTTTGTAAGAGAAAATACTATAACAAAGTTGGTTTGAACCACCAAATTATGGTTTGAACTAGGTTCTTGAACACTACATTAATCTCATAACTTCGGGAGAACCTAATTGGGAATATTCTGATGGGAATGGAACTTCTCAACCCCCAATTCGGGTTACTTATATGAGAAGGAGGCAGAGGAAGAATTCAAATGAGGAGGCTAGTGTGCAGGGGACGTCAAGGGTAGGGAACAAGCTTGTTGCTGAGGTGGAATGCCTCAGGTATGCTGAGGTGGAAGTAATAAATAATAAGCTGGATCGGGAGCTGCAAGGTATAGAGGGATCACGTTAGAAAGATGGTTTCCGAAGATTCTGGAAAATTGGGGTGGCCATGTGGAGAGGAATTGACTAGTTCGTTGGCCTTGGGAAATGGAAAAAAATCAGTTAGAGAATGAGGAATAAAACGAGGAGAAGAGAGGGGGATAGGGAAGGAGAAATTAGAATTGAGAAGCTAGAGCTGGGAGTGCAGAAGGTCACTCCAAAACCTTCCTATCCTTGGTTCTAAGTTTGAATTGATGTGTAATAAGTTTTTTTAAAAAAAGAAACTAGAGAGAAATATCACTGCTACTATATTTTTCCTTCCTGTTACCCGAATTCCATAATTCCTGTGTCTGAGAGTTGCTGAACTTACCATATTCAATGAGAACCTAATTGTTGCTCAACTGTCTCTTAACAGAACTGACTTGGCATCGTCTTATATTTAAATCTCTACTAAATATTCACTATTTTTGTTCTCCACGTAAACAGCTACTCTTGTGGACCCAAGGAAGCATGATGATCGCGAATTTGCCTATGGTGCGGGGCAGATCAACCCAGTATGTGCAGCAGACCCTGGTCTCGTCTATGATGCATCTGAAGCAGATTACATAGCTTTCCTCTGCAAACAGGGTTACAACACCACCACTTTAAGGCTTCTCACCGGTGACAATAGCACTTTCTGTAGTAACAGCACGAAGCCAGGGAGAGGCTGGGATCTCAACTATCCATCCTTCTCAGTTGCTATAGAAGATGGCGAGTCTATCGATGCTGTTTTCACTAGGCTGGTCACCAATGTTGGTTCACCGAACTCCATCTATAACGTCAGCATTTTCATGCCTGCTGATGTTCTTATTTCCGTGCTACCACCTGTCTTGTCATTCTCTTCCATTGGAGAGAAGAAAAACTTTACAGTGAAGGTCACTGGTTCTGCGAGATCACAGCAGAATATCGTATCCGGTGCAATCACCTGGAGTGATGGGAACCATCAGGTGCGAAGCCCAATTGTGATCTACAACTACATCCCTGGTATTCTTCCCTACCTTTTTTCTGATGCACCTGAAAATAAACCAAGTTTCAAAGGTTCTTCCTTGTATCCCAAAAATGGAATCCGGGGACACTACTAGATTCTCTCCAAGGTTTTCCTACATTTGATGTGTTGCGACTCCATCGTATTCTGTACTGCCTGCAAGACCAAATAAAGCTGCTTTTAAAGTTTAAAATAAGTACAACTAATTTCTGTCCAAGACTAGTCGTTTTATAAGCCTAATTTGTATGCGTCTGTGGCGACATGCCAATCTTGTACTTTGTAATAGCTCAATGTAGCTTTGCTTTAATTGAAAATAATAACAATGATAATGGAGTTGCTAATACTATCAAAAGCATATTTATCTCTGGCAAGTGATGTATTAAAACGACAGAACAGGAGCAAAATGAAGCTGTTGGTGACAAAGTGACGACTTTCTGAAAGCAGAATAATGGCCTTTTTGTACAGTGTCCCTAAGATCTTGTGTTATACCAAATGCTCGGCCGTTATTTATTTATTTTTAAATTTTTACTTACATGGATATCATCTCGGTCCGTGAGGTTTCCGAAAGAAACTTGTTCCTCTGTTTTTGCCTGCAGATCTCATATCGGACTCACCGGTGAATTGAAGTTCTTATAGAGCTTTGAACCATGGTTGATAGATACTATTGGGTGGTTTTAAAGTTTCTTTTCCAGCACAGATATAAGACCAGGTTCAATAGAGAAAGTGCACAATACCAAGGCTTTAAAGGAGAACATGATCCAAATACCGTAAACAAGTCGACTGTTTTTAACCACAAAAAAAAAAAAAAAAAAACATGAACACAAATAAAATAGAACTCGCATTACATCCTGAATAAATTGTTTATCAATCAATACAAGTTATTCTATAAGAAAGGGCGCATTTCTTGATCTGTCTCGATACAAGGCCAATGACCAAAAATTATAGTACATACATCAAGTCAATTAAGAAAAGGCCAGAGATCACAATATATGCCATTCCCGTACAAGTTATAACACCACCAAAACTTACAAAATTTCAAATTGATGAATTACTTCCAACTAGTTTATTCGTTTGATTGAAGTTACAACATTCAAATACAAGTAGGGGTAGTTGAATATCCGCCACATGGGAAAGATAGGTGGTACAAAGGAGAAATCAACTCGAGCTCTTGAACTTGAATGGAATAAATAGCAATAAGGAAACCGAAGAGTTCAAACCTAACAAAGTTTCAAGCTTTGGCTGTCTTCTGATTTGGCTTGAACACATACTTAACGAGGGACTCCTTGATGGGCAAGAGTTCCGGGAATTCTTGGTTCAATTTTTTGGCGTCAAGCTCATTGTTGCTCCGAGGAGCAACGATCACCTTAGCCTGCTCCTCAAGAGTGAAGTTTTTCCATGTGAAGTTGGGGTCAATGTAGTCATGGTACATCTCCAAGATCTCGTTGTGGCTGACCACTCCAGGGTTTGTGAAGTTCCAAATTCCGGTGAGATTTCTCTTTGCCATCTCAATGGAAATGGGCAGGAGTTCGTCCAAGATTGTCATGGAGTTCGGAATGTTGACAACCTTTTCGTACCGAGTGATCTTAGTGATGAAGTTGCGAGGGTTCAATAGATCTGATGAAATGGGCATTCTAACACGTAAAGTACAAACATTTTCATAGTTCTTGAGCAGTTCCTCAACCTTCACAAGAACCAGGAAAACCCAAAACCAAAATCAGCATCTTTAAATCTTTTACGGATTCATGAACACCAGGAAACATACAGAGACTTATTTTACAGCTCTAAATTGTAAAACCAAACATACCCAAAAAAACATTCCAGCTTAGAAAGGGTGGGAAAAGAGTAAGCTTTGTAACCACTATGATCTTTTGAAGACAATTTACTCTCTAAAACAACTTTAACATAGTAAATGCCAGCTTAACAGCTCTGAGCTAAAACAATTGAAAGCACTCAAATTACCTTTCTGAATGGGGAAAAAAAAGGAAACTTGATATCCATTCTGGCATTTTGAAGTCAGTTACACTCCTAGAAACAGCATCTCCACAGCATATTACACTGATTTCCAGCTTAACAGATTCAAGTCAAGGCTATTGAAAAGCACTTAACTTAAACAACCTTTTTCAGCATAGGAGAAAACGGAAACTTTGTAGCCGATGTACTTCCTAAGTCAATTACTCTCTCAAAAAAGCATTTACATAGTCAATGATCTACCTTAACAGATTCAAGCTAAGACTAATGAAAATCTCCCTAATCAGAGTGTCATGCGTATGAGTCACATCAATTGTTCAAAACTGAACTACAAAATTCAATCCAGAAGATGAACAATGCAAATACACATCGTGACAGATCCTGAAAGAAAAATGCCAGATCTAACAACTACCTCCATCAGCAGACCAAATTCAAGCTAAAAACACCCACTCAAACGCCTGGAAACCACAAAATTCAAGACAAAAAACAGAAAATCCAAAGCGTAAGTAATTCTCACCATGGCCTTGGTCTTAGAGTAGAACGATCCGATGAAATTCGGCGTATCTTCCTCCTTGAATCCGACTCCGGACCCGACCAGATGATCCGAATCGTACTCGAAGATGCATCCGGTCGCATAGTTGATGAGAACGAGGCCTCGCTCTCTGCAAACGTCGGCGAGCGTTAGGGTTCCGACGACGTTGGTGCGGATGGTCTCGACCTTGTGCGACTCGCACCAGTCGACGTTGGGGCGGCCCGTGACGCCAGCGGCATTGAAGACGTGAGTCGGATTGACGGCGGCGATGTCGGCCACGAGGGAGGCGCGGTCCTCGAGGCGGCCGGAGCCGTAGACGAAGTCCAGGCCCTGAGACTCGCAGAGCTTGCCAAGGAGGCCGCCAATCCAGCCGGTGTGGCCATAGATCAGGAACTTCAGAGGCTTCTTGTCCGCACCGTTGGCCGCCAACCCCATGGCTGCTGCTAACTGCTGAGCAGAAGAGACAGAAAGTGAGGAGAAAGAGAGAGGGGGAGGCGACAGTGTGAGCGAGAGTTCAGATTTGGATCTGAATCTGATTTTGCTCTTCTTCTTACATGTGTAACGTGTTTGTGTTTATATATCTGTGTGTGTTGTCGATGGCATAAATAAGGTACATGTGGACTCAGAGTACGAGGGATCATGGCATTAAAGTTGGTGCCACGTTGACGATTACAAAGCAGCCGGGGATTTCAGGCTGAAGGAAAATGATGTCTGTTTGCATGTAATTACAAAATAGCCACTGCTTATGCTACATGAGCCGAGCCTTTTTTATAAGGTGTTTTATAGGTTGATTAGAACTATTTTTGTTATAATATATAAAAATTTTATGTTATAATAATTTTTTTATTGTTATTATAATATATAAAAATTTTATACTATTTATAACTAAAAAAATAGTCAA
Source organism: Artocarpus heterophyllus (assembly GCA_025403435.1). NCBI lineage: Eukaryota > Viridiplantae > Streptophyta > Magnoliopsida > Rosales > Moraceae > Artocarpus > Artocarpus heterophyllus. The sequence continues at coordinate 32,816,829 of CM046343.1, forward strand.
GACAGAGCTGCCAAACACCTTCTTAATCCTCTACGGTTTTGACCTTACAGTTGCTTCGCTTGCTAGTGTGTTCTAACTACGTAATTTTAACTATTATAGTATAAAATTTTCATATGTGTTATAGTGTAAAATTATTACATAAAACAATAAATTAGTTTAAATTAATTTTTTAAACAAACTTATTATCATTGAATCTAACTTAAATTATGTTTAAATTAAAAAAATATAATTGTTGATTTTAAAATTTCAACCGCAAATAATATAAAACTTTTATTTTTTAAAATTTAGGATTTAAATTCTGGAGTTTAATCTTTTCTTTTAAACACCTTAAATTTGTAATGGAAATGTAATAGGTAAAAAATACTTATAATAATGTCTTTTTTTTAATTCTACTGCATAAATCTCTTTTTAATTATAAAAAAATTTGCTATTCCTAAGTGTTTTTGACACTTTTGTTAGTTCTTAAACATTACGAAAATCCTTCTAGGTTTTAGCTTTACTCCAAATATCTTTCATAATTAAACATTGATTCATGAAAAAAAAAAATAAAAAAAATACTGAATTCCATGTTTCAATTTTCGTTTTTGTGCTTTAGTTGGTGGTCATTGAAAGTTGCTGTTGATCATTCAATATTTAATCGTGTCAAGCACAAGTATTTTAGTCGGGGTCCCAAATTATAAATATCACAAAATTCTTTTTCCCGACTAAAATAAGGATGAGGATTTGAAATTAATTTGATAATAGGAGAAAGTGTAATCCTATTTAATATCATTGAGTTACAATCCTGTTATTAACAAAATAGTAGATTTTAGTCTTAAAAATAAACTACATACCAAGTTAAAACTCAAAATTTTATGACTAATTGGGTTGTAACTCCACGGAAATGAAAATGATTTTCTTAGAAACAACTTTTTGGAATTTTTTCAGTATAAGCAAGCATTATCTGTAATTGAAATAAATCCCTGTTTCTTTTTTTTTTTTTTTCAAGTGAACAAGCGTATTATTTGTTTAAAAGTTAACACTCAGACATTGAGATTAGAGGTGGCAATAATCGTGTTCGTGTCGACACGTTTGGCTCAAACATAAACACGACACGATTAATAAACGTATCAGAAATGCAAACACAAACACGACAAGACTATGACAAACGTAACACGGCACGACACTATTAACACAATTATTAAACGTTTCGTGACAGGTTGACACGATAACAATATGCATATGACACGTTTCTGACCTAATTAACTAAAAATTAAAAAAAATAAAAAAATAAAAAAATATTAAAAAAAGCCAATAAAAAAATTAACAAAAACACAATATCTAAATTAATACTAACCTACTATAAATATTTCAAATATTTTTATTTTTAAGTTTAAATATGTTATAAATAGGCGGGTCGTGTCGTGTCGTGTCAACACGTTTATAGTCAGTTTATTTTCATGTTATTCGTGTCAACCTATTTATGACACAATTAATAAACGTGCGGTACAAACTTGTTTATTTTGTGTTATTTTTGTATCGTGTTATTATGTCGTGTTTAAAATTATCGACTCTAATTGAGATCCTCGAATCAGTTTTCAAAAAAAAAAAAAAGGGGGGGGGGGGGGGGGGCGTAAAAAATATTGGCATATACCCGCTATTATTGTCTTCTGTTTTTGATTGACTGAGCCGTCACTTTTATGTATTACTTTGGCATATACACATATTACTTTAAGAATATATATAATATATATATATTTATATTTATATGATGGAGGGACTTGCGTTCCACATATGTTACAAAAAAAATTTAAAATTTAAAAAAGTTTTTGGAAGAAAAATTAAAAAAATTTCGGGACCAAAAACAAATAAAAAACACGTTTTTTATAGGCAAAACTTTTGGGCACAAAAAATTTAAAAAACGTTTTGCAGGAAAACAAAAACAATGAAACATTTTGAGTTTTAGACGTTTTGAGAACACTAAAAAAAACTTATTCTCATTTTTTATATATATAAAGATATATGATCTTTTCGGCACTTATAATTTTCTTCTTCGTTTCCTACTTAATTCTATTTTTGTGTTCATGTAATACTTAATATGTTTGCATATAATACTTAATAAATATAATCTAACACATATAATATTGAATGTTATATTTCAATAAGATGAGTGTTACACGAACACATGAATAAAAATTACATTCGCTAAACAAGAAAATTACAAATATCACACCACTTAGAGTGCCAGATTTGAACCAAAACTTTTATATATATATATATATATATATATATATATATATATATATATATATATGCTCTATCGCGTATGTTTGAAATGAATGGTAAATATGTTACAAGTATTTTAGGTGGGAGTAATTCAACGCGATACATGAACCGGTCACATGTCATGTACATAGAGCTTCCTTTATCGCCTTATAAGACTTTTTTTTTTGGGTAGATTTGTAGGTCATTTAGAAATATAATTGAAACTAAGAGTTTGATATCAAGAGATTTTACGTTTTATTGTTTTTGTCTACACTTTAGTTAGTTGTGAATCCAACTAGATATACAAATGCCTTCAATGGTTGGCCCATTTTAAAGGCAATTCTGTAATTTACAACATAGGATAGGAACTTTATCTTAACTGGATTTTTCCCTATCTTTTTGTTAAAGTGGTGATGGTGAAATATCTCAGCTAATTAGGCTGAGGTTGTGGCCAGCAGCTAGGCGTACTAGTTGCAACAAGGTGAAATGTCAACTGTTCCTTTTTGGCAAGATATATGTGATGCTTTTCTCTAGCTCCCCACAAAAAGAAAGGGGAAAAAAAAAGTTACTAGGCACATTTGTTATGACATTTTATTTTTATATTCTAGTGAAGATACATACTAATAAGGTACGTTTTTTTACTATTAAGTTTAGTCAAAATTACATTTATAATACAAATACAACAACCCAAAGACAAAGTCTAGCTGATAAGTTATTTTTTCAGTTCTTATTAGAAAAATCGTCTGGCTTTTTTACGTTAGAAAGAATTGTCATGTTGAGAAAATTCTAACCTTGCGAATCATTGACTTTTAATTTTCCTGGGACACTAGCTTTGCTTCATAGCGTTTCTACACATATAGGGCATCTATTTTGAGAACTTTGCTTGGGAGTCTATGGAAACAAGCTTCATAAGTAAATATTCTAATCAATCTTAAGCATTATCCGTACCTCCTCCTCCTCTCTCTCTCTCTCTCTCTCTTTCTCTCACTTAACCTTTTTTTTTTTTTCCCTTAACATTTTAAACATGCCCCAACAAGAAAGATGTATATGTCATCCCAAAACAAGGCCCCAACAAAATAAACTTGAGAAAAATTAATCTCCATGCTTCAGAGTTCCATGAACTGTTCGATCTTTTTCTTTCTTTTCTTTTTAATAGATAAATATTTTTTGTGGTCGAAATGTGGGTTTAAAAAGAGGAAATAAAATATTAACTGTGAGTTGAAATGTAGACAACTACAATGATAAAATAGAATTGGTGCCACAAAACTGCCCAGATTTCGTTGTCTTAATCATGGCCGACTTTCATACGAATATCCACCTTTCCAAAAGACTGGGTGGTCTCAACCTAAGTAGAACACACTTCACACTTTCACTACTTCAAACAAAGTACCATAGTTGATACTTTCCTACCCATAAAAAGTAAAATAAAAAAACAAAATAAATCAATAAATAATAAAATGGGTCCCACTTGCCCAACCAAGGCCGTTGTACTATACCGAATTTCTTTACTTTGCTAAAATAAAAGTAAGTAGGTGGCCGATATTAACATACTTTATGAACGTTATTAAAGGAGCTCATTAGATGCTAATAGAAATGTTTGTTGAAGGTTTTATGATCAGACATACCCTTCAACGAGGAGCGTATCATTCAACCTCATCAAATATGCTAACGATAGAAAAAATATAAAAGGGACTATAGTCTTTGTCACATTAATAATTAGCTAAGTCAACTTATGATTTTTGGGCCTTTGTACCCCCTTCCGCAGGAAAAACAAAAAAGGCCAACTTACGATTTTGAACCCAAGAGTTTCCTCAAATTGCTTCAATCAAATTTGCTTATCCAAATTGCCACAAGTGTACTAAAAGGATGCCTGGAAGTAATGGCTTGAATCTCTTGATTTTGAATATTGAAATATATGAGAGCTTTATACTGTAGTTTATTTTTTTCACACTGTAGTATGTGAGAGCTTTACACTGTTTAAGTTCAAACCAATTGGTTCAAAACCAATGATCTAGACACCTTTTAAAAAGAAAAAAAGAAATGTTGCAAAATTATCCACATGAAGCAATTAATTATCCTCTCCTAATAATAATAACAACAAGAGATAGAGGGCACCATTTCATTTTAAGCCAGTTCCACTAAAAGAATTACTCAGGATTGTTCTATTAACGAGACTGAAAGAGAGTCAATTAATAGCTCATCATAACAAGATCTACAGTCTTAAAAAAAAAACCACTTCTATTGTTTATTTGTTATTGTAAAACAAGCAAACAAAATGAGAAGGAAAAAAGAAAAAGATACAACAACTCACTGGCTAAACTTTCTGATGTAAAAAAAAATAAAAAAAAGCGCAAGTAATGTTCACAATTATGATTTATGACATTAGGAAAGGCTTATTTATTTATTTATTTAATGGTTTTTTTTTTATATTCTCCAAAATGCAGATTTAAATGGTGAGATTTTCTTGAGGTCCTGCAAATGTGCCAACAATGTTGCCTCCAACATCTGGAAATAGCTCACATCCAGGTAAACTCTTCACTTTTCCATCTTTATCAACTTCAACTGGATATTTTAGAAGATGGCCCTTCATTTCTGTGACCTCCTCAGCTATGTATTGTCTCCAATTTTGCTCACTAAGTGACCTTACTCTTCTCACACATTCAAGGCTCTCTGGTCTCTTGAAACTCTCCTCCAAACCTCCTATGTGTTCTGCCCATAATGACATCCTGTATCCATACACCTGAAGCCAAAAACCCAGAAGCAGATTTTTAAAATAAAATTATATTTTATATGTTTAGACTTTAGAATGTTAAAACGTGAATGTTATTGTGTCAGATAAAACAGAAACGACAAGAAGATGGAATAAAACGACGGAAACTGAAGACGGGACTTTGAGAAACGACAAGAATAGTGTGAAAACGACGAAATTGAAATGAAAGAACATTTTAGAGAACGACAAAATGGAGATAACAACAGCAGGATTTGAATTCCTCTTATAAAACATGTTGAAATTGCAAGAATGACATTTTATGGCAAGAAAAAAAAATGTCAATCATGATATTTATTATTTCATATACCTATTTAAAGGGAAAATCCAACGTGCAAAACAATGTAAAAAGAGTGCAAGATTTTTGGGTTATGAAGCTTCTTTACCTGTCCATTTGGAGCTGAGCATTTTTTTGCCCAAGTATGGTGAGGTTGATACGCACCCATTGCTATTTCAGTGTCTCTTGTTCCATCCAAAGATCTTTGGTTTATATTTGCCGATCCAATTATCACATACTCATCATCAACTATCATTCCCTTTGAATGCACATAAACCATAAACCGCCTATTCTTTCTAGTGAGTGCCTGAATTTTGAGCCACCAAAAACAGCACTAGTGAGCAACTTGGAATGAAAAGTCATTTTCATCCTATAAGGTTAAAATCTCGCTACTCACAAAACTCTGTACTGATCTACTAAATAGTGTACTTATTAGATTAAGACCTACTTTTTTTGTTAGCAATGGGGTTTAAAATTTGATAAGATAATATATGAATGTTCACTTGAAATCATAGACATTAAATCTAGATAAGAGGAGAAAGAGGGGAGAAATTTATTAAAGGCAAGTAACAATATACTTGAGGAGTTTTTTCTGTGCTTGAAGCTCCTGCACTGCTTGGTGTTTGACCATCTGGGGCCTCTCGGTTTCCAAGACAAAAGAAATTCAAATAGTCTTGTGGCTCATACTTGTCCTCAAGCCCTGCTTCTTTTAAAGCATTGTAGACCACTTCATACATCATTTGCATTGTTTTATTCTGCACAACACAACATAGATGTAAGAATTAGACAAATGTTACTCCTAATAGCTCTGAGTCTTTAATAGGTTTCGGGTTTAAGTTTTTGGTAAACTAACAGAAAAATAATGAGTGTTTCTTTTCTTTTTTTTTTTTACCTGCCAAAAGAGAATTCTTTGAGTGGTAATGCTAGTCGGAGCGCCTTCTGGCCACATCGGGATCACAATGTAAGCGCAGAATCTCTCGTTCGCTTTGATCTTGTTCGCAATCTTGAGAGCGATTTCCATTGGTATCAAATTGTTTGCACCTGCATGATTTCAAACAAGTTTTAGTACTTCTTATAGCTTCAAGATAGGAGAAAGATGTTTGAATGAGTAATTTCTTCTTACCCAAGTCTGTGAGGGAACTCCAATTATATGATGAACCAAGGAAGTATTGATTCTCCATATAAATGAAGTGTTGGGCACAACGAATTGCCTTGACATATGCTGTGTGTATACTCATGTCTATAAGTACATTCTTCCCACACATTAAGTTCTGTTCAAAAATGAAAGAAAAACATATTATTACTTTATCATCAAGCTATTATCTTTATAACATCAAGTATCTAGCTACAGAAACACCAAGTTTATGCCTCACCTTTTTTGTACCTTCTTTTGGATCTTTTGGAAACCCTTTGACGGAACCCGAATCAATCGAACGAAAAACCTTCATGTCGGGAAAAGTAATAATCAGAAAACTATGAAATTAAGCTGCTGAATGAATTCAGTACAGAAGGAAGATTTGCTTACCTGAACATTCCAAGTTTCTGGATTGTTCTCACTTAGGGAAGGAACTTCATCCCTAGGAATGATGTCCGAAATCCTTTCAATGCTGAGCAGCGAGTCGTCGAACGATGATGTTAATTTATTGAGCTTCCCTTGCTTTGAAGCCTTCAACCAACGCTCCTCGAAATTGGTCAAGACATCATATGCCGCCGGACCCTCTATTCGGCTGTGCAAATCATGCCACGGTTCCCTTGGACAACCATCACATGGCTCCTGTTTTTCATTTTTCACACCACAAAGAACATTTTTTAAGCAGCAGAAAAACAAAAAGCCTGCATAATCCTTGATACTAATTAAAATTATCCTAAACCACAAAGTAGATTATTTTCATCAATTACCGCTAAATTTGGGTTATGAAAGTCGTCTTGGTGCACTGTTTCTACACCGCGGAAAATGTTATGGTGTGGAGTGTCATAACGGCCCTTGCATAGGTCAAGACCTCCAACAAAAGCTATGATCTTTCTCTTGTAATTGCCTGCATCAGCATCCACAATTACTGTTTTCTGATGGTGGGTGTAGATTGTCCCTACTTCCTGTGATAAACAATGAGAAATCAAAGCAAGAACACAAGTTCAGAACTCAACAAGGTATAGACACAAAGATTCATCCACTCATCTGATATTTCAAGGCAGAAAATTTAAAGAAGAACTTTGATCATTAAGATATAGGACCATTTTAATTATTTCAAGTTCGGAGATAGGATTTTATTGAATGAGACTCCCATATATTTTAATTACTGAGTGAGGTTATATTTAAACTTTTGTTCGTAAAATAGAGCTACAACAACATATCTCAGTTATTTAGTATAAGCATCCTTATGATTTTCTTGTTCAATGGAGGTACAACAAAGAAGACCCTAGGCTTCTCGACCAATCAGGCTTCTAAGTTGTCTCAATTGAAAAAAAAAAAAGGAAAAAAGAAAAGAAAAGAAAAGATGAAAGAAACAAATAATTAAAATGTAGTTTTTCATCAACATAAATATGGTAACTTTGTTTCATTGCTGAATAACATAAACATGGTACTTGTTTCTGTATCATACCTGCTTTTGGGCCCTGCTTTGTCCCTTTCCTGCAGATCGAGAACAAAGCAGGACTTGGACAGAAGAGTGTTTGAAGAAACGACGAGTATCTTCATCAAAAGTCCCCATTATTCCATCCTACATCATGTCATACAAACCAATGGACATCTTGTAAATGGTAAATTACTTGCAGGGGAGCCAGAAAAAATAGTTTGAACTAACGAGGTAGGACAGATAAAAAGATGTTAAATATTTTAAAAGGTGCGAAATACAATTTTACAATTTTACAAATACAATTAGACAGCAAAACACAACATTTATGAACTTTCATATTCACTATTAAAAGAAAAAAAATCAGGGGGAGCAGTCGTCCACTCTCCTCCGTAGGTGGCTCCGATCTTGATAACTAACATGACATGACAGACAATATATGACCCTAACAAAGTAAATCTGGAATTGCATTTTGTATAGACAGGAAAAAAAATGCAGCAGTAAGGGAAAGGAAAAAAAATCATTAACCTGCTTTTACCTTTTTGATTCCCAAGAAGCTATTAGAAGTTGGATCATCCCAAACAAGAAGAAGCACTCTAACACCCTCTTGAGACTTGGACTTGAGAAGTTCTCCCAACATGCTTTCTTGTGCATTTTTCCCATCCCTAAGCAGCCTAACTTTGTGGTAAACAGACCAACCAACAATGTATATCAACCGGCGGGCCTGACTTATTGCCTCAAAGATGTCGCGCCAACAACTTGAGTGCTCGTACTGAACGCCATTGTCGAGCTCCAAGTTAGGAAGGCCGGCGCCATGGACATGAGCATCTTGATAAAGGGTAATTTTCCCTCCTTTCCTTGAAGGAAAGTATGTCCCAGGAACACCAAGGAAATCAGAATTTGATGAGCTTGGTTTGGGTTGATAAAGGGGCACTTTTTCCATTGGGGTGAACTGAATTGAGAGGCTCAAAACAGCTCCTGGCTTGCAAGGCTTTCCACTATCACTTAAAATTGGGAAAGTCCCTTCAATTCTTGTCCCAGAACACAACTTCTCAACTGGAATTCCCACAGCTCCCATTAGTTGAGACCCCACAACATCATTATCTTTCACCACAAAGTGAATTTCTGAGGCATAATGTGCAACAGGAACATCAAAATGCTGCTTCCAAACCGGGTTTTCGCTATTGGTGATCACAAAAGTCCTTGCAACCACGGCGCCTGATACCGACACCGTGACATAGGGATCGCTCGTCACCTTGTTCGTCACGTGGCCTCCGATTGTGGCGCTCAACTTTCCCAATTTTCCAACAACTTCACCTAGAGTCTTGTGGAACATGTCCATGTTGGGAAGGTTTTTGGCCTCAACAATCCATATTTCTAAGTTGCCATGTAGAAGCAGGACTTTAAGGGACTCCTTGCTCGTCTTGAAGGGCAAACTTTGTTGAGCCTGGCCGTGGTGCGAGCCTCCGAACGACAATGATCCGGCGAATAATGAATGAGCCATGGCAATAGAGTTTCAGAAAAAAATTGAGAAAGAGAAAAAAGATAAGGATTTGATGATGTTTTTTGAACTGTGATAGTAGAAAGTCAACCTTCTATACTAACCAATCAAAAATATGATGAGTTCTTCAGATTTTTTTTTTTTTGGGGGGACAAATTTGAAGCTTCAAAATCATGATTTAGAAAAACACCATTTTCATATATTATCTGAAATGGGCAACTTCGATACTTTCTACGCGTAAAAGAATGCGTGCTAAAAGAACAAGGAGTTGGTTTTGGTTGACCATATGTGGAAGTTTGGCAGGAAATGAATGGGACCAAAAATTAGAAAAAATGAATACTTAAGGCATACTCTTTTAGATTTAAATCTTTGGATTCAAATCTTTAATACATGTTTGTTTTGCTTAAAATTTAAATTAAATGAATCTTTTAAATTCAAGTTTTAGAGTTTTACCATCATTTGAACTCTTTAAACTCATATATATTTATTTTAATGAAAACTAAAATTTTTTATCTTATATTTTAAGAAAAAATTCATAAATGTTTCATTTGATATCCGATTGAGACGATTATTCTTTCATTGCATTGTTAATAAAGGGAGGAATAAATCAAGATCAATATTGTATATTTTTAGAATCATAAACATTAAGATTTTATTAGATTTGTTAATAAATAAATAAAAAATTTCACTAATGATCCAAACACAAATTCTAATTTTATTACATATTAAATTTAACACTTTAAATGTATACTTAAATGTCTCATCAACTCAAATCATGCAATTTAAATCAAAATAATCTAAAACAACATAATTTGAATTCATTTACCAAATGACGTTTAGTGTAATAATGTGAATAAATGGAATTCTAGAAGAGGAATAGCTAGACGTGGAACAAGTCATGAACAACTGCAAGTCAAATTTAATGAATTGGTCAACGCCAATTTAGCAAGAAAGGAGTAAAGATCAACCAATGAGGAGACAAAGTCCATTAATGTGGGTGTTGTATCATGTGCTGGCCAATGAGGAGGAAGGTGAGAATGATATTTTATTTGGCCACTTACAGAATTCAAGTCTAGGATAGGATAATTAATATAAGGGAACATTTAATGTCAAGTTATAATTAATAGGATATTAAATTCAAGTATTTTTTAATGTTAAAATCAACAAAGAATCATATCAATCAAATAAAACATAACAATTTATTTTTTTATCCTCTATTAAAAATAATTCTCCAAAACTAAAAATTTCCCTTGCTTTCAATTAACTTTTCTAGTACAGACACGTGCCGGCAGGGCCAGCTAATAACTTCCACATAGAGAGTGATTATACTTTTGGTTGTTATCAATGTGATAATTGAGGTTCTAGATTCAAATATTATATATATATATATGTATAAATTTATATATTAAGGATCTAAATTGGGGTTTAGGCTGTACTCAATGTGATAATTGATGTTCTAGATTCAAATATTATATAAATATATATTTATATATATTAAGGTTCTAAATTGTGGTTTTGGCTGTAATGAATGTGATAAATGAGGTGTCACGTTTCGGAGTACGGGTGATGACGTGGTGGTTGATTAGATCAATTTAATTAAGTTTTTGTTAAAATTTTCAATTTAAGGAATTAATTAGTATTATTAAAATGCGATACAATTTAAAACTTTTGATCAATTATTAAGAATAGTAAAAACGGACAAAACAAAAATTAAAAGAAATAAAATAATGGAGAAGGTAAGTAGAGTACGTGTTGGGTCCTATCGGTCCCACAACATGTGCACACACATATACCAACAATAAATTATTATAATCACAGTCCAACATGAAAAATAAAATTTGAAATAATACATGCCTTATTTATTACAGCTACTAACCTATTCAAGATCCTCTATTGCTCATAAGTCTGGGCAGTGGACTCTCTGTCGGTCCTAAGCTAGATTCCACCTAGATGGGAAAATGTTTGAAGGCAAGTAAAAGGTGAGCGAAAGGCTCAGTAGGATTATGTTTTAAAAACAGATAAATAATTTAAACATCAAATTTACCTTTCAAAGAAGTGATTTGAAGAATAGAGTTAAATAAATAAATACATTCTTTTAAATAAATCTTATAAAAAATAGTTCGTCCAAAGAGTACCTTTTTATCTTTTGTGGGCAAACCACATTTATCACCACCGTAGCGGCCTAGCTAGGTTTTGAGACTTGCCCTCAAGGTCGCATGCTACACGACCCGATATTTGATTATGGCATCACACCCTTATGTGTGTTTATTATTATTTAAATCCTATGTTACCGAGTATTCTCAATTACATTTATTATTCGATTCATTGTGATCATACAATTCTTGATGAATAATGAAAATTGTTAAGAAGTTTATCTAAACCATTCCTTCAAATTCATTATAAAGAAAATCATTTTGTAGGAAATCACTTTGAATGAAATCATTTTGAAAGAAATCATTGTGCGGCTGAAAGCCCCTTTTTGAAAACATTTAAAAAACATTATGTCATTTATTGAAAACATTTTAAAATAAAATTCTTTAAGGCCAAAATCATTGAAAACCTAGCTACCAAGGAAGGGGTAGAAGCCCTACCTCGATACTTGTACTGGTATCCCATGCTGCAATCTCGGTCCGCTACACGTTGGCTCCGCGAAACCTCGAACAACCTTAAAAATAAACTAAGCTCATTAATTTCTAGCTTAGGATATTTTACATTACTAACCTACCTCATGACGTCCTAGTGTGCCATTTAATTCGCAAAATCATACTATAAAGTTTAAACTCTCAATCGGTGTTTTAAACAGTAAAAATATGTGAAAAATGACAAATTTTTACTATGCCCAGTCGGTCTATCAGTCTCCCTGTTTTGGCCTATCGAATTGTGTTATTCGGCCTACCAGCAAGCCACGTCCGGTCGGCCGAACTTTTCCAGGTTTGGCCTACTGATCGTATGAATTCGACCTACCAAATTGAAAAATTTTAAAAATTTTCAAACCTAAGCCTCAATTTCCCAAGCTTCAATCCTCAATTTCAACATGTTTTCTCAATTCTCAGGCATAGAAAACATCTATAGATGATAGAAAAATATTATAAAACACTTTTGAACTAATCTAAATAAGTTTTGCATAGAAAATCCAAGAAAATCCAAAAATAGGAAAAATGAAGGAAAAATGAAAAATCTTGATTTAAATCCGTTTTTGATCAAACCAAGCTTAAATTCTAGTCATTTTATGTTCCTCTAACTTAGATTAAAGGTTTTCCAAGCTTAAATAAACTTAGATTTCAAAATACAAAAAAAATTGAAAAATTGAAAAAGTTTTGAAATTTTGAAAACTAACCTTGATTCAATCCTCGAATCGAGTTTATGGTTGTTAAATCACATTTTCGAGCCTTCAATCCACTGAAAATCGAGGCTTGGTTTGATTTTTGATTCAAAAATTTAAGAGAAGAAGAGAGAGAAAGGAAGGCAGGGAGAATGAGACGAGAGAGAGACGAAGAGAGAGAGAGAGAGCCTGAAAGGGTGAGGGAAAAGGAGAGAGAGAGAGACTTTAAATAGAAGATGGGTAAAACCAACACGAGAAAGCTGTGTGCGATACACAGTTTTCAAACGGCATGTATTTGGTATTTAGCAAATAATTTTGTTTCAAAAATTCAAAATAACAAATTAAAAGGATCAAATTAATTTAAAAGTCGAATTTATTAAGACATCATTGTAAAATATTTTAATTAGGCTCGAATTATAATTTGACACACTAACCTACTATTTTACACACTAAAATCACTTAATTAATTTTCAGCGCGTTACATGAGGTTCTAGTTTGAAATATATATATTAGGTTCTAGATTGACGTGTGTGTGAGTAGATAAATAAGGTTGGCTTAAACTTGTACCCAAAGCTAACTGAAGGGAACGAGGTGCTCAGTCCACATTATAAACACCTTAATGGCCATGAAACAAAATTAAACTCTAAGACCCCGTGTCATGTAAATGGGTTGCCGTCCAAACCCATCATCACGTGCGAAGTCTTGTTCCGACACTACGATAAATACACTTGAATAGAACTTATCCTTATTAGCTAACTCAAAAAAAAAAAAACCAAATTCAACTTTTGTGTGTATGTATGTTGGCCCTGCCGGCCCAGGCAGGACCATGATTAATCCGACCATTTTGGATTATTTAACAACATCCATAAACTAGAAGTTGAATCTGGTTAAACTAATTAATGAAATAATTAATTTTAAGAAGCAAAAAAGAGAGTAGTTATCGTTATTATTATAAAGATGCTCTTTAAATCCTCCAAGGAATTAGTTTAAAAATTGTGAAGAACAAGGACAGGACTGAAATCTTAAAGGAAAAACTTGCAGACTCCAAGTGATGGCAGAAGTATAAGAGGAATTTAAATATATTTGTTGTGGAAAAAGAGATAAGAGATTAAATATGAAGAATGTCTTGATTAGTTTTTTTCACCTTTATGTAGATGTACAAGAACATGGGCATGTGTAAGGTTGGTTGAATCAAATAGCCCCAAAAAAAAAAATAAAAAATAAAAAAAAAATATATATATATATATATATATATATATATATATATATAATTTGAATCAAAAAGCTGAAAAACAACGGGTAAGTTGAATCAAATAGAAAAAAAAAAAAAAAAAAAAAAAAAGGTAAGTTGAATCGATATCGCAGGAGATAACCAACACATAGTCAGATCAGGGAAAAGAATAGGCGTAGAGTGCAAGAGCGTATAGAGAGAGGAGGTAGACGTTGACCAAGAAAGATTAGGGACTCATTTAAATATGAATGTTCTATCAACTTCACGGGACACATAAAGGAAAGTGAATAATTTTTTTTTTTTTTTTTTGTAGTTATAGTTTTGATTTTATTTTTATTAATATTAGGTAATTTATATAATTTTATAATTGTAACTTGTAATTATTTGGGGCCATTAATAATTTTTTTTTACTTATGAATTCTCGCTTTCATCTTAGTCTCTAGGGGTAAGTACAATTTTTTTAGAATAGAGAGAAGTATCATTCAGCATCACCTACATTGACCAAATGAAAATATTATCATATCATAATCAACTAATATATATATATATATATATATATATATATATATATATATTTTTTTTTTTTTTTTGAACTCGAAGAACATTTATGACTCATTTATTTCTTTGAATCTAAAATATGAATAAAAATTGAAATTTGTATTAAAGAACACACTATACCAAAATAGTATAAAATGTGTTCAATCCTCTAAACCAAACACAAAAAAAAATGATGAATTTACTCGTTGCAAGTTACAAATAAACTTATGACTAATACTAATTACACTACGAATAAACCTAAAACTAATACTAATCAGACGTTATATTCAAAAAATCGTAAAGATAATAAATCTTTGTTTGCATTTAGGGATTTGGTTTTAGGAAGCTCGCCGGCTGGAAGATAACAAATGCCATGACAGCAGTGGGCAGTAACACCGCTTCCCCCGCCGCCGTTGCCACCACCAATTCTTGAGCATTATAAATATTGCTCATTTCACACATATTATACTGGAATTTTGGGGCCATCAAACATAAACCATATTATGATTAAGTACCGGCGTAATTCTTAAATTATTGTCTATATATGTTAAAAATATTCTAAGTGCATCTTTGATACTTAATTCGTTAGCTTTGTGAATAATTTTGTTTTCATATACGTATGGGAATTTAATAGTATCCATCTACATGTAGCACTCTAGTGGAGCATTAAAATTAGTTCCACTTTTTTGATCATCTCTTTTGAAGAATTTGCTTTTATTTATTAAGGGTTTAAAAGACGCATTATAAACTTCTTTCTTTCCTACACACACAGACGCATTATAACAGTGGTGTCAACATCAACTTTTGTTTTTATGAAATTTTGTACATTAATGAAAGTAGCAAGTGAATTGTGATTTCTCTACTTCTAGTCTGCTAGTAGGTATATGTTTTTCAATCATTATATCAAAAAAATAATTTTGATTAGATTTAACAATTAGAAATGAAACCCTGCCAAGAGTCCTCATCTGAAAAAATCCCTTTTAGTAATTGAAAACTAACAATTTATTTATCACATCTCTCAATTTCAACAAGTTTGATAGATTAGCAATCTCTAATAATTTACACAACATAAGTTATGTGGATTCAATGGTTACATTTTTAATGAATACTACTTTTATCTATCGTGTGGTATGAACCAAACGGTTACAATAATTAGGTAATTGACTAAATTTAATTAATGAGATTGAATTCTTATCACGTCACATCATTAATTATTATTAAAATATACTTTTATTAGAATGGTAATCATAAGACACGTAACCATTGAAAACAAGTCTCAACATAAATTTATCACGGCTATTGGGGCATTATATATAGCTAAGAAAAAAATTATAAAATAATTTGTGAAAAGTGCAAGTAGAATTGTATATGTGAAAGGAGATATCCAAGCTGGTAAAAATCAATATAAAACAGGACAGAAACCTGTCTATGGGGGAAATCAATTATAAGAATTTACAATCATAAAAAAGTAAGCAATTAGTTGACCAAATATCTGTTACAACATTTATATGTAGCTGATCATCGTTCGTTTTGAGTACTCATGATCATGGTCTAACTTCCACAGGCATGCCTGTAAAGTGTAGTTTCTTCCATACTACATGAATTTTCACAAATATTCTACAAACTATAAAATAACCGCAAGGCATATATGACAAGATCATTATATCAAAGTAATTAGTTCATTGTGTTTGGTGTTCCTGGTAAATTGGAAGAGAGTTATAAGTTGATGATGATGATGCTGATGGTGATGGTGATGAGCTATATATGTAATATATATGTATATATTGATTTCATCTTTTGCGCTTAGACTTGAGAGAAGTGACTGATTGAGAGCTGCTGTGCCAGTTGCGCTTTCTTTGGTTAATAAACCAGTTGTTGATTTGCTTCAGTTGCAATCCTGTCTCCTCCACAAGCTTTGCCTTATCATCTTCCTGTCGATTTCAAGTAATTTTTACAAATTCTAATATATTTTTTCATTATTTTTGCACGTACATATCTACATGTTTGTGTGCATTATAGATATGGATAATGCCCACGTCTTTTTTTCTTTACTATCATAGATAGAGGGATAAGAACCGAAATGACAGAGACTAAGAACATTCCAACTAGGTTGGTACACCTACTCAAATAACGCTCACATTAATCTATCAAAAAAAAGAAAACATATAAAAAGCAATAATTATACATATAAGATAAATGAAAATAACCCGAAAATAAACTCATCAGTATAAAAATAATGTCCAAGTTACCTAATGTACTTTTTGTATAGCTATGAGAAGTGAATTGTTTTCTTTGATAAAGTACTTATCATGTTATCTAGTATCAAAAAAGGTAAATATATAACTTGAAATGCTTAAAATTTTCCTATGACTACACACCCATAAAGCATCAATCTATATACAAATTATATTTTTTTGTACAGCCATGAGAATCGAATTGTTTTCTTTGATAACTTATTCTGTCATTAAGTATCAAAAAAGGTAAATAAATAACTTGAAATGCTTAACATTGTCCTATGACTACACACACATACAATTATTTGAAAGGGAAAAAATAAATAAATAAAAACTTACAGCTCATTATAATTATAAAACTTACATTTCAAATTCAAATTGATCATTCAAAACCAAAAACTAGCTTGTTGACAAATGAGAATAAAAGTTGCACAATATGTCATATATATAAATACAAATATATATATATATGTATATATCACATAATATAAACGAAGTTTTTGATTTGCAAGCTTACAGTAGGGTAGGGCCACTTTGAATGTTGCTGCCACCAATTCTTTAAGACCGTAGTTGTGTCCCCAGGCAATTTCCCTGCTCTTCTTTTTCTTAGTATTTCCTCCCTCACGTCTTCAATTCTTGACTTGAAACCCTATATAAACAATATTGCAACCCCAATGAATTTCCAAGCATTTTTTATTTAATACCAAATGTTCGAACAAATTAAGTACTACTTATAATGAACCTGATTTTCTTATTTATGTTCATTCATGATAGCTATATATACATTGCTTCTTGAATTTTAAAGTAGAATTCATTTATTATGCTTCAAAATTGTTAGCTTTCTCCCTCTCTTTTTTTTTTTTTTTGAGTGTACAAAATGTAAGCACTAATTATAAAGTTAATGATCAAGATTAAAAAATTATAGGGTTACCTGCTTGAGTTCAATCTTTAATTCGTGCCGAACCCTTTCCATGAACGACCTTTCCGATTCCGTTGGAAGTAGCGGACCAAATCCAATCACGTCGTGGCCGTCAGCGCCGAATTGATCCAAAGAGAAATCCATTTGTAGGTCATCCTCATCGTCCGACATTGTTGCCCCCATACCTTCTCCCAGACTTACTCCTGAAAAGTATCATGTGTCTTTGCATCAAAAGCTAATTGATCACTAGTTAGTTCATTTCTTTTCTATATTGCCTTTTTTATTGTGTAATTATTTATTATAGCCAGGAAACATATACTCATCAACTATATATAATATAAATATAAATTACTTCGTGTCAATTTTCCTCCAAAATTCCCACTTGAAAGAGATGCTAATTAGTTTAACTGTTTAGGCAGTGCAGCCTATGGATAGGTATATATGATAATCATATATACATATATATGTGTGTGTGTGTATATATATATATATATATATCGATAAGTTCATATCCTTTTAAAATGCTATAATATTACTCAAGTCCCTTACAAAATGCTGATTATACTACGCATGATTCTTTGGTCGTATGATACGTAAACATGCATATTTACATACATACATACATTTATGTCGTGGATGCATGACCATGATCAATACATAAATATTGTAAATTAAAGCACATAATAACAAATTAAACAGGTTAACACAATAAGATCTAGACCATATAAATAAACACCATTAAAATTGATAGAAAGTGAACTTTTTAATGACTTGGGTTTTCATTTTAAAGTAAGGTCAATCTGTTAAGTGGAGTGACTCAATATTTTTATAAATTGATGCTAATTTTTATGTTCAAAATGATAAGTGACTCAAATTTTTCTTATTCTTTAATAAATCTACCATGCAAAATGATTAGATTCTTTTTATTGTCATCCCTAACTCTATTAAAGGAGCCCAACACGGCTCGTACATTACAAATCAATGAGTTCTACTTCAGAAAAACCATCGGGATTTTTAAACCAAACTCGTTCTCATCTTAAAGCTCGGACTAAAGAGCATGCCCTAAAGATAGAATGTTTTTTAAACTAACACTAAAAATTGGACAGAAAATTTGAGTGATGTTATAATACTATATATCTCTATCCATAGATCCAACTTCCAAGATATGATACATAAAACAATAGTATAGTAGCTTCTAAGGTCGGATTTCTAAAAGGCTATATATGATGCTGCTCGGTATTCTAGAGGAAAATGTTAAAATAATTTAATGCTCTCTCTTGAGGTGATTATTATAACACAATGGATAAGAATCCAATTAAATTGCTTATATTTTGTGCTTTTCTTTCAAAAGTTACCTAGCTAATCCACTAAATGACAAAACCAAAACAACACCCTTTTTGGTCTAAAACTCATCATTTGTTAATTAATTTCTTATATTTATAAAGATTGATCTCATAATAAAGTTTCATACACTAAAATACCAATGCAACATTTTAGAATTTAGATGATAAATGGCCATATATATATGTATATGTATATGCATATGTAGGTATATATATACACCAAAAAGAAGCAAATAAACTAAGACATGGATATATACGACAAAAACCAAAGTTCATGTATTGGCTTTGGAAAGAAAAGCTAAAGGAATAATTATAATTGCAATCATAGGAGCTAATTTAAGCAATCTTCTAGAACCCTAAATATTCCAGTGCAAAACCTTATCGGCTGGTGCTCCAAAAGATTGAAAAAAAAAAAAAAAAAGAAGAGCTAATTATAGGTTGGTATAGTTCAATATTGGTGGATAACCCTATTCTATATCACCGAACTAACTAACCTATATATTTCCCAACTACACTCTTTGATTATTTACGTTAGAGACCCTACCACACCCACCTCTAGCAAGGACACCCAAACTTACATATTAACCTCAAGTACACAAAATTTATCATCTTTCCCCAATACCCAACTCACAAAAAATTAAAAAACAAATGAAGAAAGGTCAACTACAACTAATTGTAATTAAGATCATTTCTTAAACAAGTAACATAGGTGAATTCTTTTTCTTCTGTCCATCTAGTTCTGTAATCAAGAAATATTATTGTGGTACATCACGCATATATCACAAATCAGAACCGAACTTAACGGAATGAAATCAATGTAATAAAAAGTAAAACCAATGATAAAATGATGATTGTACTTGGTAGTATAATTATGAAGGTTTTGTGGACTTTTAATTTCCATGTTAAACAGAAATTATAAGTTGGGAATTAAGAGCACATATATATATATATATATATATATGTGTATATAAATCTTACCGGTGAGAGCCTGTAAAGTAGTCTCTATTTCCCGACAAGCCATGACTGCTTCAACCGCATGGATTCTGACATGTTGCTGAAGTTGTTCTTTGAAAGTACACAATACTATCAAGTATTGAGCCTGAAAAAAAATTAAAAATTAAAACTCATCATAAATATTAATTCACCCAACAAAATTTCTTCATTACAAAAAAAAAGATAGTGCTTATGAGGTGAATGATTGCATCATATGCGTGAAAAAATCATCCAACTGCGTAAAAAAAAAAATGAAATGAAACATACGCCTATTTTATTTTTATTTTTTAATCGTACCAAGAAATTATCGAACTCTTGGCGGTCATGGGGGGAGAGGGAGTGGCCGTGCTGTTGTTGGAGGGAGGCGTAGGAGCGGAGGAGGTGGTGGGACTGCGAGAGCTGCGCGTCGATGAGCGGCAGCTGATCGATGGGAGTGGCGACACGAAGGCACGACACGTGGGCAGCCAAGAGCTGCTCGTACAGCGGGTGAGTGGCGATCTCCGCCTTCAGCTGCCTCTCTCCGCCGTCAACTCCGCAGCAGCCGCCGCCGGAGACTGACAATTCACCACCAGCTCCACCACTCCCCATCATGCCCAAACCCCCAGCTTCTTGCATATTGTGTCTCTATATATATCTATATATCTATATTTATACGTGTAATCTCCAAAAGGGCACTTGGTGCTATTTACAAGTAGTAATATACTAGTACTATATTTTGTACTGGGGTTAAGAGAGAGAAAGAGAGAGAGGAGAGAGAAAGAGGGGGAAAAAGGAGGGTTGTGTTATTGGACAGTTTTAAATCGTTAATGGCGTAAGAGAAAATCATGCGGCACGCGAAAGACCAATCCTTATTTTTATTATACTAATATTTATTATTATTTTTATTGGGATCTGAGACGCAAAACTTTCTGCACCGTTTCTGACCGGATACAAAGATTTTAAATACACAGAGAAAGAGAGAAAAAACAGTAAGAGCAGAGAGAGAGAGAAGAGAGGAAGGAGAGAGAGAGAGGAAAAAAATAAGGAATTTTCGAGCTTTGGTTTTCCGATTGATCTATGGTGGTGTTATTGAGAACTGAGTTCAGGGTTAGAGAGGGAGTGAGAGAGAGAGGAGAGGATATAGAATCATTACAATTAAAGGAGGAGGGTTTGGAAGCGAGGTCAGAAAAAGAAAGAAGATAAAGCTGTTTCTGTGGCCTTTCACTGATAATTTGATTGCTTTTTGTCCTTTTTTTTCTCCTTTATGTGTTTTATTTATAGGGTGTTTGGAAGGGTGATGGGAACCAATGATGAGAACCATTTTTACTGTAGCATGTGTGAGTTTTATACTGTAACACATTTTTTTTATTGTTACTGTAACATATGAGAACTTTACACTGTTCATAACTGAAATTGTGGTGAGAACTGAATGGTTCCCACCACTGCCAAACACCTCTTTATTTTTAAAACTTTTTGAGATATATTGCATAGGGTGTCCGGATCAAAAAGTGGGCCCTTTTTTTATTAGGGTCATGTCCAATCCTGATTAGGTACAGAAATTTCTTAGGTTGTAGGATCAATTCTCGGAAAGGAAGATAAATAATTGTGGGTTTTATTTATTTATTTTTTCTTTATAATTATTTTTTTATATAATTCCAATCAAGTACTAAATAAGGAACTGATTGGGATACACCACAGTTTTGTGTATTCACAATCGGAGCACTTGCTTCAACGAGATGCTGTCGGCTATAATAACACATGGCTTTCACATTATCGCCCAAAAAAAAGCCATAGGTTTCACATTTTCCCCTTTATTAATATTATTTTTTGGAAGATATTATATAAAGACAGGCATTTTAATGTTACTGATAAATCTTGTTATCTAAACTATTAGATTAACTTTTTAAAATTTAATTTTTGATTGTTTATGTTAACATTTTATAGCTCACGTAAAATTATTTTCAATAATAAATTAGAATATTAAAAAAGTTAAATTAACATTTAAGATACCGGACCTGTATTCTAAAATACCTATTAAGATTGCCTTTATTATTTTCCCATTTTTTGGCGGTCACTGTTAAAGTCAGCTGATTGATAAACAAAAAGATTCACTCTTAAGTCCTTTGGTACGAGTATATGATTATTCATTGCTTCAACACCTTTATGTATAGATTTCCCTCTTTGTTTCCCTTTTTTTTTTTTTTTTTTTGGCTGAGAATATGTATAGATTCTTTTAAAGTTAAGTACTCAATTTTAATTTTGATCTTGTTTGCAATTGCAGGTCCTTTCGGACCTTCCTTGCTATGTAGTTGTCTAACAAATATGTATAGTTGAAGATTTAATAACATCTTGATAAAGACGTATCACTATCTTAACAATATTTTCCATTTTTCTTATTTAACTTAGAAAGAGTCTACACGAAGGAAGTTGCAAAGGCTAATTTATATTCATACACACACACACACACACACATATATATATATAGCCTTCAATTTATTTAAATCCGAAGATCAAGTGTATGAGAATATAAAAATGAGGTTGCGTTTAAGAAACACGAACAAATATCTTTCAACACTTTAAAATGTCACGGCAAGAGATTTTGTTTAACATGTTTGTGATACAATATTTAGGGTTAAGTACTATTTCTTAATATTTAATAGTTACTTAAGTTTTCTTTTAAAAACATTATGTTTATTCAATAATTTTGCGATTTGAATGTTGCAACGGCCATCGAGGCTAGATTATTATAATTTCAAATTCAATATTTTCTATCTAAAAGTTATTGAAGAAATTTTAGCCATTAATTAATACGTATGCATAGGGAGAGACTTGAACCAATTCTACAAGCTAAATTGTATAAGAATATATTTCTTAAGCATAAATATAATGATCATATTTTGATACCTGATAAGCATTAAGTATAAACAAGAAGTATATTTTTGTGAGATTTCCACAAGATGAATATGTGTTAGGAAAAAAAGAGATTCCTTCTTTATAACTCTTTATTTACAAAAATAAAACATACATATAAAAATTTAGTCATGTCAAGTTTAATTTACTTCAATTTCAATCTAACCAACTAATATAATCATGCTATAATCATCCAAAAGGCCAATCAAAAACTTAAAAAGAAATCGTTTTAATACGAATAAAATAGCTTTCCAATCAATAAGTTAATAATTCTCTAATCAAAATAATATAATACAATATAACATTACATATACATAAATATGTATGTACATCTACTGTGACACCCATTATTCTCCTAACGGGTATTAAGGTAATTAAATTAATATTTAGTGTATCAATAAAAAAAAATTGCTTCATTTAAAATTTATTTTACAATATTTATTTTTATCTATTTTTAAATTTTCTAAAATTCTCAAGCCTTAGAACTTCTAATAAATCTCAAAAATGTCATATTGGCATTATGTGCGTTAAAGTCTCCAAATGAGACATAAGGATATCTTTTCCAACTACTCTTGACCCTCATTTTCTTTATTTCCTCAGTGATATGCTTCAACATGTCTCCTCCATAATTGTTTCTATCACTTCTCTTCAAAGACTTCATCTTTTCTTCATTTGTCTTCCACGGTTCCCACACTCTTCTTCTCATTTCTTTGCTGAAGTAAAATACTTAGGGAACTTCTTCAAGGCAGCCATAAAAATCAGCCACCATCACCTCCATTTGAGTAAGAATTTCAGCCATACCGAAGTCAAAGAACCTGTTTTGAAGCCATTTCAAGCTTCCAACTAACCATAATCCGAGGTTAGAATCTTATGAACAAATTGAGTCTTTCATTTATAAATTTTTTTATATATACTCAAGGATTATTCAAATTTGCATTCTTAAACATAAGTATATGTTTGTCGCTATTTTGGAGCGTATGTATAAAGTCTAAGTGTATATGCCCTAGATAGAAAATTTATATTGTTAAACTTTGTAACACTTCTATGGGCAGTGGCTATTTCTTGAAATTCTGTGATTAAATTAAAATGAATTTTGTAAATTGGTTTGCATTTTTAAAAAGTAGGCATCCTAAGCTTTCTAACGAGCTATCATAAACCTAAATCGGAGTTGTATTTTATTTTCTATGAATTATTAAATTTTTAGATTGGAAATTAGTAAACCTGCCAGTTTGTTACGGTATACCAGTTGCTAACATGAACCAAGAACACATCTTTGCTCACCACCTAATTCTTTAATGTCTTGCAACCTTTCCAATATTATCCTAAGTGATTGATAAATCTTATTAGGGGCTAAAACATATAGATTACTTGTTTACATTTTATATTGTGTTAAGATAAAAATTGTTTACTGTGGTATTCAAAAGAGATTTACACAAAAGCTTTAATGGCATACTAGTAAGATAGGTTTACACATGATTTATTTATGAATGTAGTTGTATGTTGTGCTTTAGTTTTAATTATCCTTATGCACGCCTTAGGATCAAGGGAGTATGGAGCTAACATTAATTGATTCCAGGATTAAAAGATTGTTGATAAGCTTGAAAGGTAGGGATTCTATTACTCATCTTTTGTGAGGTTTTTATAGAATTAAAATTGATTGTTTTACCGCAAGATATAAATATATCTATGTTGAACTGATATTATATGAGTATCACATATGAAACTATGACATGGACTCGTCTTGTATTGTACGGCGAGGAACATAATGAATTGACACATGTTATAAATTGAGAAGCATGGTTAGGAAAACTGACTCTATTAATAATATTAAATATAGAGAAATGGTGAGACGTGAAGAGGGCGACGGTTACGTCCTTGGGCATGAATACCCTAAAAGGTAAAATAGGGGGAAGGTTGTCACGCCCCGGAGTACGGGAGGTGACGTGGCGGAATATTTAGATTAATTAAAGGAGAATTTAATTGAAAACCGAGAGTTTGAGAATCAAATTAAATAAAAATAAAGAAGTTTTTCCACCACATTTGATAAAGAATTTAAAATCATTAAACAAATAACAATAATTGAATAAAAACCGCGAATATGGGTTCCACAACCCACAACTTGTGCACACACATGGATCTGACAATATCACAAATACAATTACAGTCCAAGCACAAATAAAGTTAAGTCTTACATGCCTTGTTTAATAAATACAGAATGTAAATAAATTCTCCTATTGCTCCTGAGTTCGGTCCGAAGAATCTTCTCCAAACCTAAATGGGAAACCACCTAGAAGGGGGGGAATTTAAAACAGATAAAACGTGAGCGAAAGGCTCAGTAGGACTAAGTTTTATAAAATAATTTAATGCAAAGAAACATAACATTATCAGGAGTTATACAGAAAAGGAACTGGAATAAATAAATAAATAAATTGAGTAGAACCGTTCTGACACAGAACAGTTTACTCGTCAAATCAAAACACCAGTTTACTTTTACCTAGGCAAACCATGATATCACCACCGTAGTGGCCCAGCTGGGTTTCGGGACCTGCCCCCAAGGTCGATCACGACCCGATCTCTGATATGGCATCATGCTCATGTGGTTATTATCATTATCATTCAAAACCCAATTACCGAGTGTTGTCAATTACATTCATTATGAAATTCATTTCATGTCACGGTATATAAAAATATAACCGATAAAACCATTTTCAAACAACCGTTGAAAACATTTTGATAGAAATCATTTTCAAAGCCAAATCATTTCAAAACCAGGCTACCAAAGAAATAGGATAGAAGTCCTACCTCAGTACTCGTGCCGGTACCCCACACCGTAATCCCGATCCGCTATACGTTAGCTCCACGGAACCACGAACAATCCTAGATACCAACTAAGTCAATCAATATCTAGTTCGAAACATCCTATGTTACTAAATCATTTCATGATGCCCTAGTGTGCCATTTGTATCATTAAAATCATCCTATAAGGTTGGGATTTAAATCAGGGTTCAAAACAGTGAAATCGGGTAAAAATCACAAAATTTTCCATGCCTCGGTCGGCCTGCCGGACGCCCTGCTTCGGCCTGCCGAACTGTACAGTTCGGCCTGCCGGAAACAAGGTTCGGCCTGCCGAACATTTCTCCAGATTCGGCCTGCCGGTCGGAAGAACACCGGCCTGCCGATCATCACTCCGGCCTGCCGAACATGAACTTCGGCCTGCCGAACTGGGAAGATCCAGAAATCCCAGCCACGGGTTTCTCGATCCCCAAAATCCAAATCTTGTTTCTAACCTGTTTTTCTCAAATCCCAGGCATGAAAAACAACTATAATTGATAGAAAAACATTCTAGAACATGTTTGGGATCATTTAAACAACATTTGAACTCGAAATCCTCAAAAATCCGAAAATGAGAAAAAGAGGAGAAAAATGAAAATATTGAATCCAATCCGTTTTTCCTTCAATCTAGGTTTAGATTCTAGTTGTTCTAAGCTCATTTAACACAAATCCACGGTTTTCTAAGCTAAAACAAACTTAGATTTCAAAAACACACAAAATCGAAAATTTTGTAAAAAGTTTAGAAATTTCGAATCTAACCTCGAATCGAAGCTTCAATCCGCGTTCTCGGTCGCCGAATCACGTCCCCGAGCTTCCTCCTTGCTGTTCCGAAGCTTGGATTCGAATGGAAATCAAAATTTGTGAAGAAATTAGAGAGAGAGAGAGGCTGCCGAGAGACTAAGAGAGAGGAGAGAGAGAGAGCTCGTGAGAGTGAAGAGAGAGAGAGAAATAAATAGAGAAAATCGGTGGGCGGTTTTACTGTGCGAAAACCATGTGCCGCCCACGGTTTTGTAAAACGGAGTATTTTTAACATTTTACAAATTGTTGTGTTTTAAAACTCAAAACATCATTTTAAATCAATAAGAAATCTTTTGAACACATCAATTTAACAAAACAACCAAAAACTAAAAATCCAACCAAATAATCTAATTAAAGTTAAAACTTTAATTATGGCACACTAATTCATCATTTACATTACATTAATATTAAATAAATTTCGGGACGTTACAGCTCTCCACCCCTAAAAGAAATTTCGTCCTCGAAATTTACAACTCATCTCAAAAACAAAACAAATGCGGATACAATTCCCGCATACTCGACTCTAATTCCCAAGTGGCTTCATCAACCCCGTGATGCTGCCACACGACCTTTACCAACGGTATCTCACGACGACGCAAGCTAATCACTTTCCGGTCGATGATCTGAATCGGCACTTCTTCGTACGTCGTATCCTCCTGAACCTGTACATCGCAAAACGATACTATCTTACCTTGCTCAGGTGGACACTTCCTAAGCATCGACACATGAAACACATCGTGCACATGAGAAAGTTCGGGTGAAGATCAAGCCGATAAGCAACCACACCAACACGCTGAGTGATCTCGAACGGCCTGATATACCTTGGCGCGAGTTTCCCACTCACTCCGAACCGCATAGTTCCCTTACGAGGTGACACCCTCAAGAGAACAAAATCTCCAACCGCGAACTCTAAGGGTCTACGTCTCCTATCTGCGTAGCTCTTCTGCCGACTCTGAGCTGCTCTCAATCGATCCCGAATCACCGCGACTTTCTCGTTGCTGTCACGAATCTCATCTGGCCCAAGAATAACTCTATCCTCCGGCTCGGCCCAACACACAGGTGACCGACACGGTCGCCCATACAATGCCTCAAATGGTGCCATACCAATACTCGCCTGATAACTATTGTTGTACGAGAACTCCGCCAAATGCAAACATTGCTTCCAATTCCCGCCGAAGTCCAACGCACAAGCACGCAACATATCCTCGAGAACCTGAATAACCCGCTCAGACTGCCCATCAGTCTGAGGATGAAACGCCGTACTGAAGTTCAAATCCGTACCCAAAGCCTCCTGAAAACTCCTCCAGTACCTAGCATTAAACCTGGTGTCTCGATCAGAGGTGATGGACAAAGGAACTCCATGCAACCTCACAATGTTCTGCA
Source organism: Artocarpus heterophyllus (assembly GCA_025403435.1). Taxonomy (NCBI): domain Eukaryota; kingdom Viridiplantae; phylum Streptophyta; class Magnoliopsida; order Rosales; family Moraceae; genus Artocarpus; species Artocarpus heterophyllus. Next base: position 32,844,669 of record CM046343.1, read on the forward strand.
TATACAACTCCCCAAGAATCTTCCTAGAACACGTCGACCTAAACAGAATGAAATGCGCCGATTTCGTCAACCTGTCGACTACAACCCAAACTGCATCATGCCGCTGCTCCGTCCTCGGTAAACCTGTGAGAAAATCCATCGTCACATGCTCCCATTTCCACCCTGGAATAGGAAGCGGCTGAAGCTGACCTGCAGGCTTCTGGTGCTCAGCTTTCACCTGAAGACACGTCGAACACTTGGCCACGTACTCGCGAACATCTTTCTTCATGCCTCTCCACCAATAGTGCCTCTTCAAATCACGATACATCTTGGTGCTCCCCGGATGAATAGCAAACTGAGACCTATGAGCTTCATCTAGAACGGCTTTTGTCACCTCGGCGATAACTGGAACTGCAAGACGCTCCCGGAAGTACAACGATCCATCTGCATGCACGCTCCATTCCTCGAACTGCTCCCCGTTCTGAATTCGCGACCAAATCCCCTGCAAATGTCGATCCTGCCACTGACCTTGCTTCACCATCCGAACAAGAGCTGGAGTCGCTTCCACGTGATACAACAAAACTCGATCACCGTCTTTGTGATACTGTAGCCGATACTCACTCACTGTCGCATCCCTGCTCCAGTCCTCAAAAATCAAACAAGCGAGAATCCCTGAAGACCTCCTGCTAAGTGCGTCCGCTACCACATTAGCTTTCCCAGGATGATACTGCAACGCGAAATCATAATCCTCCATGTACTCCACCCATCTGCGCTGCCTCAGATTGAGATCCCTCTGAGTGAACAAATACCTCAAACTCTTATGATCGGAGAAGACCTGAAACGATGCTCCATACAAGTAACACCTCCAAATCTTCAGCGCGTAGATCACCGCTGCAAGCTCTAAATCGTGAGTAGGATAATTCCGCTCGTGAGGTCGTAGCTGTCTCGATCCGTATGCAACCACACGTCCATGCTGCATCAACACGCATCCAAGTCCGCGCCCTGAAGCATCAGCATAAACCTCATACGGCTCATCACTGCTAGGAATAATCAACACTGGAGCTGAAGTCAACCGGTTCTTCAATTCCTGAAAAGCAGACTCACAGTCTTCATCCCACTCAAACCTGACGTTTTTCCTGATCAACCTCGTCAACGGAGCTGCAATCTTCGAAAAGTCCTTTACAAATTTCCTGTAATATCCAGCAAGACCTAAGAAGCTGCGAATCTCCGCTACATTCCTTGGTCGTTCCCACTCCAATATAGCTTCAATCTTGGACGGATCCACTGAAATACCATGCTCCGAGATGATATGACCCAGAAATTTGACCTCAGTCAACCAGAACTCACACTTTTCCCTCTTAGCATACAACTGGTGCTCCCGCAGAGTCTGAAGCACGATCCGAAGATGCTGCTCATGCTCCTCCCAAGTCTTAGAATACACAAGAATATCATCGATGAACACTATCACAAACTGATCCAGATACGGCCTAAATATCCTGTTCATCAAATCCATAAAAGCTGCCGGAGCATTCGTCAACCCGAAAGACATAACCAGAAACTCGAAGTGCCCATACCGAGTCCTAAAAGCTGTCTTGGGAATGTCCTCTTCTTTGATTCTGAGCTGATGATAACCTGACCGCAAATCAATCTTCGAGAAGTATCGCGAGCCTCCCAACTGATCAAATAGCTCATCAATCCTAGGCAAAGGATACTTGTTCTTCGCCGTAACACGATTCAGCTGTCGATAATCCACACATAACCTGAGAGTCCCATCGTGCTTCTTAGCGAACAAAACTGGTGCTCCCCACGGAGATGTGCTATTCCGAATATATCCATTATCAGCAAGCTCCTGAAGTTGCTTCCTCAATTCCTTCATTTCTGCCGGCGCCATCCGGTAAGGTGCCATAGAAATCAGTGATGTCCCTGAAAACAACTCGATACCAAACTCAATCTCCCGATGCGGTGGTAACCCTGATAACTCGTCGGGGAAAACATCCTCGAACTCACCAACCACCGGAATCGCTACACCACTACTCGAAACATAGGGCTCGCAATCTAGATTGGCAAGAAAAGCAAAACAATCTAGATTCCTTCGCCCTCCTAGACATGACTTCATGAGACGCTCACTCATTAGCCAATCACCACCACCCTGGTAAGTGATTACCGTCCCACTTTCAGACACTAGGGTCACTTTTCTAAGTTGACAGTCCACAACTGCACTATACCTGGACAACCAGTCCATCCCTAAAATCACATCATAGGAACTCATGGGGAGTATAATCAAATCACTTTTCAAAATCTCATCCCCAATCTTTATTTTACAAGATTTACACATACAATTTACACACACCCGCCCCAAAGGAGAAGTTATAACTAGGGGTTCCTTAAACTCTTCTACTTCTAATCCCAAGGCATGTACAAAAGAACTCGAAATGAGAGAATGAGATGCACCGGTATCAAATAAAACGCGAGCTAAGGATGTAGAAACCAAAACCATACCATCGACAACCGCGTTACCAATCTGAGAATCTGACCCTCCAGATGCCATTGCATGAACTTGCACTGGCGCCTTCCCTTTTCCTCTACCGACATTGCTGGGTCCTGCATTACTCGGCCGATACTGCTGAGATGGAGATGACTGCACACTACCTGTACTCGGCGCTCTATACTGAGGAACACTGCGCTGAAAATACTGCGGCTGCTGTCCCCGTGCCGGATATGAGAATTGCTGAGGAGAAAACTACGGATACTGCAACTGCGGGTACTGCGGAGGCGGAGGTAGGGTCTGAGGCTGAGGCTGAGACTGACGACTGGCATCCTCCCCGGTCTGCGATCCAAGACGAGCACTCCTGATCGGGCAATTCCTCTTGATGTGTCCGGGCTGCTGACAGAAATGACAATGAAAGCTGTAGGGGTTGCTGCGCCCGCTGCCAGACGAACTGCTACTGCCACTGGTCGCACCGCCTTGCTTGCCTTTCCCCGGAGCTGGACGACTACTGATGCTCTTCCTGCCACTCCTCTGCGGTCCTCCTGAAGCCTTGGCTCGATCCTCACAATACTGCACGTAATCATTCTCCACGGAGATCGCCGACGACACAAGCTCTCCGAAACCCCTAAGCCGTAGAGCAACCAACTGCCGTCGAATAGGAGCCTTGAGTCCTTCTTGAAACTTGATGCATTTTTCACGCTCCGATGCCACAGCTGATGGAGCAAACCTAGCCAACTCGTTAAACTTTGCCTCATACTCCCGAACTGACATATCACCCTGCTGCAATCTATAAAACTCAGCTGCTTTCTGATCTCTATACCCCTGCGGAAAATACCGATCATAGAACAGCTCCTCGAACTTGTCCCAACCGATATCGCCACCGCGCTCCAGACGCTTAGTTTGTTTCCACCAGGTGTTAGCGCCACCCTCGAGCTTATACGCCGCAAACTCCACACGATACTCCTCAGGCACACCAAGAGTATCAAGATGCTTCAAGATCGAATCCAACCAATACTCTGCTAACTGCGGATCCCCATTGCCATCAAAAGTCGGAATAGACGCCCGCCAAAATTCCTTAAAGAAAGCATGCCGACTACCAACACTGGAGTCTTCCGGTCTAGTCCTGGCTGCCATCTGCCGGAAAGCCGCAATCATAGACCTCATCAGGCCCTCATCATTTCCGAACTCGGCGTCAGCTGTCGAACGACGTCTAGGTGCCATTCTCTCACTTCTGAAAACAAAATTTGGACTGTCAGAGGTATTTCATTGTCAAACCTATGTGTGCACAATTCCCAAGGTTCATAACCTTGAGCTCTGATACCATTCTGTCACGCCCCGGAGTACGGGAGGTGACGTGGCGGAATATTTAGATTAATTAAAGGAGAATTTAATTGAAAACCGAGAGTTTGAGAATCAAATTAAATAAAAATTTAAGAAGATTTTTCCACCACATTTGACAAAGAATTTAAAATCATTAAACAAATAACAATAATTGAATAAAAACCGCGAATATGGGTTCCACAACCCACAACTTGTGCACACACATGGATCTGACAATATCACAAATACAATTACAGTCCAAGTACAAATAAAGTTAAGTCTTACATGCCTTGATTAATAAATACAGAATATAGATAAATTCTCCTATTGCTCCTGAGTTCGGTCCGAAGAATCTTCTCCAAACCTAAATGGGAAACCACCTAGAAGGGGGGGGGTTTAAAACAGATAAAACGTGAGCGAAAGGCTCAGTAGGACTAAGTTTTATAAAATAATTTAATGCAAAGAAACATAACATTATCAGGAGTTATACAGAAAAGGAACTGGAATAAATAAATAAATAAATTGAGTAGAACCGTTCTGACACAGAACAGTTTACTCGTCAAATCAAAACACCAGTTTACTTTTACCTAGGCAAACCATGATATCACCACCGTAGTGGCCCAGCTGGGTTTCGGGACCTGCCCCCAAGGTCGATCACGACCCGATCTCTGATATGGCATCATGCTCATGTGGTTATTATCATTATCATTCAAAACCCAATTACCGAGTGTTGTCAATTACATTCATTATGAAATTCATTTCATGTCACGGTATATAAAAATATAACCGATAAAACCATTTTCAAACAACCGTTGAAAACATTTTGATAGAAATCATTTTCAAAGCCAAATCATTTCAAAACCAGGCTACCAAAGAAATAGGATAGAAGTCCTACCTCAGTACTCGTGCCGGTACCCCACACCGTAATCCCGATCCGCTATACGTTAGCTCCACGGAACCACGAACAATCCTAGATACCAACTAAGTCAATCAATATCTAGTTCGAAACATCCTATGTTACTAAATCATTTCATGATGCCCTAGTGTGCCATTTGTATCATTAAAATCATCCTATAAGGTTGGGATTTAAATCAGGGTTCAAAACAGTGAAATCGGGTAAAAATCACAAAATTTTCCATGCCTCGGTCGGCCTGCCGGACGCCCTGCTTCGGCCTGCCGAACTGTACAGTTCGGCCTGCCGGAAACAAGGTTCGGCCTGCCGAACATTTCTCCAGATTCGGCCTGCCGGTCGGAAGAACACCGGCCTGCCGATCATCACTCCGGCCTGCCGAACATGAACTTCGGCCTGCCGAACTGGGAAGATCCAGAAATCCCAGCCACGGGTTTCTCGATCCCCAAAATCCAAATCTTGTTTCTAACCTGTTTTTCTCAAATCCCAGGCATGAAAAACAACTATAATTGATAGAAAAACATTCTAGAACATGTTTGGGATCATTTAAACAACATTTGAACTCGAAATCCTCAAAAATCCGAAAATGAGAAAAAGAGGAGAAAAATGAAAATCTTGAATCCAATCCGTTTTTCCTTCAATCTAGGTTTAGATTCTAGTTGTTCTAAGCTCATTTATCACAATTCCACGGTTTTCTAAGCTAAAACAAACTTAGATTTCAAAAACACACAAAATCGAAAATTTTGTAAAAAGTTTAGAAATTTCGAATCTAACCTCGAATCGAAGCTTCAATCCGCGTTCTCGGTCGCCGAATCACGTCCCCGAGCTTCCTCCTTGCTGTTCCGAAGCTTGGATTCGAATGGAAATCAAAATTTGTGAAGAAATTAGAGAGAGAGAGGCTGCCGAGAGACCAAGAGAGAGGAGAGAGAGAGAGCTCGTGAGAGTGAAGAGAGAGAGAGAGAAGAGAGAAATAAATAGAGAAAATCGGTGGGCGGTTTTACTGTGCGAAAACCATGTGCCGCCCACGGTTTTGTAAAACAGAGTATTTTTAACATTTTACAAATTGTTGTGTTTTAAAACTCAAAACATCATTTTAAATCAATAAGAAATCTTTTGAACACATCAATTTAACAAAACAACCAAAAACTAAAAATCCAACCAAATAATCTAATTAAAGTTAAAACTTTAATTATGGCACACTAATTCATCATTTACATTACATTAATATTAAATAAATTTCGGGACGTTACAAAGGTGATGACGCTTCCTTGGGTTGAAAGTCCCAGAACACACTGTACAGGAATCAACTTGGTGAGGACTCGGGGCTTGATGTCCCCTCACCGGAACACCCTTAGAATGTTTAAAAGGTGATCAAGCGCACCCATTTGGGTTTTGATGAGTTGAGTGATACTCTATTTAACGTGGGTACCTAGTAATAATGATGAACTATAATATTTGTATATATGTATATGTATGAAACTCGGTAATGATTAACTATGGTATCCATGGAATATGATTATAATAAATCTCATAATCTGAATACTGATGAGTATTAACTAACCATGCAGATTTTAATGTGGTAATGATAAAAACCTAAAGGTAAGTAATGGCTTTCTCTACTGAGCATATTGTTGCTCATTCCCTTATATTTTTATTTTTTCATGACTCATTAAGTGTGAGGTGGCTACGAGAAAAATAGTTGAGGAAGCGATGTAGCTATATTACATTGGGACTGCTTCAATTATTAAGAATCTTCTTCATGTTAATGTAAGCATTAATTGTTACTTTCTATGACTATATTAAAATGCATTGAGGGTTAAAATGATGATGACGACAGTTTATATTATTAAATTTAAGGTGCTACATTAAACTGTGGTTTAATTGTCGTTTATATTTTTATTTTTGATTTGAGAGTTTTCATTTAAGCCCTGGGCAAATTTTATTTTTAAGGTTTTACTTTTATTTCTGATTTTTATTTTAATTCATTAAAAACCGATAACCCTCATATAGGGGCGTTACATCTATATAAATATATACATAAATTTGTGTATTTATGAGTTGCCAATTTGATCACCAACCTTGATCTATATATTATCTCTATGATTTGCACTACAACAAATTCAAGATTATATGACCTCCATTTAATAACCGTTTCTCAAAAACCATCGTGATAAGGGAAAAAAACACTGGGAGTTACGCCCGCGAAGACGAAAACCATCGTGGTATGGACAGTATTTACCACGATGGTTTTTTAAAAAATTGTCGTGGTAAGTTTGACACACCACTACAGTTTTTTAGAAAATGTCATGGTAGAAAGAGGCCATACCAAGATTGTTTTTTAAAAAAACGGTCGTGGTAGCTCACTTAAAACCTTTTTTTGTTTTTCACTTGGACAATCAAATATAAATCAGAAACTCACATCTCACATATAGACACAGACCCCTCTGAAACAGCAGCTGTCGTCCCTCTCCGCCTCCACACCACTTAATCTCATTTCAAATTGTAAGTTTTTGTTAGAAATTGATAAATTGTTGTTGATTTAGTTGTTTAATTAATCCAAAATTAATAAATTGTTGTTGATTTTGTTGTTTAATTCGTGATTATTGTATTGTGGATCATGGGTGTGATTTATTTGTTTTATGATGGGTATGTGTAATTTGTTTTATGATGAGTGAATGTTTTTGTTTTATGATTAGAACATATATGGTGGATATGTATAATTTGTGAATTTAATTTTAATTGAATATTTGCTATTTATTATTTCGATTTAGAATTTGCGAAATGGATAGGAAATGAACGTGGGATTTTCAATTGTCTAGAGAATATGTGAATGGTGTAGAAGAGTTCTTAGATTTTGCTAAAAGTCATGCCGATGGTGATAAAATTCGGTGTCTTTATGTTCAATGTGGAAACCATAGATTGCATCCAATTCTACTTGTTAGAGGACATTTATTTTGAAATAGAATTACAAGTAGCTATCAAAAGTGGCATTTTCATGGCGAGTCTAATTTCAATCCAACTTTAAAAAGTAAAGAAAGGGAAGTTATTATGGAGAATAATATAGATGATGATGACAATGGTCAATGATTTAGAAGAACACTTCGTGCACCTCCAGATTTATTGAAGACAATGATGAATGATGCCAAGATACCCATGTATGAGGGGTGTACCAATTTCACCAAATTGTCTACTTTAGTTAGATTATAGAATTTGAAAACGTCGGGTGGGTGGTCAAATTCTAGTTTCACAAAGGTTTTGAAATTTTTAGGAAGGCTTCTACTAGAGGGTAATAAATTACCAACCAGTATGTGTGAGGCTAAGAAGACTTTGAGCACTTTAGGAATGGAGTATGAGAAAATTCATGCTTGTGAAAATGATTGTGTTCTTTATAGGAATGAGTATGAGAACGAGAATTATTGTCCGGTTTGTCAAAAAGCAAGGTGGAAGAAAGGAAAGGAGCCAAAAGATGGTAAGAATGGAGTGCCAAAGAAAGTGTTATGGTATATTCCATTGGTACCACGTTTGAGTCGTTTATTTAGAAACTCAAAACATGCCAAGAATTTGACATGGCATCATGACAAACGGGTCGACGATGGTATGCTTAAACACTCGGCGGATTCACCACAATTGAATACTTTTGAAGCCAATCATCCCGACTTTAGTGTGGATCCAAGAAATATACATTTCACTTTGTCGATGGATGAAATAAACCCACATGGTAACATGAGTAATAGGCATAGCATTTGGCTCATAATATTTATTAACTACAATCTCCCTCCAAAGATGTGCATGAAGTGGAAGTTTTTAATGTTGTCTTTTTTGATTTCGGGTCCTCACCAACCAAGCAATGACATTGATGTATACTTGGCACCATTAATCAATGACCTAAAAAACTTGTGGGAAAATGGAGTTTAAGTTAGAGATGCTTACCGAGAAGAGACGCTCACACTTCGTGTAATGTTGATATGGACAATTAACGACTTCCCCGCATATGGCAATTTATTTAGTTATTTGATGAAGGGTTCTATTGGTTGTCCTATTTGTATGAAGGAAACGTCTCACAAACGATTGAAGAATGGTAAGAAAACCGTTTTTCTTAGTCATAGAAGATGGTTGCCAAAAAATCATCGTTACCGTAAATAAAAGAATGCCTTTGATGGCAACAGTGAAGAAAGAGACCCTCCTTGTCTCATGACAGCTGAACAAATATTTAAAATGGTAAAAGATATAAAAGTGGTATTCGGGAAGAAAAAGCAAGGTAAGGACAAGCCACTGATTGATGGACCATGGAAAAAAAGATCAATCTTTTGATCTTCAATACTGGAAGACACTTTTTGTTTGTCATTGTTTGGACGTTATGCATATTGAGAAAAATGTTTGTGAATCCATAGTCGGCACATTGCTTGACATTCCGAGCAAGACCAAGGATGGTGAAAAGGCTTGGTTAGATCTTATGGAAATGGAGATTAGGCCTAATTTGTTTCTTGAGAAAAGAGGGAACTGCACTTACTTACCCCCAACGAAGCACACGTTATCAAGAGCAGAAAAGAGAAAGCTTTGTGAATGGCTTGCCTCTTTGAAAGTTGATAAGTTAGTTTTAGGCTAATTAATTAAATAATTCTCACTTAATATTTTTGTTACTTTTGAGCAATTTATAAGAATTTAATAGTGTTTCATGTTCTTTTATAGGTTTTGAAGGAAAACAATGCATTTTGGCAAAAGACGAGGCAAAACGAACCAAAAAATAAGCAAAAATGAACTCGAGATGAAATGGAGCCTAGATGCCAACTATTGGGTGCTTAGGCGCTGCTATAGATGAAGAAAACCTGAGAGCATAGCACCTAGACGTCACAATTTGGGCGCCTAGGTGCCATTTAGAAAGACCAGTGTAGCACCTAGGTGCTACTTCGAAGCCTAAGCGTTGCAGACAAGGCGCCTAGGCGCCAATTCAAAAAAGATCCATAGGCAAGTATAGCACCTAAGCGCTACAATCTTGGCACCTAGGCACCATAATAAAGCCTAGGCACCAAAAAATTGAGCCTAGGTGCCATTGCGATCCCAATTCAAATTTCAATGTAATTTTGTTCCAAAATTGCCCTTCCAAACCCTAACCTATAAATAGAACATTATGTAGGGTTAGAGCACGAATTTTAACAAGGAAAAACTATAGACAAGATGAGAGAACTCACTGCCTTGGAGAAGAAGAACGGTACAACCCAGAGACGAAAATCATCTTTGCATCCAAAGACAGTTCTTTTCCTTCACTCATCATGCTTAAGACATTATTTACAATTGTTTTTGGTTTCATTAAGAACTAATTTTCCTTTTTTGGGGGTTACAATGTAGCCAAATTATGAATGTTCACTTTTATTTAATTTAACTCAATTCAATATTTATTCATTATCTATGCTGAGTGTTTAATCTAATCTTAATGCTTGTAAAAGTTTGCACACCTTTTACATGATTTGTGATTTAATTTGAGGCTGAGAAGCGATAATTAAATTAAACCATGATTGAATGCCATGAGATCATCATAGGATAAAGATATCTATGAGACTTTGTAACTGGTGAATTTCTTATTCTTAATAAATCTTGGCAAGTTTAGAGTTTTCACAAAGATGTAGGAAATTTGCTAATTGAGATAAATTATTAATGCTTGAGAAAGATTAATGAGTACCTAAGAGGAATTCGTTATCGGCATAGGAGTAAACATTAGTTGATTAAATTAGATAATTTGAATACAATTAATTTAGGTGAAATTAGATGCCTTAGTCTTTTATTTATTTAGGTTTTCATTTATATTTTTTTTTGTTTTGTTATTTTTTATTTTATATTTGATTGTTTAAATAATTCTAGGGTTAACCAATTTTGATACTTAGCTAAATTAATACAATCCTCGTGGGAACGATACTCTACTCACTTTTTATTACTTGTCTACGATTCTGTGCACTTGTAGATTTTTCGCAACAAAAGTGCCAAATGGGTATTCTTCAAACTTTAAAAAGTTGGTGTCGGTGAAGGATTTGAAACTTATTAGCATGAAAACACACGATTGTTATGTGTTGATGCAGCAATTACTGCTACTTATTTTGCAGGGGATTTTAACAAAAGATGTAAGATTTGTAATTACTAAATTGTGCTCGTTCTTTAATTCAATATGCTCCAAGGTAATTGATCCACTGTAATTGGAGTTGGTGCAAATCTTATGCATGCTTGAGAAGTATTTTCCACCGGCCATTTTTGACATCATGATTCTTCTAACGGTGCACCTAGTCTGTGAGTTAAGTTATACGGACCAGTGTATTCGAGATGGATGTACCTATTTGAAACATATATGAAGGTTTTGAGCGCTATGTGAAGAGCTGAAATAGGCCAGAGGAATGTATTGTAAAAAGTTACATAGCTGAAGAATGGGTTGAATTTTGCTCAGAGTACTTGTCTAATGCAGAAGCAATTGGGGTGCTACAGACTATAAACATTGAAACTAAGGGACTATCTACAGGCAATCCTTTCTCAGTAAATTGAGAGGAGTGAGAGCAAGCTTGTCTTTATATCTTACACAATGCTAATGAAGTGGAGCCTTTCATTGAGGTGCACATGAACGAATTAAAAAAAAGCAAACCAAAAAAGAGAAGAAATGAGAAGTGGTTGCAAGATGAACATAACCGGACCTTTCAATTGTAGATTAGAGCACTCATCTATGGCAACTCCTCCACATCACAAGATGGAGGCATGTCACAAGAATTGAAGAACCTAGCTAGAAGACCATCATCGGTAGTTACAAGGTATACGGCATATTCCATAAATGGTTACACTTTTTACACTCGTAAAAGAGATGAGAAGTATCATGTCCAAAATAGCGGTGTAACTCTCCGTGTCGAGGCTATGCATATTGCCTCTGCCAAGGATAAGAATCTAGTATATGGGACCATGAACTACTTTGGTTTAATTGAAGATATTTGGGAACTGGATTATGGGGGATTGCGCATAGCACTTTTTAAGTGCAAATGGGCTGACAATAACTATGTTAAGAACGATAATGACGGCATCATGGTGGTTGACTTTAGAAGATTGAGATACAAGAATGATCTATTCATTATGGCATCACAAGCAATCCAAGTTTTTAATACTACAGATCCCCAAGACATGGAATTGTCTTTAGTCGTCTCGATGAAGTCAAGAGTAGTTATCAACGATGAAGAAGTTGCCGAGGATTGTACGGACATTCCTTCATTCATAAAGGGATTGCCACCGGTTGAAGAGATAGATGATTTTGAAAATGATGTTTTGCACTTGCTTCCTGAAGAAGTGGAATGGATATGTGTTGAGGAACCAATGAAAAAAAAAAGAGAAAAAATTTAATTTATTTAATATATATTTCTTTGTTTAGTTTCTCACTCTTTTTATGGGTTTTGGACATCTATTTATAGTTTTATATGTGATGAAAATAGGAAAAAGTAAACATTCTGAGCCATTGGATGCTTAACACACGGGCTGGCCACGCTGGGCAAAAGAGAAAAACATATGCAAGTGGTAATTTTGACCTTTTTTTATGACAATTTTCTTAAGAAACCGTCATAAAAAAGGATATTCTACGACAGTTTTTGTAGAAACCATTGTGAAAACTAGCTGGAAACAAACACCTTACCTGACGATTTCTTTAAAAACCATCATGTAAGATTAACCTTACACAACATTACACAATGGTGTTTCGAACAACCGTCGATGGTTTTTCAAAAAACCATCGTGTAAGGTTAAACATTACACGATTGTTTCTTACAAAAACCATTATGTAATGTGCGTTTAAGGCTTTATATTTTTTGAAAATCACACGCCCTCTGGCCATTTTGAAACCTGATCAAACTCTCTCTCTAGAAGCTCTCTCTCTCTAAAAGTTCTCTTTCCCGCGGTCGCAAGCTTGTCTCACTACCGTCGCCTCTTGCTAGTAAGTCTTCCCTTTCTCTCTCCTCTTCCCCCTCCCCCCTACTTCCCCTCAGCCATTTCGCCCTCCGCCTACCCCCACCCCCACCCCACCAGCCCTCAACAAGCCGCCACCCTCCCCCTTACTACCCCACCCCCATCCCACTTGCCCCCACCCTCCCCCCACCACCCCACCCCCACCCCACCTGCCCCTACCCCTCCACCCGCCACGTCTCTACCATTTCCCCCTTCCCCCCCCTACCCTACCTTGCCCCCACCCCTTCACCCCCGCAGCCCCTTCCCCCCCACCCCTACCTCACACCTCCCCCCTTCCCTGTCCCCAATTTTTTTTCTTTATTTTGTGGTGTACAAATGTAAGTTTTTTTAATTGTTTTGCTAAATTTTTTAGTATGTTAATTTAATTTTCATTAGTTGTGTGAAATTGTTTAAAGTGTTATGTGAATATGTGTAATTGAAATTGTGAATATGTGAAGCTGTAAAATTGTGATATTATTTAATTGTGAAATTGTTGAATATGTGATTATTGAAATATGTGTAATATGTGAATTTATAATATATGAATTTATACTATGTTAATTTATAATATATGAATTTATAATATGTCCACTTTATAATATGTGATTTTTAATATATGAATTTTTAATATGTTAATTTATGATATGTGAATTTATAATATGTGAATTTATAATATGTTAATTTTTAATATGTGATTTTTAATATGTGATTTTTTAATATGTGATTTTTTACGGTAAGATTGTAATTTAATATTAGTATGTGTGTGTTAGTTTTTGCTTACTTTAAATAGGTAAAATGTCTCGTGAGATCGATAGTGACCAGTATGAGGAAGAGTATGAAGAGTGCACTCTATCTTCCTCTCAATATAGCAAGGGAAAACAACTTCGTAAGCCACATAGGCGAACTGAATTCAATCCCAAAGTAGACTTTAAGTGAATAGCTACTTTGATGAAAAAGGTTCATCGGATGAAAAAGACAGGTTTAAGAGTAAAAGTGACCTTTGATTCAAAAGGCCAATCGAAAGGCGCACTTGGCCATGAATTAAGCAGTTGGATTAGCGTCTTTAGTCGAGAACATGTACCTATATGGATTAAAGATTAGAGGTCTAAGGATTTGGAGCAAATAAAAGAAGTGATTTGGAGAGAGATTTATGAAGCTTTCACAGTCGAGGATTGGTACAAGAAAAAGGCTTTGAAGGTTTCTGAAGAATTAGCAAAGGGGTTTAGATCTGACGTCTACGTTACCTTCATGTAGCCATACCTTTCCATTCTAGAAGAGAATGAAAATATATATAAGCGGCCTCCTATGGTAGTACACTCCCTCCATAAACGATGACAATTGGGAAGCTTTTGTGAGGTATCGATTTTTCGTCAAATTCTAACTGCTATCATCAAACACAAGAAAAATAATAGCAAAAAATGAATATTGCTCTATGGTTGGCCGAGTCAGATATAGAGAGCTTAAGCAATCATTGATACATTAATATCTTACTCATATTATATATAACAATTGTTCTATCATTAATGTGTTACTAACATAGCGTAACACAGTTAGCTAAGACCGGTGTGCTACCAACACGAGAGGAGTTGTGGGTAAAATCACGTCAAGCTCCCAATGGATAGTTTAAAAATCTAAGAGTAGTAGGAATTAGGAACTTGATTGTAAGTTTATTGAGCACAAACTATTAATTTAATTTAATACCTATTCAAGGATCTTTAGAATAATAGTTTTGTTGTTTTTTACAGGATGAATACACGATGCAACAAAGTCAATGGAGCTTTCAATTCATTGGTAACGATGACATACTAACAAGGGCACTAGGGAAACCGAAACATTCAAGACGTGTTCATGGTCAATCGAAGTATGTGAAGCAGTCTCAATACTTCAACCTCTAATTAAGTTCGAAATTGAATTCCCAAATGTCGAAGATGTAGATGGAGATTATAGAACTACGAGATCTTGTGATTGAGCTTATTTCCAAAGGACGTGCCAGGTTGACGAATGATAGCATCTCACAATGCAACAGCTTCAAGACTAGTTGTAACCCTTCCGATAATGTAACAGAAGCTCCACAAGCTCTAGAAGTCCAATTGTCACATCATCGTCAAGAGCCCAAACAAGGTCAAGAATGCAGGCTTTTTGTTGAGGATAGAATTGATGGTGGGTGTGCACTTGTTGCACTTGGGAAGGCGTGAATAGAAAGTCTTCCAACTGATACAATCCATGGAAGCCAATAGAGGAAGAAAACGTACATGTTAGCATCATTACCATCAGAGTTAAAACAATTGAATTGCTTGTTCTAACATTAGAAGCAACAACTGTGGGTGAAGCCATCGGAAGCTTCGTCACATGGCTGACAAGGTTAGTTGAAGTTGTCGCAACGACAAAGACGAGTCGAGTGCCTAGCTATGCTTTACAAGATCTAAGCGGAAAGAAATGCCAAAAAAGAAAAGCTCTACAAAAGCAAGACAATCACAACCTGAGGTAGAAAAAAAACAAAAACAAGAACAACCTGTTGCAAATGAGCCACTGCCTACATTTAACTTCGCTTCAGTACCTCCAAAATTTATGCAGTTGGCTTTATATGCACTTTCTTTCATGTGCGATGGGTTGAGATTCAGTGCCTGATACCTATAAATGGCACTGGCAATGAATTGCCTATCTATGTGGGGTATGAAGACATTTACTACTTCATCAACTTTGATCAAATCAGGGCAAACTGTATCCTGCTATACCTTAGGTAATAACTCTATCCTTAATTCGTAAATTTTAAAATATAGGTAGATTTATAAGGTGCTTTTAAATAATTGACTGTATTATTTTTTATTGTAGTTTTTTGACAGAATATTGTGAACTTCAAGGCTTGGCGCAAAATTTTGGCTTTATATCTCCAGCGATTATTTCAAGTGCTACAAAAGACCTACAGAATGATCACAGAGAGAGCGCCATGTCATTCCTCCACTTATTAGCTCAAGCACCGAGGGGGACATTATTCTTCCTACCAACAATGTTGGAGAACATCGGATGTTGGCACTTATTTTGCCATGGGAGGACCAAATATATTAGTTTGATCCCCTCAGACACCCACCACGTAATGATTTTGTATCAGTCACGAGACTATAAGTATTAATGTTCTCATATAAATTAACTGTTTTGAGTTTTACATAATTGTAATATCTATTAATTCATTTAATCATGACACATTGTTAGGGCCCTTAATGATTGGAAGCTTCAAGCGGAAGCGGTGTCACAAACTGACCGAACGAAATACTATATTCCAGACGTAAGTTTCCAAGACAACAAGGAAATGTAGAATGTGGTTTTTTATTCTACGTTTTATATGAGATTTAATTACAAGTGGTATACAAGCCCTAGGAAGAGAAGATTTTTATATACATACGGATATAAATGAAGTTAGATTAGAGTAGGTACAATTTGTAAATAGGTATGTCATTTTTAGATAGATAGAGATAATAGATAAACAATTGCTCAAAATAGCTCAAATGTAAATGATCTTGTAAATACCTTGTAATTTCAATATACATCAATTTTTGTATGCAATCAGCGCATTGTTGTAATGGATAACACATGGGACTGGCCATCCTGTGGGAAATCACAAATTTTGTCAATTTTTTTTGGGCAATGCCAATTTTTCAATTTGTGTCGTGGACGTTTATTCCATGAAGGTTTTCTTAAAAACCGTCATGGAAATTTCTTCTTTCACGACGGTTTTCTTAAAAACCGTCGTGGAAGATATGCTCCCACACACCCATTATGCGCCTATTCTGAGGTTCTACGACGATAAAAAAACTATCGTGAAAACTCGATTTTGTACTACGATTGAAGTTTTCACGACTGTCTTTTAATCATCGTAAAATCTTTCCACGACGGTTTTAAACCATCGTGGAATATCCGGTCTATAGTAGTGTTGTTTGCCATTTAAGAAAAGTTAGCTGAGGGTTAAGCTGTCACTGTTCTACCTCCTTGGACGGTGTATTATGCTTTTTAGCTTTCAGTCCTTTTCCAGTTTATGATATCAATTTTACAATTTTCTTTCTTTTTTTGTTCATTGGACAATATGTATTTTTTGAAAGATAAAGGCAAATATTTGCATGATCATGATATTAGTAATGAATATAATTGTATTTTACAAAAATATTAAATATTGTTGTAAGTAAGATTAATATATATATATATATATTATAGTTATATATACGTTAGGAACCCGTTTGTTAGGATGCAATATGAGTCATCGCCAACTTGTTGTAGAGGATATTACTTGCGGCTTTTTTGGCCCAACTAATCAACCACCAAGTCGCTGAGATGGATTAATTTATGCCGTTAGATCATTCAAATACAATTGCATGGACGCTTCAAGTGACAACGTGAGTATTCTGTGTCTTTAACATATAATTTGATTTTTGTGGCAAATTTAGGGTATGTTAGGAGTGTATTTGTTAGTTAATTCAAGCATAAGAAAAAAAAAAAAAAGAAAAAAAGAAAACAAAAACAAAGAAAAAGAGTTGTTAGGTTATAGTGGTGGAGGGTCCCATCGAGGAACAAAATTTTGCATCAAGTGGTCCCACCTAAGGGCAGAAAAAAAAATTTCTTGGAGAATGGAGATGTTGACATATGTATATTAATTGGAATATCTTAACCAATATATTTGCTTCCAAAAGAATAGAGGAGGAAAGAAGGAAAAGAAAAAAAGAAGAATTCAACCAATTGGATGCATTGTCTGTAGAAGAAAAGTTCTTTCTTAGGTTCCCTTTTGTTTTTACTTGTGACTTGTTGCGTTCGAAGCAAGGGAGTATTTTATCCATTTATGGTTTTTTATATTGTTGTTGAGACGTTAAAGTAATCACTCATTTTTAGCTATCTAGATAAAAATAATGGAAAGTTTATACATTTGGAAATCATTAAATCACATACAAGCCCATTGAGAGGTTCATTGCAAGCTTTCAAATTTTCATTTTAGATTAAAAACATTAGTGCACCTTGAATTTTTAGAGTTTGATAACTTGGACCTTAAAATTTCGATTTCAATAAATAATATCATAAATTTTAAAATTTATTTCGATTGTAATCTAATAGCTAATGAACATCAATTTATTGATAAGAATTACCAAAGTTTTTTAGCAAATAAACCTTAAAACTTTTTGTTGGTTAGCCGTTGGATCTTAAACTTTTAAAATTTTAGAATTTTATTTTCTAATTGTCTTATATTGATTGATGTCAATTATTGCTTGGACTGCATTGTAAGAATTGTAAAATTTAAGATCTTAGATATTAAAATTAAAAATTTAAGTTACAACATGTAAAAAAAATAAGTTCAAGCCACATGAGTACAATTTACCCTTTCATTTTTAATGTTGACATATTACTATATATATGGCTTGGGAACCAATTTCAGATGGTGAACCATATAGTGGTATCATGGCCATTTCTCTTTATTATATATAGTTAGCACACCTTTATAACATTACAAAGGAACAAAAAACCTCTTAATTAATATACTTGATGTCTACTTTGATTATGAAATGGCTGCAATATATTTTGCTTTGTGGTGTACTGCATTTTTTTTTTTAGGTGATTCTAGTCTTTTAGGGTCATCAAATTACATATACTTGTATTTCATTCTATTTGCATTTTTTAATTTGCTTGAAACATATGGAATTTTTAAATCACACCACTATTATAGAGCTACCAAACAAGAAAAATTACTTGATTGAGACTTACAAAATCTCCACAATTTAAGATGCCTTTATAATAAATATAAATACCCGATAAATTTTGATAAAACACATAAATATATATTTATATATATCTTTTTCCTTCGGATATTTAATATCGGTGTGTTTTGTTGACATGTTTATATTATTCCAACTATAAAAAGAAAAGAAAATAAAAAAAAATTGATTCTATTCCTCGTGATCTTACCAAGACTGTTCATGTAACTAAATTCATATGGACATATGAATGATAAAGGGGGATGATTGAGACAGCAATATTGTCTATTTATTGTAATTTTTCTTTTCTTTTTTCATGAATGGACTAACTGTACAAAATAAAAGGTTTTTTTTCATTGTCGTTTGTAGTTATTCTATCAGAATTTCGCATAAAATACAATTGAAAATTTTGTTTTTTGGAGCATTAAGAAACACGTGGAAAATACTAAGCTGGATAACATAGGAGGACCGTAAATGCCAAGGAAAAATAAGCATCCTCGTCGTTGGTGGTGGAAGTAGTAGTTGGGTCACTGTCACAGCTGTGACTTTGTCGTTTTCTTTTTTGGCCTTTTTTTCTCTGTCCTCTATGATTTGACCCCTTAAAGTGGTCCCCAAACTTTTTTAAAATTAAAAAATTACAGGAGAAAAAAAAAAGAAAGAAAGAAAAAGAAAGCGAGAAACAGTGGTCCTACAATAGTAATACTCCTACGAGAGAACAAAGAAAAATATTTTCGAAAAATAAAAAAATTGTAAAAATGGAAAAATAAAAAAAAAAAAACAAAACTTAAGGGAGCAATAGAGAGAGAGAGATGATGTGGTGTTGTCGTTTTCACTAGGCCCCACAAATGCTGACCTTTCTCTGTCGGTTTCATCATTTTCTTCTGTGATATTCTCTTTCCCCCTTTAACTTCTTGTCTTTTCCTTTTTTCCCCAAATACATCAAAGTCAATCCATTGGCTCATCATGGTTTATTAATGAAAGAAACTACCATATCAACCTTCATTAATTTCATTAAAAAAAAAATAAAAAAGAAAAAAACCTCTTGCCTAACCATGGTGTAAGGCAGGCTCGTTAGAGGTGTTGTGTCAAATGGGACGTGTCTACATCTTACACAAACAAGCACTCTTTTTTAACTTATTATAGTTAAAATCTTATTACTTACAAATTAATATATTTAAATTTTAAAAAAATATTATACATTAGATTGAACTTATTTTTTTATAAATTGTAGGATTTTATTCTATAAAGATAAAAATGATTTTTTTAACTTCACTTACATTCAGATTTTTTTTATTTGACGATGAAATTAAAGCAATTATTTTGTACTCTAGTGAGTGAGTGAATAAAACTTCAATGACAAACTTATTGCATAGAAAATTCGCAAAGAGATTGTGACAAGTCATGATGTTAAGTTAAGGACTTAAGGTAGTGTTTTCGTCACTCCGATTTAATAAAAGTTTTTGGCTTGAAAGATTGTTTTCCCTCGTGAGGTCCCCAAAGGACCCATGTTTTGCCATAAAAAGGGGAAAGAAAAAAAAATAAAACTTAAAAAAAAAAAAAAGAACAAAGAACAAAACAAAGCGTATGTGGTCCTTACTCGGTGAAATGTAAATGGTGGGGCTCTTCTTGGAAAAACATCCAATTGTATTTGTTAGAATTTAGAAGGTTATTCCATATGTGATAGATAATAGAGGATTGTTTAAATACAAGTTTTTTTTTTTTTTTAAGGTTCTCTGTTGCTTTGAGTCCCTAAACGGTTTGATTGTGACGATTTGATTTCTAAACCTTTTTTTTTACCCATTAATATTAAAGTTTAATTTTGTTTTTATCAGTTTTAGTATTAATTCATATAGTAGACGAATTTTTAGAATCTAGCAAGAATAATCACTTATCTATCACGTGGTAAGTTAATGACTCCAAATTTAAAAAAAAAATACAGAAGCTGCAAAATGTTATTTTAACTTAAGCCCCTTATGTGAACTCTTGAAAATTTTCTACATCATGGGTTATTGTTTTGCTAAAATTTTAAATATCTTTGTAAGGAATGCGTGACTGCACCCCAACAAATTTTGAAAATCTATCCCGAGCTCTGGTGCAAGCGGCTAAAAAAATGAGTTCAAGAACTAACAAAAAAAAGGGAACTTTTTCGGTGTAAATCTCCACTAATGATGTATGTTTTGAAACCATTAAATCTGGTTAAAATCTTTTTTTCTGCAAATTTGATGTCTAAAATACAGATACTGATTGGTCAATTTAAAAATATCATTTTTGTAATATGGTTTTTCAATCGTGCTACTTTTATGAGAAAGTTTGAAACATATCGCTTTTAAATAGTACAAAGACATAATTGATCACAAGGATTTTAAGGTAGGGCAAGGCAAACAAGTGCTATCTAAGGGTATTTTGACCTTTTTAGCTAAAAGAAATATTATAAATCAAAGGAAAAAAATAAATGATGGAACACAATAGTGATAGTAGAAAAATTTTTAGAATCTAGCAGGAATAATCGCATATCAATTACGTGATAAGTTAATGACTTGAAATTTTATAAAAATAATACACAAGCTGCAGAATGTTTTTTTAACTTAAGCCCCTTATGAAAACTCTTGAAAATCAGAATATTTTCTATATCATGTGTTTCATTGTTTTGCTAAAATCTCAAATATTTTTATAGTCAATGCTTGACTTCTCCCCATGTATTTTGAAAATCTATGGCCATTCTAGTGCAAATTGCTTTAAAAAAAAAATTCAAGGACTAATAAAAAAATTATTTTTTTAGTAGATTTGATAGCTGAAAGACAAATACACACCTGTGAGTACTATTTTTATTCCTACAAGAGAAATTGAACCCAAAAAAAGAGACCAAACTCTTAAAATATGGCAATTTTTTTATTAGAAACAAAAAAAAATACGTACAAATGGGTATCTTTTTTTCAATTGTCAATTTATGAAAAATATAATTTTAATTTGATCTAACGATTTTAAAACATACATAACTAATATAGAGAAACGCCCCTAAAATAGGACGTCACAAAATGACACTTTTTGTTTGCCACTGATGGACAGGATTGGACACAAAAACTGCATTTCGACGTTGGAAATCACACGATACAGTAGGGTTCTCTTCCCTGAGAAACAAGAAAGACACATTGAAAAAGCTTTATCGAACTGATGGTTAATACTAAACATAAGCAGAGACCAAGAACAGTCCCCAAAGCATTTTCGCATTATGTTTCGCAAAATAATTTCTTTTTTTTTTTGACAAACTGAGACCCAACTATTTTTGTAGACTTATTGATCCGTTTGACATTTCATAGTTATGAGCTATGACTTTTGAGCTCCATAATCGATTATCAATATATAAAGGCATTTATGAGAAGTTCTAGAAGAGCTTTTCTGGATTAAACACTGCACTGCCTAAGTGACAGAGCCCACAACTTAGGCCGTCGATGATATCTGTCCCAAAAAGGGTTTCAAGATTTGAGGCCATCATCACCAGCATGCCCGTTAAAAACTAGAAAAGCACTACTATTTATCCCGACATGGCCCATGATACACTAGCTGGTGGGCAGGTGGACCCACATGACTCCTATCGGCTTTGTTTCAATAGGGCCATTGCCCCGTCGGGCTGAACAAGTTTTTGATACTTGAAATCGTCTAGGAGATTGATCAAGGACACGAGTAACTAAATTTTCGTATAAATCTCAGGAGTAAAAAAAGTGAGAAATACCTCTTGAAAACGAGGGGATGCAAAGGAAATAACCTGTGCTTTATGCATGACTTTATTTACAGTCAAAAAGTCTAAATATTACCTCTATGCTGGATAGGGTGTTCCATTGCTGTGAATCCCTAAAAGCATTTACAATACAAACTTTGAAAGTGGGTTTCACGTTAACATCTAAGAATTCACATTACGGTGCACTTGTCTTTCGATTTTTGTTCGGACCTGGAGATCAATGTAGATGAACTTCTGCCGCCTCTCGGTCCCTGCAAGAATAACCTTTTTAACACTCGGTGCTTCCCCAAAAACCATAAGTACAAGATTTGATATGTTGATGGGTTAAGAAATTCTACCGGCGGACCAGTGACCAGCCTCGAATTGCCGACAGTTGGTTGTTGCTGCATATTTTGACGCTGCGTATTTTGATCAAACTCCTGCTGCTGAAGAGCGATTGCCAATTGCAGATCAGGACTGCAGAAAACATGAGGATTTAACAATCTGTATACAGCTCAACAGTAATGCAGTCTAAAATTAAGGAACACTTGAAAGCCAAAACAGGACTCCATAACTCCAACAAGTCATCCAAGGAGAAGATTTACTTCAGTGAAAATTTTTAGACTTGTAGAAAATATCTATCACGAGAAATTTAATTTATTCTTCAAAAATTGACCAGCATAATCCTATTCAAACTTTGTCAAAAACGCATTTCAAATATCTGTTTATCATGTCAGTGAGAGAAGAGGAGAAAAAAATAACCAAAACTTGCATTTAACGGGTTGGATTAGGGGGCGTGACTCCCATTCATGCTAAAAGACACAAAAAGCCACTGCACACCTAACGTTTAATGCTTCCTTTTAAAATTTTTTTTCCCAATTAGAATTAGCGGCTATCTAAAGCATATCTATTTTCAAACTACGGAACAAAAATTCACACAAACCAGCAAAGTTTTAGAAGATTACTTTATATCCATGCCTGCTTGTGCTGCACCATCAATGCTCGCAATGTAGTCCTGAAAAACATAAAGACAAAATTGTTAAAATTAAAGCACTTGCATTGTGCACAAATATTTTGGGCACGAAAGAAACACATACTGCAGTGCTAGTCATCGCATTGTGTTCATTCCAAGTCTCGTTGGCATGGTGTTCTACCTTAAATTCCTTAAAGCTGCCTGTCATAAATAATGTGTCCCCGTTAACCTGAACGCATGAGAAATTCTAGTTAAAAAACTAAGAAAAATAGCGATAATAATGGAAGATCAACTTTAAAACTTTGACCACTTTACTATAATTTGTCGAAGACACAACAACACCACTCTACGGTAAAAAATGGTAGACGTTTTGTAGATAGCTTTCAAATGTAAATTTCTTAGATCAATGTCTGAAACAAAAATCATAAACAAATTTTTTGTGCCATCCTTGCCATAGCTGAAGCAGTACAAAAACATTTGTTCTTGATAAATAAGAAAGCAAAGATTTTTCCTCTGAAGTTAAATAAATGCAGCACCCCCACTTTTCAGATAATATTAAGCACTAAGGCCATCATCACCACAGCCCCAGCAGAACAAGAAATTTTTTTGCCCTCAAAAAATGAGAAAGCAAAGACTTTTCCTTTCGAGTCAAATAAATGCATCAAACAAGCAAACCCCTCTTTTAAATAATATTAACTCCTAGGGCAGTTTATTTTTCATGAATAGCCCGTAAAAGATACTTTTTAAGGAAAAACCTAGTAGTTCTATGTTTTAACCTTTTTCCAAACAATAAGTACGTGTTTAGACATTCTGGTTCCATATAGAAAGTGGATTGATCACCAGGATATAGATATTGGATGACGACAACCATTCATACAAGGAAGGGTAGAAGCAGACAAAATTTACCTCGTTTAGCTTTTCCCATACCAAATCAGGCTGATTTATATAACCTTGGTCTGTAGCCAAGAGATAAAGTTCACTGTTGAACTGTAAATAAGTTGAAATATGGTTAATACTTGACACTTTGCAATAGATGTTCGTAAACACAGAACAAATTTACAAAGCTTTTGAAAAGAACCATAGGGACCTTTGTTCAGGTTGTTCACAAAAGGATAAGAAGCAACATCAACAATTATGCATAAGAAAAGTGCAACAAACTGAGACCTTAAACATGGTGCTGAAGTGATTATTACGGAAGAAAACACATAGCTTCCGTTCTTTAAGACCTTCTAGTAAGCAGAAAAGGCTGCAAAATCATTATAAAATAATAAGTTGCAGAATTTCTTGTGGTTCCTAGTAGGTACTAGCGGAGAACAAGATAAATTAAGAAAAGAAATTAGGACTTAAGAAAAGTTGCAAGTCCAAATACCCAGAGAAAGTCAATTGACTAGCATTGTTCTTCAAAAAGTTCCTGATCAATTCCCCTAAAGCCAATGAGAGAAACTTGTTCAGAAGAAAACTATTCAAATAGAAAACATCAGCCAATTGCACAACGTAATCAATCTGCAAACGCCTCTTATTCAAAAGTAAGCTTTGCTAACCTGCTTGAGGAGTAATTCCATCCTTAGGCCTTGAATCTGAGGTGCTTTTATCAGCTTGGTTGGCAAGAACCACTTCACCTTCATATATTGGTTCTCGGTCTTCGAAAACTGTAGTCCCTGAATCCAAAATGCATTCCTCCCCTTCATATATTGGCTCACTTCCATCAACACTTGAAGTCAAAGCTTCTGATGCATCAACATGCCGGCCACTGGAAGAATCTGATAGCAAATCTGCATTTGGTGCCAATGAACATGATAATTCTAATGAGTCACACCCATTTTTCTTATCTGCAAACTCCTGAACGTCTACTGTAGAATTGGACAGATTATCAATTTTTTCGCTGCCTCGTGAAATATCTTCAAGGGGCTCGTCTACAGAAGCATTGCTTCTTCCAGAAGAAAGTGCAACTGAACTTTCAACCAGGACCAGTGTATCAACATTGCTTTTCTCAGCCAGATCAATGCGGGAAGCATGCCCATCTGATTCAGCATAATTTGGTGCATCAAGATTATTTCCTTCACCATCCTTTGGCAAAGAATATATTCCTCTTTCTGGAGTACTTTGAAAACTCATCACATCATTACTTCCATTCCTGGAGGCGCAGCAATCATCCAATGTGGATATGTCTGACTCATGCAAATTATTGCTTTTACAAGCATACTTCTCTGACATATCTACAGGACCTACAGGCATAGTCTTCTCAAGATATGAACTTTCATCTGAACCGACAGGCTCCAGTCCTTTATCAACATCAGCTAAAAGAGGATCACCTAATGAAGGAAGCAATTCAGCCTCAGACAACTTCAGAGCTCTCAACAACTCTGCTTCTTCTTCAAGGTCTCCTTTTCTTGCCTTTTGGTGATATGAACTTTCATCTGAACAAACAGGTTCCAGCCCTTTATCAACATCAGCTGCAAGAGGATCACCTAATGAAGAAGGCAAATCAGCCTCAGACAACTTCAAAGCTCTCAACAACTCTGCTTCTTCTTCAAGGTCTCCTTTTCTTGCCTTTTCGTGATTGAAGTCCAAATGTGGAGAATCATCAAAAGATCTAGCTTTTGAAAGGTTTGGAGAAGGGACCCCCAGAGTTGCAGTTGTTGCCGCAGCAAAATCAACATAATCTTCTTCAGACGCATTCTTATATCCGAGCTCATCTTGTGTGTCCAGTGCAACAAGCTCCTCCACAAGAGCATTATAGGACTTTGATCCAATTGCATTGGCAGTTTCATAGTCCTAGTAAAACATGCACAATGTAAAATTATGAAACCAAAAGACCATGAAGTGAGTACCAAAGAGCACATTTTCAAAACAAATAAAAAATAATCCAGCACATTCAATACACTAAAAGCAGGATTTAGAAGGGAGAGAAAGGGAGGAAAGAAAAAGCTCCAGAGAACAAGTTTAAAAGTAATGGGTTTTCAAAAGGCATCTTGACGCATAAATGCATTTTTCAATATTAGATGATCCACCCTTGAAAAGTACACAGTTGAATTAATAACAAGATAACCTATATATACTAATACTTGCACTAGGAGACATAATAGCCACCGGATGTTCTTGTTAGTATAAACTATAAAACCATAATATACAAAAGAAATATAACAGAAAAGAGGAAATTATAGACGTTCAAACATTTGTTGTTTATTATCCAGAAACATATATTATCAGTTATAGAGTAGGCTCTTAGACCAACATTTCATAAATGAAAGAGCAAACCTGGGGATCAACTATCCAACCATGATAAAGAGGAATGTCCAGCAAATCAAAAATAGCACATTCTGGAGTAAACTCAAAATCATCTATTCTGCAAACCATCATGTAAATCTCATTTAGAACCAGACAATCGCTAATTACAATTGGTGACAAATTAAAGAATGGACACACATATAACCTCCTGAATTTTATATTCACATCAATCCCAGTTGCAAGCCGGGGGAGAAGATCAATGGCATCGGCAATGTTCTGCTGTTGATTCTTAACATAACCTTCATCCTTATTCTGCAACAAGGTAGCAGTGAAAATAATAAACTTGAATAAAAAGCTAGAAATAGTAGACACCCAAGGTGACAAAAAGATAAAAGTTAATACATTGAAATTACTATTTGAATCAATTAGTCGCTCGGCAACAAGAGAAAGTAATTTCTCCTGAGAAACCGTAGTTGTATCTGGGCTCAAATTCAAGTGGTTCCTGAGCAGAAGAATATTACCTGTAGGACGCAAATGCAAAACATTAAAATAGATGATTGCTTTCGCCAAGAACAAATTCCTAGAAAGACCAAATTAATATTAAAACTACATCAATATTAAAACAGAATCACACCCCCCCAATTCATTACACCATGGTACAGAATATACAACTAATTCTAATACCTAGTGGAGTCTTCTTTCATAAGAAAACAAAGCACATTTGACCTGAAAAAAAGAAAATGATTTTTTTTTTGGTGTATGTTTGGCTTTCTCGGTATCACTTTCACAACACAAAATCAACATTCAAAAGAAAACACCAAAAAGAACATAAAACAAGAACGAGTAACAGAGTTTTCCCGATTTCACAAATTAAACTTGAAGCTAATCGAATTGCAGCGAAAAGAACAAGGAATGAAAGAATTCGTCGCGTAATTGACGAGTCTGAAATCACAATACGAAACTTTCTGTTTGGCAAGAAAGAAACAAGATAACGAGGCTAATCGAATTGCAGCGAAAAGAACGAGGAATGAAAGAATTCGTCGCGTAATCAACGAGTCTGAAATCACAATTCGAAACTTTCTGTTTGGCAAGAAAGAAACAAGATAACGAGGAATGAAAGAATTCGTCGCGTAATCGACGGGTCTGAAATCAGAACTCGTAACTTTCTGTTTGGCAAGAAAGAAACAAGATTCCGAATCATTCATTTCAAACATGAAACATCCGCCAATTCAATCAACAACAACTCATAAATTCAACCATTTCCCACACTTTCTTGGACGCTAAACAAAACCTAAAAAAACAATCGCGAATGTTCCAATTCCTCAATCTCCTCCATTTCCAGCCTGCGCGGAAACCTAAACGAACCGAATGATAAACGAGAAACGATAAACCGAAACCCTAACAATATCGACATAGAGAGATACAGAGAGAGAGAGATTACATATAGCGAGGAGCGGGCAAGGGCCATTGTCGTTTTGGAGGACGATAGGCGTTGTTCGGCCCAAGAACTGGATGAGCTTGGTTTTGTGGACGCAATCCTTCACCGCCGGCAGAGGCGGCGGCGACGGCGACGGAGGAGACCCCGGTTCTTGCTGTTGCTGGTCGTGCCTCTGTTCTTCCGACGAAGACGCCATGGGATTTGATCAGCACCACCACCACCACCACCGCGTTTTCTTTTTGTCTGGTTTGTTTAGAGAGAGAAAAAAAGAGAGAAAATCAAAGTGCGGGATGTTATAGCGTTAATATGTGCGAAGGAAACGCCAATACGAGGAAATTTTCTTTCCTTTCTTTTGGATTTTTGGGATTTATTTGAAAATTTTAGTTCCTTTAAAAAGATTTTGTTCTTTTTTGATTTATTAGAAAATTTAGTTTTTTTTAAGGATTTATTTAGTACAAGATTAATAGTGCATATTTCTTTATAAATCTGGTAGTATAATGACAGATACTTACATGTAGATGTGTTTTTCAGTTTTATTGTCTTGTTTATTATTACGTGGTGGAATTATGATGAGCAAAAAGAAGAAAAAAAAAAGGATTTGGAGCTTTTTTTTCTTTATCTTTTTCCTTTTTTTGTTTCTTTTTTTTTTAAGTCTGAGGTAAGATTGTCTATTGGATAATGAGTGGAAAGCAATTTTTTTCTTTTCTGAAAGAGGATTTATTATTACAAGGTGGAATTATAACGAGTAAAAGAAGAAAAAAGGATTTGGATTTTTTTCTTTTTCTTCTTTTTGTTTCTTATATATATAGTTTGATGTCAGATTGTCTATTGGATAATGACTTGCGTTTGAACACGTGAAGCATAAAGTGTTTTCAAAAATAACAACAAAGGAAACAGGATCTATATTTTCAAATTTCAATAAAGCATAACATGTAGGGAAACAAATATGATCCTTGTGTGCTTCAATAATTATGTCCTCTACTAGTCCACAAAGACTATTTATCATTTTTCAAAGGAAAAACGAAAATATTATCTTTCATAACAAAAATAAATATTATTCTTCAGAAATAAAACACATATTTTTTGCCATTATAAAATCTAAGCAACCAACAAACCCATCCTTTTTTAAAAGAAACTTTTTAATTAATCACGTATCTTGTCTAAACTGAATTTATCGAAATTCACAATGTCAATAAACTTCAAGAATACGTTCGGTAAAAAAGTTAGAACGAATTTATTATAGCGTGTGTTAACTTTACATTGTAGCATATTTTTGCTTTACATTATAATATATGAAAACTTTTTACTGTAACGGTTGGAATTATATAGTTGAAACGATATTGACAAACAAAGCCAAAATATTCCACAATTTTTAATTTCATTTGTGTAAAAAAGAAAAAAGATGACAATTATTTCACAAATCGAGCAACTTAATTGGTAGTTTTTTTCCCCTCTCTTAAATGTGATGTAATCACCCATAACGTAACAAAAACATTTGCAAATTTAATTAATGCTTAATCCAACGAATCAATGGATAATTAAACTTTAAGAAGAGTGGTTGTTTACACGTTCATGACGAAGAGTAAACGGCCAAACATTAATTGTCCTATTTATCTTAATCATTATTGTTGGGTCGAGTAGGTAATTTTCTTACTTGGTTAACAAAAATTGAATATTTGGTGTTGTTAGTATACTATTTTCAATATTATGATATAATATTAAAGAAAACGAGGCCTTTCTTTGTCGTTTAAATTTAAAATACAAAAAATAAGGTAAATGATACTCCTTTTTTTTTTCTTACCTCACTCTTTTATTAAAAATATATATATATATCTATTTCCCCCTAAAAAAATGTGGTCTATGTGTTATTTTCTTTGGATTTTTATTTTGTTTGGCTTTTTTGTATTAATATTGAAATTCAAATGAATAGCCATCAACAGGTAACAGTAACAATAATGTGTAGCATGATAACAATAAATTCGGTTATCAAAGCCCCTTTTTTTTGAAATGAAGATTTCATTCCAACAAAAGTGAAATACATATATTACAAGATGTGATCTTCCATACAAACCAATTTCATTAATACAAATAAATAATGCCCAATTTCATTAATACAAACAAATAACGCTCATGCCATAGACCTGAAGAACAAGAAGCACCTTGACACAAAAAATAAATATACATCATGCTCTTTAGATTAGCCTCTAATCCTTTGAATTATTGTCTCATATATTGAGCGATTAAATCATTGTTGCATACAATAGACGTCATATTATTGGGGTTAATTTGTAAAATCCCCTGCTATAGTATTGTTTTTCAACTTTACGATTTATATCAGAAAGTTCAAAACATACCATTTTTAATGGATATAAAGATATTATTATTTTTTGATATTTTAAATTAAAATAAAGTAAATATATGTTATTTAAAGGTATTTTAGTTTTTTTAGCTAGAAACAATAATATGGAAAAATATATATATAACACAACCTTAATAGTAAACAAGCAACACACAACCTAATTTGCTCCATGTTATTACCGGATAAAGCTGATCTTACCTAAGGACAATAGAAAGACCATCACTAAAATGACGATCCACTGACCATTTGGGCGGAGGAGGCTGACCCCATGTTTTCATGTGAGCCTTGGAAATCCATATCGCCCAGCGACAACATTATAAAGAG
Source organism: Artocarpus heterophyllus (assembly GCA_025403435.1). Classification (NCBI taxonomy): domain Eukaryota; kingdom Viridiplantae; phylum Streptophyta; class Magnoliopsida; order Rosales; family Moraceae; genus Artocarpus; species Artocarpus heterophyllus. The sequence goes on from CM046343.1 coordinate 32,875,088, forward strand.
TCCTTAGACTAAAAGCTTCAATCATGGGCTGGGCTACCGTTTTTAGCTGGATTTGCAAGCTGGGTTTGTAGTTGGCCTTATTGGGCCGTAGGGTCCATCATTTGTTATGAGCTCGCGGTCGGATTGGGGGGTCAATTTGAGAAATGTCACTTTTGTGGCATTGCTTTTCAATTACATTGTTTCTACGAGAACATTTGAAGCAGATCACCTCCAAAAGAGTATAAAGAGATAATCGACTATAAGTATGTTGGATTAAAGTTAGGCAAACATGTACCATGTCATAGTATTTTGGTGTTTTTAAATGGAGAAATGGTACTAACCAACCAAAAGGAAAGAAAAAAGTAGTAGAAGACTAGTGGTGGTACAAAAGTAGTATACCACGTAATTTCCTTCAAATTGAGGAGTAAATTAAGTGGTGTATTACCTTTTCATTACATATTGTACTAAATCACTTTTTTATCTCCTTTTGATCTATACCATTTCTTTTGGACAAAAATGCCAAAATACCCTTAGATAATACATATGTGCCTTATCTTTACTCAAAATACTTAAGAACAATAGTGTCTTTATATCAATTGGAAGTGATTTATTTCAAACATTTTTTATAGAAGTCATATTTCTCAAATTGACTTGAATGATTAGGGTTTTCTAAGAAGACAGGCACATAGAAGACTGATCCGGCTTGTAAATTCTTCGTAACACAACCGGAAAGAAAAATGGCGAAAAAATTAATAAGTTCTCCAACAAAAAACTCTATATGATAATTTGTATTAGTTATGTTCATGATCTAAAACTTCATTGATTAAATAATTAGAAAGGCGTCTACATTTGATTTCATCACAAGTTATAAAGTTTAAATTCCCCACCAAAAATTCAAAAAAAAAACATATTGATATTGTATTATTTTACACTATCATATTATATAAAAATAAAAAAGTATAAAATTTTATTAAATGTTGATTTAAAAAACTTACTGCTCATAACTAGCAATGTATCATTAAGGCATAGAGATTTTTTTTTTTTTTTTGTGAGAAACTAAAGAATCTGTTATTATAAAACACTACAACAATTATATGATTTAGCGACTAAACTTTTAGGGACAACATTTTGTCGTCGTTAAATAGATGTTTAGTGACTACATTGTCGTCGCTAAATCTGTACCCAATAACGATTTTATAATTTAGGTATAAAAGTTTTAGAGACGAGATTTGTCGTCGTTTACTATATTTAGCGACAATATAATCGTCACTGAATATTAGCGAAAATTTCGTCACTGAAATTCCCAAACACCTGCCATAATTTCGCGGGCTTTGCATATTCAGTGACGACAAATGTCGTCGTCAAATTTCTCACTTTATAATACGTTGTCGTTTTGGTATGTATATATTCGAGACAACATATGTCGTCGCTAAAAGACAATACTTATTCCCCAAACCCAGCTTTCCCCTCACCCGCTTCTCGATCCAGCCTCTTCTTCTCTTCTTCTTTACTTCCTCTCTCCCTTTTCAATGCTCTCTCAGATCTTCAACTATTTCTCTCTCTAAAATTTTTTTGAAAAAACACTTTGCAACCCCTACGAGCCCCGCCGGTGCTATTCGTTGGCCGGATTATTGTTGTTTTCCACGCCAGATTGTCGCTGTCGCCGCACCTTGTAAGGTTTTTTTTTTTTTGTTATAGTTTCCTACCTTGATTTTCTAAGAGATTTGTCTGTCTAGAAATTGTATCTCATAAATTTGTGATGCATTTACTTGGCCAGGAAAGTGAGTTCAAAAGCAGTTGTTGTTGTTATTATTGTTGATGTTGTTGTTGTTGTTCAAAAGCAATTGTATCTCTGGGTTGTAATTTCTCAAATTTTCAGTTTTTCTGAAGGAGATGGGTTGATACAAAAAATTCATTTTCATTTGGAAAAAAAAAATCCTAGTTTGACGGTTTTTTTTCTTCTTTTTCTCTGGGTTTGAAAGTGGGGTTTTCACCTCGTCTATATAAACAAATTTAATTTATTGGATTTTATTGTTTGTACTCTTTAGTAGCTTTTAACGTTTCGAAAGCTTCAAGGGGATATTGATTGTCTCTTCTCCGACGTTGGCTAATCACTAGTTGATTTGTTTTGTTTTGTTTTGTTTTTGTTTTTTTTTTTAAATTCAAAATGCCAATTGTGCTGTGCTGAGGAACTTTTAACGGAGATTTTTTCCCCCCTCTAGGTTGCTCTTTTGTTTTCTTAGTAGGAGGACAGAATCAATATGAAAGGCACACCATTGAGTTTTTTTTTTTCATTTTTGTTGACCCAATCATTTTTTTAGGACTTCCTTTATTTTTTCCCTCTTATATTACTTTTTTGGCTGTTCTTATAAGCTTACCCTTGCTCAACTGCAGCATATATATGGCTATATTTTCTAGTAAGACAGTAAAGTTTGTTTGATGTTCATGATGTGTGGATCCCTCCTTGGTGGTACTTTTATGTTTGTTTTCTGTTTGCTTGAAGTATTCAAACTAAACCTCAAAAATTTATGGCCCGTTTGATACACAGCTTTGAATAAAAGTTTAAATTTTTGTGAGAGTAAATATTGTAGCAAAATAGTTTGAAATATAGTACAAAGCTATGAACCAAACGTCATGTTAGTTTTTCTTTCAAGTCAAAGTGACCATGCATGTTTTTGCATTCTAATGTGAGCATAATCAAACATGCCTCGTACAATGTTCCAGTTTATACTTTATAGGTTCATCGTAAGTGTGCTATTATCTATGAGAGTGGACTAAACTTCAAAAGTTTTATTCTTATGCACTATTGTGATGCATTTTTATGCAGGCTAAAGCAGTTTATAGAAATTATTTTGTGATATTGTATATTGCATATCAATAAAATTCTGTAACTGAATTTCGACATGCATTCTTTCCTGCACGCTTTAGTTGCACAGGTTGAATTACATGCTTAATTCTTAGTGTCTTTCTGGAAATGGGAAAATTTTGATACTTAAATGATGACGTATTCTTCGATGTGCTATCCCAATTACCTACGATCCACAACAATGATGGAATTTAGTGACGAATCAATGATCAATGATTTGGATTTTATGTTAAGTAGGGTTTTGTGATTATAAAATCAATGATCTGGATTTTATGTTAAGTGGGGTTTTGTGATTATAGTGTTAGAAGCATATTGCACTTATTTCTAATGGTTGAAGTTTGCATCTTTGGACCTTGGATGCTCAATGTGTGCTATGATTGTTTAACAGTTCTTTGTGTTTGACAATGCAAGTCGTCCTTACCAAGAGACAGTGTTTGCTGTTGTTGTCAGCTGGTTCTTTGTCACATTTCTTCTTGGATCACTTATTTGAGGTAATTTTCTTTAGAAATTTGACATGTTATTATTTCTATCATTCTCATCATGTGAAGTTGTTACAATAAGGCTCATGTATGCTCTCTCACCTTGTGTAATAGAAAGTGTTAGGGACATAATTAACAGAAAATATAACTCGTATGTGGATCCTATGGGATTTATTTTTATTAATATGTGGTGCTTAACACTCTAGTTTGGTGTAATAGTTTGGACTCTAGATAGCTACGGATAATATAATTGTTTCAATTTGACCCAATGTCTATAAAGAAAATAAGTGACTTACATGTTACTCCTTAGATCTCAATATCCATCAATGTTTTTCTTTTTCTTAGGAAAACTATGGATTTTAACTATTGAAACGTCAATATACTTCTGAGCTTAATTTAACTGCATGAATTACAGTATGTTTGATCATCTAATTTTGATTGCCATGCCTTTTTCTTAGTTTGTATTATGTAACCAAATATTATGTAACTAAATTTGTTTACTAGAAAATTTTCCATATTTATGAGTTATATTACATTTGACAATAGGATTGAAAACATCAATATGACGATTGACAAGAGTTGGATTTTTGAAAATGATCATTTTTCTAATCGATACTGGAATGGTGCAATGGCATTTTTGGAAAGAGTAAAAAACTACATGAATGAGGATGGGGAAGTTAGTTATCCGTGCATTAATTGTTTGAATGTAGCAATGCAAACATTACCTGTGGTTAAAGCTCATATAATTGACAAGGGATTTAGTCGAACATATACTACGTGGATATACCATGGAGAATCTTATAATGCGAACATTAATGGTTATAAAACACATGAACAATCTATTGACAAGATGCGAAATGTCTTAGATGATGTAGTGGGGGCCAACAATCATGTCGAACCAGAAGAGTCAAGTCCAACCGGAAAATACAATTCTGGGCAGTTTGAAGAACTTTTTGCTGAGCTTGAGGCAGACTTGTATCCTGGATGCGAAAACTTTTCATCTCTTGATTTTTTAGTAAAATTGATGCATTTAAAGGTGCTTCATAGATGGACCAACAAATCTTTTGACTCTTTGCTAAAGCTTTTAAACTAGGCATTACTAGGGGGAATAATATTCATGCTTCACATTATGAGGCCAAGATGAAGTTACGCAAGTTGGGTTTAGGTTACGAGACAATTCATGTGTGCAAGTACAATTGTGTTTTATTTTGGAAAGAATATGCTGATCGAAACACTTGTCCTATATGTGGTGAGAGTCGATGGGTGAATCCAAACACAAAGAGAAAAAGAGTGCCTCATAAAGTATTACGCTAATTCCCTTTAAAGGATCGGTTGAAGCGTTCGTATGCGTCAAGACATACTGCAAAAGATATGAGATGGCATGGTTTTGGTCAATCTACGCAAGGAGTTTTGCAATATCCAGTAGATGGAGAGGCATGGAAGGCATTTGATTGTAGGTATCCTGATTTTGCTTCTGAAGTAAGAAATGTTCGTTTAGGTTTAGCGGCTGATGGGTTTAGTCCGTTTGGAAATATGAGTCAACCTTACGATATATTGTTGGAAACAAAGTGCGCAGCGGAATTTTTAAAAATTTTTCATCAGAGTATTTTCCAAAATACAAGTTTGACATGTTATGTGTATAAATTAAACAGATCTTACTAACCTCAGTGCGCCGAAGAACCTCCGCGACCTGTGTAGAGAAGTAACGTTCTAGAAGAGCCTCAACCAACTGGTCTTCTTTGCTATTCTTTATCCACAACCGGAGTGAGTGTGGGCTCACACGTACAGCTCTTCCACCGGTGACTCTCCTTCCAACCAACAGAGAGAACCCAAAGCTAGTGTTCGTGATTTGTGAACAAAAGCTCTCAGGGAGTTTTCAGATGCTCACTAGAAGAGTATCACTCTTAATCTCTCAAATTGATATGAGTAAATCATTAGACTCGCTCCCTTTTTATACCTATTGGTCCTAGGGTCAGTCCATATCAGATTAGGTCTCAAAAAATCGAAACAGAATCAAGTTCGGATCAATATCTGATAAGATCCGCGTGAAAACGCGTAATCTTAACTGTCGTCGGTCGGCAGGGCCGAACTTTCTGATAGGCAGGCCGAACATGTCATCCGGCAGGCCAAACTGTCGAGAAAAAATCTCCGCGAATCTTTTATTTTCCACCCGAGATTCGAAAGGATAAAGTCTCAGTTTTGATTCAAATAGCCCAATAGAAAAGATATCTGATCAAAACAAACTTTACCAAGATAATCTCTAAGAAAATAAATCAATTCACAATAATTCTACAAGTTTATCTTGTTCTAATTGTCCAAAATTAAAACAACCGATAAACAGACAAGAATTACCTGAACGCAATAATTCAACAAGTTCATCTTGAACTAATTTTCTTACATAATTAATTCAACCGATAAACAGACATGAATTATTTGATTCTTATAAATTTTAAACCAATCTGATAAATCCGACATAAGTCACCAATTATTGGAAAAGCACGCCGTGTCGTTATAGGATTTTGTGAGCTAGCAAAGGGGACCAAAATGGACCTATAAAGTTCAAGCTCATGATAATTATGAAACCCAATATCCAGATATACATTTCACAATTATCAACTTCAACGCTACTCCACTAAAAGCTTGGAGCTGCACTCTCGAACTTTATAGAATTACGAAGCTTGTGTAGCTAAGTCTCCATGACATATCATAGTGTGTTGCATCCCCATATGATCATCCATAATCGGCTTAAGGAAAAGTTCTGTCTTACCTTCCCGATTATTTTTATCTTACGTTCCATTGTCTCACCATTAGAAAACTTACCATCCAAAGATAGTATACCATTCGGTTACACCTATGTATCCAAGTGGTTGAGCGCTCCAGTTTTTCAATTACAGGACAACGCATATAAGAGGATATCATTACTCCTAAAGAGGAGCTATGGATTCCATATCTATGAATAACAAGTCTACGCTATCAAGAGTCATGCCTCCAACGTATCGGCATGCATGCCACTATAGAGATGTGGGAGTCACCCATTGGTACATCAAAAGACACAAGTCGAGACAACGGGCCCATTATTCATCTCAGGATTAAGATACAATACAAATGATTGTCTAAAGTGAATCGATTTGCCAAGACAGAATTATTAATCCAAATCAATTCACTTTATGTCCCGATCCAACACATCGTCACCTTTGACAACGTGCCAATGTTTCTATTCATGGAGTCCAACTTCGATGGTCAACACAAACCATCTCCCAAAAGGGATATAGACAACATAACAATCTTTACATGAATAAAGTGCCCAACTTTATTCCCTCGATTGCGGATCATATGTTTTAGACCGTCACCCTAAGAATTGCGTCTTCCGCATAATCATCCCATCATATGCCCAATTCTTAAGGTTTAGACTGACAGTCTCAGACTATTGTTTGCTTATCATACATTCAACAAATATGAACGTAAAGAGGACAATATTTGGTATATATAAATGAATAAATTCTTTATTGATAAAAATGTCTCCAAAAACGTATTACATATTTACTCCTTAGGGCATACATGTCTAACAATCTCCCACTTGCACTAAGTGAGTAAATACAGCAAATTTTGCATCCCCATAGCTTCCACATGCCTCTCGAAGACTTTCCCAGTAAGTGTTTTCGTGAATGGATCAGCTAAATTGTCCTCTGACGCGATCTTGCACACTGTGACATGCCCGCTCTCAACGAAGTCTTTTATCACATGATACTTCCGATCAATATGTTTACTCTTCTTGTGAAATCTTGGTTCCTTAGCATTAGCTACTGCCGCACTGTTATCACAGTACAGTGATACCGCTTTATCCATATCAGGAACTACCTCAAGATCTCCAAGGAACTTGCGGAGCCACACTGCTTCTTTTGAAGCATCACTAGCCGCCACATACTCGGCCTCCATCGTTGAATCTGAAGTGCAATCTTGTTTCGCACTTCTCCAACTGATGGCACCGCCACCTAGAGTAAACACAAACCCCGAAGTCGATTTCCTAGAATCCAGACATGATTGAAAATCTGAATCAGTGTATCCTAGAGGAGTTAAATCCTCACCCGAATACACAAGCATATACCCTCGAGTCCTTCTCAGGTACTTGAAAATATGCTTTACCGCAACCCAATGGTTCGGTCCTGGATCCGCCTGAAATCGACTCACAATCCCGACCGCATAGCTAATATCCGGTCGAGTGCAAAGCATGGCATACATGAGACTACCCACTGCCGAAGCATAAGGTACATTCTTCATGTATTCTCTTTCTTCAGAAGACTTTGGAGAGTCTTTCTTAGAAAGAGTAATTCTAGACCTAGATGGTTGCCCACCTTTCTTAGAATCCTACATTGCAAACTTCCTGAGAATTTTATCTATGTAGCTGGCCTGTGACAAAGCTATCATTTTGTTCTTCCTATCCTGAAAGATCCGGATACCGAGAACAAAATTAGCCTCACCTAAGTCCTTCATGTCAAATGGCTTGGTCAACCATAATTTGACTGATGACAATGCCCTAACGTCATTGCCAATTAGCAGAATGTCATCTACATAGAGTAGTAGAAAAACCACCTTCTCATTCTTAATGTGTTTGTAAACACATGGTTCATCCACATTTTGTGAGAACCCATAAGTCTTGATCGCTTGATCAAATCTTATGTTCCAAGAACGAGAAGCCTGTTTAAGTCCATAAATAGACTTTAGCAGCTTACAAACCTTACCCTCTTGACCTGCGACCTTGAACCCGTCTGGTTGTTCCATATAAATGGATTCATCAAGATAACCATTCAGAAAAGCCGTCTTGACATCCATCCGCCAAATCTTGTAGTCGAGAGCGGCAGCTATGGACAAGAGAATCCGGATGGACTTAAGCATGGCTACAGGCGAAAAGGTTTCCTCATAATCGATTCCTTCCTTTTGCGTATAACCCTTAGCTACCAGTCTAGCCTTAAAGGTTTCGACCTTTCCATCCACTCGTCTTTTCCTCTTGTAGATCCATTTACACCCTATGGGTTTTACCCTTTCGGGAAGATCCACAAGCTCCCAGACCCGATTAGTCTCCATAGACTTCATCTCTATGTTCATGGCCTCTGTCTAGAGTCTTGAATCAACATCCTCCATAGCTTCTGCGTAAGTATAAGGATCCCTGTCATGTTCATCCGGTTCAGCCAAAAAGACTTCCCCATTGAACATATACCTCTCAGGTTGACGCCCGATCCTCCCACTACGCCGAAGCCCCTAAGGTTGTTGTTCAGGTTTGTTTGGTTTTTCTACACTGATCGGAATGGTTTCATTCGGAACCTCCGGAGTAAACGGATCACCCCTCAACTCCTCAAGCACCACTTTGCTTCGAGGTTTAAAGTCGTTCATGTAACTCTCCTCAAGGAAAGTTGCATTAGTTGAAACCACGACTTTATTTTCCTTTGGGTTATAAAAATAACCCCTTTAGTCCCTTTTGGATATCCTACAAACACGCAAACTTCTGAACGTGCTTCCAACTTATTCGGATCCTTAAACAGGACATGAGCTGGACATCCCCATATGCGAATATGGTTTAAGGATGTCTTCCGTCTTGTCCACAACTCGTGAGGAGTTTTAGGGACCGATTTTGAAGGAACATTGTTCAAAAGATAACATGCGGTTTGTAGTGCATATCCCCAAAAGGATAAAGGCAATGATGAATAACTCATCATGGACCGAATCATGTCCAACAAAGTCCTATTCCTTCTCTCTGCTACACCATTCTGCTGCGGAGTGCCCGGCGCAGTCAAATGGGATAAAATCCCATTCTCTAACAAGTGTCCCAAGAACTCTTCAGAAAGGTATTCCCCACCTCGATCCGATCGAAGTGCCTTTATGGGTTTACCCAATTGCTTTTCCACTTCAGCCCAAAACTCCCTGAACTTATCATAAGTTTCACTTTTGTGGTGCATTAGGTACACATACCCATATCTTGAGTAATCGTCAATAAAAGTGACAAAATACTCATACCCTCCTCGTGCCCGGATGTTCATCGGTCCGCAAACATCACTATGCACAAGTTCTAGAACGCCTTCGGCCCTATTGCCCTTAGACCCGTATGGTCTTTTGGTCATTTTACCCTCCAAACAAGACTCACATTGAGGTATAGATTCCACCTTTAAGGGACTTAAAGGTCCATCCCTTACCAACCTTTGAATCCTATTCAGGTTAATATGGCCAAGGCGTAAATGCCAAAGATAAGTCTTATTAGAGTGAGAAGTTTTAAGTCTTTTTGAGTGATTATCATTTATCTCAGCATTAAGCAATAAGTCCATCTTAGGTTTGATAAAATATAGATTATTTTGCATCCATCCATAACAGATAAAAGATTTGTTTTTACGAATCACCACTTTTTCATTAAAAGATACCACGTAGGAGTCTTTAAATAAAGAAGATACAGAAATTAAATTCCTTTTAAATTTAGGAACATAAAAACAGTCTCGCAAAATTAAACTCCTATAATTATCAAAATAAAGATGGACATCTCCCACTGCTTCCGCTGAGACCAAGGATCCATCGCCCATCCGAAGCGTTAAGTCTTCACGAAGTAGACTTCTCGTTTCTTTGAATCCCTGCAGAGAAGCACAAACATGATTAGTTGCACCGGAATCTATGACCCAGATTTCACTGGATTCCTCAACCAAGCAAGTTTCTAAATATAGAAGATCACACCTACCTCCCTTGGAAAGGAAGTCCTTGCAATGCTTCTTTATATGCCCGACCTTACCACAGAAGAAGCACTTAAGCTTCTTTGGGTTCTTCTTCTTCTTCTTCTTGCTCTTGGTAGCAACAGGAATAGAAGACTTCCCACTTTTGGCCCGTTGCTTCTTTCCATTCCCAGAGTTAGAATTGGAACCAGAAGCAGCTACCATGTTGGTCTCTCCACCAGCAGGAGACTCCCTGATCAGCAGTTCAAACTCCTGTAACTGTTTCATCAGTTCTGTCAAGGTCATATCCCGTCTATTGCTTAGATTAAAAGTAGCTCTAAACGGAATAAATTCCTTAGACAGAGTCTCAAAGACCATAGTCATCTGAGTTTCAGCATCGATGTCGGCTCCATTGGTTTGAGCCTCAGCGAGGTAACCCATGACCAACATCATATGCTCCTTTACAGATGTCCCCGGTCTCTGTCTACAGTTTAAGAGTTTTCGAAGCGTCCCTTGCCGCTTTGTTATGGCCTGGCCTCCAAACATGTCCTCAAGATTATCCAAGATCTGCTTCGCAGTCTCATAATCCTGATGTTGAGCCTGCAGCATGTTGTTCATGCTAGCCATAACATAGCAGCAGGCCTGATCATTAGCATCTTTCCAGCGGTCGTACGCTTGGAATTGCTCATTACTTGAGTCTCTCGTAGGCTCGGGAGGACAAGGAGTTGTCAGTACATATTTCAGTTTCTCAAAGGATAGGACGATGTCCAGGTTCTGTTTCCAATCATTATAATTCTCACCGGTTAATTATTTTTATCAAGTATCGATGATAAAGCGTTTTTAGACATTTTCAATCTACAATAAAGAATCATATACCAAACATAAGCAAACATATATAATAATTTAGTAAGATAACACAATCATGTAAAATCATACAAATGTGTTTATGTGTCAAAACCTTGAAAATATCACAACCTTACAACGATAATTCCCAACTCAGAATTCAACAAGCTCCTAGGGGAGTTATGCCAAATTCAATTAGGAACACGGATCCCCTCCTGATTAATATATGCCATCTAGGACCCGTATGATCCAACATATATTAATAATAGTTTCTTTGGCCATTAATTTTATTAACAGAGCTCCTAGGGGAGGTTAATAATAAAATTAATGTGAGCGTATAACCACTGTTTCAATATTTTATCTATGATTTATAATCACCACCTAGGGGTGTGCAACCATAAATCATACTAAAATACCTTATCCTTTCAGAGATCCAATCTGGTACATGATAGAAATCCCTTCCTAGGGGTCGAGAGCACCATGTTCTTCCTATGGACCAACGATGGAGGCCTTAGGTTCTCTCTTCGAAAACCTTCTCCCACTCAATCTTTTGAAGTCAAGGTTTTATTTTAAAATTATGCATGAACAATTTTAATATGAGCGGCACTCCCTATTCTATATGACATGTTATCAATATACATGGTAAATCATATTATAATGCAGACAAGCAAAGCAATCAAGCAAAGCTACAAGCATAATAATAATAACCGTAATATTATGGTTCCACCCTAGAGAATAAAAAATTAAGATTACAAGAGAATAATCGAGACATTTATCGATTCTTCATCCTTGAATCCTCAAGCTGTATCCTTCTTCATGTAATATCCATCTTCAAGTCTCCAATCCCGTATGAATCTAACACTTCATATTTCCAGTCAAATCCAAATTTAATGTTTCTTAGAATCGTCCCAAAAATAAAATTAAAACTGCACCAAAAAATTGCACATTTTCTGGACATTTGGTAGTTCTCGGTCGGCAGGCCGATCTAGGTGATCGGCCTACCGATCATGGAGGTTCGGCCTGCCAAACATGAAGGTTCGGCCTGCCGGCAGAGCACCAAAATTTCTGCCCCACTGTCGGCCTGCCGAACTGTGAGGTCCGGCATGCCGACCGAGCAGAAAACGCACATTCTAGAAAATACAATTTTAATGCAATTCATCAATTTTATTTTCAACAATTCAAAAACATAAAATTAGAGACTCAGGAAATACTTGGAGGCGCCATCATCAATCTTTAAGATCCGACTTCTCGTTCCGTCTTCTCCGAATAATTATTTAATTACAAAATTCTTACAAATTAAAAATTAAATAACAATTCCTAGACGGAGATGATAGTCCGCCATCTAATTACATGAAAAACCTAGATACACATTCTAACCTCTAAGGAACCATAACCGGTATTAATTAATTAATAAATAATTAAACAATGATTTAATCAACCATAATTAATTAATAAACATTCACCACATAATCCATGACAACATATATATTATATAGAAACCTAGAGTGCCATCTCTCTATAAAATTAATTCAAGCATAGGAGAGATTAAGATCACAAAATTTATGCATATAACATGATCACAAACTTGCAAATTTATGTAAAAACCTCGGCTCTGATACCAATTGTTGGAAACAAAGTGCACAGCGAAATTTTTAAAAAATTTTCATCAGAGTATTTTCCAAAATACAAGTTTGACATGTTATGTGTATAAATTAAACAGATCTTACTAACCTCAGTGCGCCGAAGAACCTCCGCGACCTGTGTAGAGAAGTAACGTTCCAGAAGAGCCTTAACCAACTGGTCTTCTTTGCTATTCTCTATCCACAACCGGAGTGAGTGTGGGCTCACACGTACAGCTCTTCCACCGGTGACTCTCTTTCCAACCAACAGAGAGAACCCAAAGCTAGTGTTCGTGATTTGTGAACAAAAGCTCTCAGGGAGTTTTCAGATGCTCACTAGAAGAGTATCACTCTTAATCTCTCAAATTGATATGAGTAAATCATTAGACTCACTCCCTTTTTATACCTATTGGTCCTAGGGTCAGTCCATATCAGATTAGGTCTCAAAAAATCGAAACAGAATCAAGTTCGGATCAATATCTGATAAGATCCGCGTGAAAACGCGTAATCTTAACTGTCGTCGGTCGGCAGGGCGAACTTTCTGATAGGCAGGCCGAACTGACTTGGGCGTTTTCTTCCCCGTGACCCTCTGAGCATTTCCCCTATGGTGGGGCAGCTCAACACCGCGTGGAACGGCGGCTCGAAGCTCCCCACGGCGGCGCACCAAGGCGGAGGTCGTTCTTCGGTGACCGGCCGTCATTTCGTGCAATTGAGAGTTGCTTCATGCTCTTCTCAACCATCTGAACGTTTTCCCCCTTTCAATTTGGGGCGGGGCAGCCGGGAACGGTGGCTACGATGGCTTCCGTGGCGGCGCTCAACGGCGGAGGTGGAACTCCGACCAACCGCGGCTGGGCTGCGAAATTAGGCGAGGGGTTTCACTCCCCGTCGCCGTCTGAGTCGAACGGTGGCGGCGGTGTACCTCACCGCCGCCATTATCGGCGGTTCTCGAGGGGCGGCGACACGGCGGAGACGGGCAGCTCCGGCGAAGCCTTTCCAGCCAAAATTGAGCTGGAAAATTGGTACCATCTTGTTCCTCTCCTCACACTGAGTCCATAGACACCAAAATCACGTCGATTGGTGGTCGGACGGCCGAGAAACGACGTCGGGAAAAAATGGGTTTCGTCGCCACTTTGGGCGGCGCGTGGGCCCTCCTCCGGCGGCTATTTGGGTGGCACGACACCTCGTTGGACTCAGCTCAACGAGAGCTTCCCACTGGTATGGGAGGTGTCGAAAAATAACGCCGGAATCTCAAACGAGATTTGAGGAGAGAGAGAGAAAATGTAGAGAGAGAAAGTAGAGAGAGAAAGTCGAGTTTGTGTGATATTTCTGATTTTTTTTCTTTTTTTTTTCTTTTCTTTTCTTTTATAAAAACATAAGATAAAATTGTGGTCCACACAATTCAATTCTTATACTGCGTTGCTCTAACACTGTATAATTTTCCATCTTATTATACAGTATTTTCCTTTAATTGTACTTTGTCTTAACATAATCTTTAATTTAATGCATTTTTAATGCACTAAAAATCTCGGGTGTTACAATCTTCCCTCCTTAACAATTTTCGTCCTCGAAAATCAGAACCTTCATAGGTAGTTCATCTTCCTTGTCATCCTTTTTTGTTCTTGACATACTTCCTTGATCATTACTTTTTCATTAAAATTGAGCCTTCATCTTAGAACTTCAACAATTTTCATCATGTTCTTGACATATTCCTTTAAATTGTACACCACACTTCTGCTGCGCAACTCTGATCTTCCAACATTTGAGCGCAGTTTCCATTCATCTAAGGGTTTAGCATTCTACCATTGAATGCTATTCTTAGAAATAGGGTTCATTTTCATTCTAATCTCTTCATTTCCTTCTAAAGATCAAGGTCATCCGATCACAAAATCCATAATTTCTGTTTCTATATCCATTCTAGAATGACATTTTTCTGTAATTTTCCTCATAACGTATAATTTCCAGCTTCCATCCTCCAATCTGTGAGGTTTCTGCTGCTAGATTGGGCATCGTTGTCTTGATCGTATTTCCCATCCGGACAGTTACGAGCTCATTCGCATGCCTCAGCTTAGCGAAGGAGTGCTTAAGCCCTATCAAATCACATAATTAATGATCTAACGTCAAGTTGCTCTCAGGCACTTTCATTCTATAAAGCACTGAAAATCACTTCAGACCTTCATTATTCCGTTATCTTGATCTACTTTTTCTCGTTATGCGTGTAGCCAATATAGAATAACTCCAACAGAGTAATATTTGCTCCTACGGAGACTTCATTGTGCGCCTAAACATCATAACGTGTCACAAGCTCATCTTCTTGATTTTGAGCTGTCGGCCATCTGTTGACCATCATTGATCACGTTTTGTCATCGTTGACTTGATATCGCTAATAGACAACGACTACTGTCGAGTTGCGAGGATATTCTAGCATATAACATCACGTTCATTCTTTGACCTTTGCCTTCTCGTTGCATATCCAGGTGTGCCAATATCAAAGGCTACGCCCAACATAAATACGTATTCAGTAAATTCTAACTTTTCTTTCTACTTAACTTAACTTACTTACTTGAGCTATGGTGTAGCGGACATATGACAGCGCGAAATGGGATGGCAGGATACTGCTCTGATACCACCTGTGACGACCCGCCTTTTCGGGCAGTCACTTTACTTTCATAATCATCGTTTCATGATACAGTAATCTTACTTACTTAGTAAGAAAATACTGTAGTAAATTTTTTTTTCTTTCCTTAAACGTTCTTTAAAACTGACGCGACCTCCGTCGCATTCAAGTGGAGACATCGCTCAACACTTGACCTTAAAATCATTTCAAAACGTTTCTTAAAACTTAATAAGAAACATTTATTAAATCATAGTTTAAAACTTTACTTTATAATTACATAAAACAGTTCATAAACTGTATCTTAAAACTTTGAATACAATTCTTAAAACTCTGAATTTCTTTAAAACTTTGAAAACACTACATTAACAATGGAAAACATTTTCTTTGCATAGCGGAAGCAAACAGTGATGGTATCCATACCCAAATCTTCGCATCTGTCCTCCGCAGCACCCAGCTCTTCTAACGGGTCCCATTGGTCACCCATAAGTTACCTACAGCATGAAAAACTTTTAATGAGCTTTCGCTCAGCAAGTTCAAACATAATCTCACAAAGCATTTAAACATGCTTTAAAACTTTTCTCATGAAAACCTTTCTCTTGAAACGTTCTTCATGAACGTTTTCCATAAACATTTATGAAAATATTTTTCATAAACGTTTTCCTTAAACATTTCTAAAAACGTTCTTCATAAACGTCTTTCATAGAACATTTCTGAAAACATTTTTCATAAAACATTTCTTCAACGTTTTTCTTAAAACGTCATTCGTAAACCTTTTCTTGCAAACATGAAATGTTTTTCATAAACATTTAATGTAAAACCTTTCTCTTAAAACATTTCTTGAACGTTTTTCTTAAAACGTCGTTCATAAACCGTCTCTTGAAAACATGAAAATGTTTTTCATAAACACTTGTCGTAAAACATTTTTCAGAATGTTTTCCATAAACATAACATATAAACATTTCATGAAAGGCATTCAAGTAACATCAGAATGCATGACTCTATTTATGCTCAATTATTAACTTCAATTATGAGCATTTTATGAACATTCTATAAACTTAAACATTCATTTCTTTCTCAACCTTTATTCTTGTTCCTTACTTTC
This sequence comes from Artocarpus heterophyllus, assembly GCA_025403435.1. Lineage (NCBI taxonomy): Eukaryota > Viridiplantae > Streptophyta > Magnoliopsida > Rosales > Moraceae > Artocarpus > Artocarpus heterophyllus. The sequence goes on from CM046343.1 coordinate 32,891,276, forward strand.
TTTATCTTATAACTTTCATTTTTCTTACTTTACTTTAGTGTTCGTACCAACTCATTAATCATGAGATCATATAAATGATGCTTCCCTTGCGGAAGACTTGAGACCATCAAACATTGAGGTCTTGTACCTCACCTTTAGGAGGTCACACTTTAATTTTACTTTTATTACCTCATAACAAAGAGGCTGGTACGACACTTTCCTTTTTATCTTTACATTACCTTCTTATTAACTTTAGTGAGCATTCAAATGCAATCACATCATATGCAATACACTTGCAATTCATAGCTTATACTTTAAAACCAATTGCATAATAAATGCAACTCATTGCATAACAAATGCAACATAAAATGTAAACACATTTTACTAATCATAATTTGCATTCTAACACTCATTGCATAACAAATGCAACATATTGCTTAATAAATACATCATAAAATGCAAACACATTTTGCAAACTATAACTTTTATTCTTAAATTTATTGCACATCAAATGCAACTTATTGCATAACAAATGCATCATTAAACCTTTAACTTAAACTATAAAACATTATGCATTGTCATAATGCAAAACATACTTTCAATACTTTGAAAATCATAACTTAAACTTTTAAATAACGTTATGCATATCAATATGCAAATAAACCTTTAACATAACGATTGCAAATTCATTGCAAATCTTTTTCTTGAACTTTAAAACTTCTTGCATAATAAATGCAAACATACTTTAAAAACAACTTGCTTAACAATTGCAAACACATTTGCAAACATATAAATAAGCATTTAAAAATCATTTACTTCATGCTGTAGGTGAGGTTTGAAACTTACCCAAACTATGCTCTAGCGTTCTCTATTCTGTTCCTTTCTCGTTCCTTTTCCTTCCATTGGTCGGCCTCTGTGTCCTGATCAAACGACAGCCGACTCATTAATTAACTTTCTTTATTATCAATCCACTCGATTGATAATAAAACGTAAACATTAATCATTCTTTCCTTATTCATAACTTGGTATACTATCGGTCTACCATTCTCTTACTCAACCTTATAAACTGTCAGTTTACATTTCCTTCAATTAGCCTTGTAACCCACCGGGGTTACTTTTCCTTTTAACTTTGTAACCCATCGGTTACCTCTCGTTTACTTAAAACATCCCTCGTTAAATCTTGATCTCACATGACCGTTACGTTACTTAACGTATCACGGAACATTTTCCATCTAATAACATTATGCTAAATCGGAGTGTTCGACTCCGTTCTAGCCGTTTCCTTAAAAATGACGATTTTACCCTTAACGGGATTTTCGTCACCTTATAACGTTATAAAACCTATTCTTACATAAAACAGTGTAACAATCACTGATCATGCATTTCATAAATTTCTATGAAAGCATCTAAAACAATTCATACTGCAGTCGAGATTCCTACTTACTTGAACTCCAAGCTAAGCAGATCCAGTTGTATCTCGCTGCATCTACAGTATGTGAAGCATCCTCTGCAGTGCTCCTCGAGCTACCATGAATAGCTAGGAATGCTTCCTGGAGATCATGCATTCTTGAAACTGTCCTTCTGGACTCCGATATTGCTGTTTGAATCGCCTCGATCTGCGTGCAGTCGGTACCAGACGATTTTCATCGGAGTGGAATTTGCTCGAACGGAGGTCACCATTGCGTTCAGAGCGTCGAAACGAGTCGGGAGGCGGTCTCGGATCTTCGATCGGAGGTCCGGATCACAAAATCTCATTTTGGCCTTTGACCGGCCGTTGACCGCCGTTGACCGGCGGCGGTTGGCTCCGTTGAGGGCTGAGCTCGAGCCTACCCCCCCTAATTCGACCCTCCTGAGTCGATTGGTGGGGTCAATTTCATCCAATTCGGCCTCCATCTGCTCCAATCGAGGATGGATTTCTCGGCTAACACCGGCGGCTCCGATCTCGGTCCTCCGGCGACGGTAGCCCAAAATTGACTTGGGCGTTTTCTTCCCCGTGACCCTCTGAGCATTTCCCCTATGGTGGGGCAGCTCAACACCGCGTGGAACGGCGGCCCGAAGCTCCCCACGGCGGCGCACCAAGGCGGAGGTCGTTCTCCGGTGACCGGCCGTCATTTCGTGCAATTGAGAGTTGCTTCATGCTCTTCTCAACCATCTGAATGTTTTCCCCCTTTCAATTTGGGGCGAGGCAGCCGGGAACGGTGGCTACGATGGCTTCCGCGGCGACGCTCAACGGCGGAGGTGGAACTCCGACCAACCGCGGCTGGGCTGCGAAATTAGGCGAGGGGTTTCACTCCCCGTCGCCGTCTGAGTCGAACGGTGGCGGCGGTGTACCTCATCGCCGCCATTATCGGCGGTTCTCGAGGGGCGGCGACACGACGGAGACGGGCAGCTCCGGCGAAGCCTTTCCAGCCAAAATTGAGCTGGAAAATTGGTACCATCTTGTTCCTCTCCTCACACTGAGTCCATAGACACCAAAATCACGTCGATTGGTGGTCGGACGGCCGAGAAACGACGTCGGGAAAAAATGGGTTTCGCCGCCACTTTGGGCGGCGCGTGGGCCCTCCTCCGGCGGCTATTTGGGCGGCACGACACCTCGTTGGACTCAGCTCAACGAGAGCTTCCCATTGGTATGGGAGGTGTCGAAAAATAACGCCGGAATCTCAAACGAGATTTGAGGAGAGAGAGAGAAAATATAGAGAGAGAAAGTAGAGAGAGAAAGTCGAGTTTGTGATATTTTCTGATTTTTTTTTTCTTTTCTTTATAAAAAGTATAAGATAAAATTGTGGTCCACACAATTCAATTCTTATACTGCATTGCTCTAACACTGTATAATTTTCCATCGTATTATACAGTATTTTCCTTTAATTGTACTTTGTCTTAACATAATCTTTAATTTAATGCATTTTTAATGCACTAAAAATCTCGGGTGTTACACCGTGTCGTTACAGGATTTTGTGAGCTAGCAAAGGGGACCAAAATGGACCTATAAAGTTCAAGCTCATGATAATTATGAAACCCAATATCCAGATATACATTTCACAATTATCAACTCCAACGCTACTCTACTAAAAGCTTGGAACTACACTCTTGAACTTTATAGAATTACGAAGCTTGTGTAGCTAAGTCTCCATGACATATCATAGTGTATTGCATCCCCATATGATCATCCATAATCGGCTTAAGGACAAGTTCTGTCTTACCTTCCCGATTATTTTTATCTTACGTTCCATTGTCTCACCATTAGAAAACTTACCATCCAAAGATAGTATACCATTCGGTTACACCTATGTATCCAAATGGTTGAGCGCTCCAGTTTTCCAATTACAGGACAACGCATATAAGAGGATATCATTACTCCTAAAGAGGAGTTATGGATTCCATATCTATGAGTAACAAGTCTACGCTATCAAGTGTCATGCCTCCAACGTACCGGCATGCTTGTCACTATAGGGATGTGGGAGTCACCCATTGGTACATCAAAAGACACAAGTCGAGACAACGGGCCCATTATTCATCTCAGGATTAAGATACAATACAAATGATTGTCTAAAGTGAATCGATTTGCTAAGACAGAATTATTAATCCAAATCAATTCACTTTATGTCCCGATCCAACACATCGTCACCTTTGACAACGTGCCAATGTTTTCATTCATGGAGTCCAACTCCGATGATCAAGACAAACCATCTCTCAAAAGGGATATAGACAACATGACAATCTTTACATGAATAAAGTGCCCAACTTTATTCCCTCGATTGCGGATCATATGTTTTAGACCGTCACCATAAGAATTGCGTCTTCCGCATAATCATCCCATCATATGCCCAATTCTTAAGGTTTGGACTGACAGTCTCAGACTATGTTTGCTTATCATACATTCAACAAATATGAATGTAAAGAGGACAATATTTGGTATATATAAATGAATAAATTCTTTATTGATAAAAATGTCTCCAAAAACGTATTACATTTTTACTCCTTAGGACATACATGTCTAACATATATGGCCAGTTATCTTCTCAACATATAATCTACCTCCACGACTTTGTACAAAGGAACCATACTTGATGTTGACTTTGTTGATTCCGGGACCTAATGCTCCTGCAAAGGATATAGATGTGTTTTTGAGACCAATTGTAGATGAATTGAAAGAGCTTTGGGAGCATAGATTGGTAATTCATTATGCCTACGCTAATGCATCATTCAGGATACATGCTGCGTTGTTGTGGACTATCAATGATTTTCCTGCTCGAAGTAGTTTGTCTGGTTGGAGTGGCCAGGAATACAATGCATGTCCAACGTGCAACATGCATACTCCTTCTAAGCGTTTAAGGAGTAAGATATGTTATATAGGCCATCGGTGATTCCTTCCAACTTCAAATATGATGAGGAGAGACAAACAATTTGACGGTACGATAGAGAAAAGACCCCCGCCTCCACGCTTGTTTACAATTGAAATATTAAATTAGTTAGAACGTGTGTGAAGTAGATTACCAGGCAAGCACATTGATTTTGGAGGGAAAAACGTAGGCGAGAACCTAACGAGTTAAACTGGATGAAAAAGAGTATATTTTTTGAATTGGAATATTGGTCAGATTTGTTGCTAAAACACAACTTAGATGTCATGCATATTGAGAAGAACGTCTGTGATAGCTTGTTGGGCACAATATTAAATATTGATGGGAAGTCGAAGGACACAGACAAAGCAAGAATGGATCTAGCCGACATGAAAATAAGGAATGAATTACATCTTTATAAGGATGGGGATCGATGGATGAAACGTCATGTAGATTACACTTTAACTCCTTTAGAACGGAAACAATTTGGTGCCTTTATTAAATCCGTTAAGTTTCTTGATGGATTTGCAGAAAATTTGAAAAAGAACGTCGATGCTAATGATAAGATCACTGGACTTAAATTACACGATTGTTATGTGATCATGCAACGTCTTTTGCCGGTCGGTATTCATCCATTTCTGAAGAAAGAGATCACTAATACAATTATTGAACTTTGTTATTTCTTTCAACAAATTTGTTCTAGAGCCCTAAAGATCTCTGATTTAGAGAAAGCTAAAGACCAAATTGTCATAATATTATGCAAGTTGGAAAGAATATTTCCACCTGCATTTTTCGATATAATGGTTCACTTGGATTTGCATTTGCCGGAAGAAGCCATGTAAGGGGGTCTTGTTCATACAAGGTGGATGTACCCTTTCGAGCGATATATTGGGTCACTTAAGCAGTATGTTAGAAATCGAGCACGACCGGAAGGATCAATTGTAGAAGCTTATGTTGTAAATGAGGCATTGACTTTTTGTTCACGTTACTTTCATCGTATCGAAACTAAATTCAATCGGCCTGAAAGGAACCTGCCTAATCATGATTCTACTCCAAAGAAAATGATATCGGTCTTCCAATCACAATGTCGACCAATGGGAAAGATTGTAGCAACTCATTTAAATGAGCAATTAAGGAAGAAGGCCGAGTGGTATATTTTAAACAATTGCCAAGAGATCCGAAGATACATAGAGTAAGTTTAACTCTTTAATTATTCACTTTGTAGTATGTAATATAGCATAAATTTTATGAGACCCATTTCATGTATAGGGAACACATCGTGAGCTTGAAATTACTAGGGGAAGAAACTTGAATAAGGTTTAGATTGATGAATTTTCGGCATGCTTTTACAAAAAGGTAAAAAAAAAATTTATCTTTTTAGGCGAAAAATCATATTTAAAGATTTAGTAACAATAATAAATTTCTCATTATAGGTGTACCATTTACAGAAAAATCATTCACCGAAGGCCATTGATGAATTGCTCGCCTTGGCGTCTGGTCCCAATGACACTGCACTATCATACTCCGCTTGTGTGGTAAATGGGGTCAAGTTTATGTGCAACAATCGTGATGTTTAGCGAAAAACACAAAACAGTGGGGTTTCTGTACCTAGTGTTGATGACAACATATATTATGGTTGGCTAGAAGATGTATTGGTACTTCGATATGTGAATGATTGTTCGGTTGTGTTGTTTAGGTGTAAATGGTTTGACGCAGATCCAAGAAAGAAAAGAATCTTAAATAATAAAAACTTCACAAGTGTGTTTGTCAATGCCGAGGCTTATAAAGATGATCCCTTTATATTATCATCACAAGCAAAACAAGTGTTTTATCTTAAAGATCAGCTTAATGGCCCTAATTGGAAAGTGGTCCAATAGTTTGGGCATTGACATGTGTGGAATCTTCCTGACATCGAACATGAATATTCTAGTTCAGTTGAGGTGCTACAAGATGCTTATTCAAATTTTGAACTTGTAGTTTAGCTACCCAAATTGGAGTCAACAACATTTAGAAGAAATGATGTTGATCCTAATGTCGTTGAGAATGCAACATTAATCGAAGTGGGTCATGCAAATGATGGCATTGAGGTTGACCTTGAGATGGATGATACTTTACTGGAGTACGACGATGATACAAGCACAGGAAAAGGAAGATGAAGACGATGATACCTGTTGTGAACAAACTGACAACGAGAGTAGTAGTGATGACGAATAATGTATTTATAAATTTAACTTGTTTCCATTAGTTTTAGTTCTCAATGAACTCCCTTTTTTATATTATTCTTTTTAATAAATAATGTCTAAGTAAGTTGTTTGCAAAAGGTGATTAGAATGACTGGACTCGTTGCTACATATGTTGAATCTTCTGGAGGTGCAAAACCTCCACCAGGGCTAAGAAGACTTCCAGCAGATTGTGAGTTAGGTATGACTGAATACAATATGTCTTCTATCAAATGTATTATAAATTTTATATAAAATCTAACACTCTTGCATTGTCTTATTTTTTGGTTTTATTTTTCAGTACCTGCTGCCGCTAAGAAGGTTCGTGGACGCACAAAGAATAAGGAAGTCCACAAGATTGTTGGTGCTAGTAAAGGAAAACTTCCAATATTCCTAGACATTGAAGGAAAGAATATAAAGGCTTAGGGGACAATGTAGCCCGCTTAAGTAATTGTATAGGTCAGCCGGTGCGATCCAAAATTCCTCCTATTATGATAGTTAGAAGAAGGTTCCCGCGGTATACAAGGATCAAATTTTACCTCAAATACGAGTAATATTAGTTCATATTTTATTTATAATATATAATTTTAGCGACCTTGTATTAATTGTGATATTTATAATGAAATTATAGGATCTTTTTGATTTTGATTTGACTCCTATATCGGCGGCATCAATAGATCGTAATGCACAAGACCAGTATAAGGAATGAAAAAATGACCTTCATGAATATTTAAACAATTAGGGGGGGGGGGATGTAGTTAACGTGAAGAACCAACGTCCCGACAATGTACGAACACAAGCAGATTGGGAGGCTGCTTGTGATCGCTTCTGTAGCGAAGCTTTTTAGGTTTAAAGTTATAAACTCTATTTCTCATGATCATTGCATATTTTGATATAACGTACTAATTTTAATCATTCATCTTTGTAACAGAAAAGGTCAGCGACAAATAAAAGAAACAAAGCAAATGTGAAGCAACCAAGTCGTCATGGAACGCAATCGTATGCTAATTTGATATATCAAAAGGTACTAAATAAAAATTTATTAAACTATGTTTCATTTTTTCTTTAAGATATGTATTGTTCTAACACAAGCCTATCCCTTCTATAGAGAAATCCCGAGACTGGTGAGTTGCTCTCAATTTTGGAAAATTGGCGTCAGTGTCATCAATATTCTGATGGCAGATGGGTTAATGACGCTGTAGAGGCTAGATATGTAAGTCATATAACTTATTTAGTTTTAGTTATGAAATTTTGAGTTGGATTGTAATTTATTTTGTTAAATGGAATGTGTAGAAGGAAATGCTTCAGATGCATACCCAACAAACCCAAGCTGCTGTTGCATCTGCTTCTGCTTCTAGTTCAAGCACATCTCAGACAACACATCTCATGAATGAAGAAGACCTAACAGAGAATGCGCTTGGATCACACAGAGGGCATAGGAAAGGAGTAGGCCCGAGGATGAGAAAAGACATTCTTGTAGCAGCTACTCTTGAGGAGGCTCGTTCACAGTCACAAGTACCTCCACAGGTGCAACAATGGATGGAGGAACAATCTCGGTATAACACATAACAAACCCAATATCAAAATCAAATGGCTGAATATCAAAATCAAATGACAGCAATATTCAAGCGTCTACTACCGGATTTAGATTTACCAATGCCTTCCCCTCCTCCACCACCATCACCTCCACCTTTTATGTCTTCCTATCCATGTCACGAAGAAAACAATGATGATGATGAAGAAACCGCCAATTTAGGAGATTAGTTTATATTTTTATAATTCAGACTTGTTGACTTAATGTACATATAAATGTATTGTCTATATAATTCTATTTTATTTATATCAAAATTTTTTAGTTATTATAGTGTGACGAGAAAATATATCTGTGACTTGATAGTTATTTGCTTGCAGGTTTTATTATGGCTTGGGATGAAATTTTAAAGCATTCAAAAAAACAAAACATCGAATTAAAGTGACGACATTTGTCGTCGCTATTATCAGTGTTGTCGCTAATAATTCTCGTATAATACGATACAGCGATGATGAAGATTTAAAGCATTTAACAAAACCTCGAAATACAGCGACTACATTTGTCATCGCTAATAATTGTCGCATAATAAACTATAGCGACAACATTTATGATCGTTGATAATTCTTAACGACGACAATGGCGTCGCTGTATTTGTTACAATTTTCAAAGTTCCACCTAATTAGCGACGACAAAAATGTCGTCACTAAATATGTTTAGTTACCATCTATTAGCGACGACATTTAGCGACGAAAATGTCGTCGCTTAACACTTTTAGAGACGACTTTTTTCATTTTAGCGACAACAAATGTCGTCTCAAAATGGTCTTCTTCTTGTAGCGAAACTTAGAATCCAATACAACATTAGATTTAATTGGAGGCGGAATTTCCTCTAACAAAATTAGTTTATCCTCTCTTCAGAGGAACAATTTTGCTAAACCATGAGCCAATTGATTAGCAACTCTACAAATGAAAAAAGAAAAGACAATAAATTAGATATATCCATCCAACAATACATAGCCAAACCCATTGTTAAAGAAAACTTTTATTACTCAAAGCTTGAACCGTTGTTGATACATCTGACTCCACAGTGTGGAAATTAAATCCCACCTCTCTAACCCACCTTGGACTAAACAATAATGCCATAGCCTCAAGCCCTCAGCATCCCTAGAGGTTAAACAACCCTTAAAACTGGGAGACAACGCTGGCCATAACTTGCTTGACCCAATGTCTAATAATGGCACCAACACCAACTGTTGTTTATCCTCAGAAATGGCCCCATCAACATTCATCTTGTACTTTTAGTAGTAAGAACTTCAATTATTTCCAAGATATAGCTCCTCTTTTATATATCAACTAAATTAATTACTTTAGAAGGTTTATTATTTTTTAAAAAATAAAGAAGGAATTTGGTGCAAAAAATGGCAATATAAATTTTCAATTTTTTGTTGGTCTTTGTTATTATGTGTGCAAATGTATCTAATACTTCAAGAAGTATTGCATATTATAAAAACGCAATGACAGCCCCAATGAATGGAAATAAATACATTTCATCAAGTCCAACGTCAATCAATCGAAAAACAATTATGTAAATGAATTTCACGATCCACTAATAAAAATAAATAAATAATAAATAAAGACATAAACAAAGAACGAGTGGCTATTAGGGACCACAAAAGAAGTTGGGTATAAGCCAATATTAAATTTAACTGGTTCACAAGAACGTGGATTGGATGTGAACAAAAGATTAAACAGAACTTTAATCTTACTGGAGGTCCACCAAAGGGCAAACAAAAATATGGATCACAGAATCATAAAATCACGTGGAAAATTGAATCACAACTGTCTTGTTAGTTGGTTGCCACTTGCCACATGCCACATTTCTCAATTTTGGGTTCTTTGATTTTTCTCTTTCTACCTTCAAGATAGTTAGGTCACTCCACCTTATAATGCACTAATTTTTAAAGAGGGTATCTTGTACATAAAAACTTTATAGTCATAGGGTACCATCAAATAATAGAATTTAAAGGGTGTAAAGCTAATTTCTTTTATTATTCTTAAAAAAAGGTTTGATTATGCATATACATATATTCTTCAATATTATATTTATATAGGACATATATTCTTTTCTTGTTTATTGGTCCGTTAATGCTAGCTAGGTTCAAATAGAGAAAGCCACATTGCATCATGTGTATAGGGTAGCTACCAAATATGGCAATGCCGTCCTCAGTGGATACCCAATGGGGCAGTGAAAAGGTGTACTTTTTTCTCCCACATCTAGAGAATTCTATTATTATATAGCTAGAATAAAATAAATTGAAACAAAAAGAAGACGTATTGCTAATGGTGATAATGTTATCATGACTATATATTCTATAGCTTAAAAAATAAGTTGTCGTGGGTAAATATCTTCATCCAATTATCATAACCCTTTTTTTTGGTCCTGCGGTTATAATATGTGTGCAAGTAATCAAATAGGTATTAAACTCCCATATATATATTTTTCCCAAATGAGAAGATTAGTGGTGTCTTTTTGTGGCACTCTATTAGAACCGCGTATAGAATGAAAAGATCAAATCAGCTCAAGCCATATTCGACAACCGATATAAGGCATAATATTAGCCTCCTTATGAACAATGAGAAACGATCATTGGTTGTTATACGAGAGTGTCTTGATAGGTCGTCCTTTGCTGCTATATCACCTTCACTAGTAGTGTCAAACTCTTATTATGAAAAGAAAATATGCCACTTGATCTGATAATACACACACAAGAAAGGAAAAAGGAGAGAGGACTCCTAAGAAAAATTTTTTCCATTTTTTTCATGCTTGAAAATATTTATCAAGTTGCAGTCTGTAGACAAATTCATTATGGGCTTTCATTAAGATTGCATCTCTTTTGAATTAGGCGAAAGTGAGACAGCTAGTAGTGGAAAAATATAAGTGTTTTTCATAGCACGCCAGAGCTTTTTGATGAGAGCAAAAAACCATTTGTGGTCCCTCCTTCCAATCCTTTTCACTCAGCTATCCACGTTCACGTACAAAACATCACAAAGGTAAAAATAAATAATTAAATAAATAATATCAAAATTATCAGCTCGAAGAAATAAAGCTAAAAGTAAAAATTAAAGTTCTAATCACCAGAAGTTTTCTTTTTCTTTTCCTTTATTTATTCCTTCTTATTTCTCCAATAACATAATAGTGGGTCGTACTGTATATATTTTGTGCTCTCAATATTGTTTATTGATGTAATAAAAAAATAGAAGTACACTAAGATATAAGCTTAAAGGTGTTTAAAGAATCGACACTGTGGACAATGGCGAAGGACTTCAACAAGTAAATCTCAAAAACATCAATGAACAATGGAGAATATTGAAACGTCCAAGTTCATACTTCTTGTAGGAAAAGAAAAAAAAAAGAGTCAAGATATCACTTGTTGCCTTTGGATATATTGCAAGGGTAAGCTCACTTTATCCCTTAGAAAATTTCATAATTACATGCCCCTAAACCTAAATATGTGTACTAAAAGAGGTCTTTTAATGATTAAATTCCTTCAATTTCTCAAGCTACCATTGTAATTAAGTACAATTTCATTTGTTTCATTTAAACTATATAGGCTTGTGAACGCAGCTGCCAGTGTTGGGAGACTCTTGTCGTCTTCGGTCTCTCCATAGGTCGGCTCCAGATTAGTCGGATAAACCTCATGGGAGTTGAGGGGCCCTTTATATAGGGTTTCAGAAATCGATGGGTGTGGATCACCATCACCAAAAAAAAAAAAAAAACTATATAGGCTTGCAGTCTCATTTTAGTAATTAAAATCTAATATATAATTGATGATTTTACCTTTGACATCTTTAATATTTGCATGCAAGAATTAAATTTAATTATGTCCAAATTAAGAGTACCCTATTGCTTGATTTTGATTATAAATGCAAACTCAAAATAAAATTTTCTTCAACCCCTTTGTTTCTTGGTTATTTTAGTAGGATGAAGAAAATTAATTGCACAATCTTAAATCTTCATATCAAGTTTACTAAATTCGTGTACATAATTTTCTTATGCTGATATACTTTTGATATGATATAAATGATATCATACCAATTTTTTTTTTTTTTTGGTTTTTAATACTTTACCCCTTGGACTTTCCGTGCTTTTTGGCAAATTATAGCCAAACTTTTAATTTTTATAACCAACCCTTGAAATTGATTATCAAACCATTGGCCTAAATAAATAACGTTGTCTAAAGTGCTAGCAAAAATACTCATGCGTGCCTCATGGTTTGTCACTTTATATTGGTAAATATGATTTGAACTAGTTCAAATTAAATTTGTCAAAATAATTTTTCTCAAAAAATTTAAAAACTTTAAAAATAATGACAAACAACCTAATAATCTCCGTAAATTTTTCATAAATACAGTCTCATTTATGGTGGCCCACCACTCGTAATAGGGTAGGGCTGCCAACCAACACGGACAGATAAAAATTGCCCCACTTTGAATTCGATAATTAACTCTTTATTCTGTCACGGACTACATTTCAACAATTAACTCTTTACCATTTTATAGGGTAAAAAGGAAAAGAAAAAAAAAAACCCATGCTCCTCATTTCTTTTTTTTTTTATATTATTTTCATAAGAAAAAAATAAAAAGGAAAAAAAAAACCACCAAACAAGGCGGGGCCACGTGACAGGATGCAATTGAAATAACTCTAGAAGTGACGTGAATGAAGATGATTGGACCAGCTCTGACTCGATTGTACGGATGACACAGATGTGTTCCAATCCCTCGTACGGACAAACAATTCTTTTTTCCCCTAAAAAAAATTAAAAAAAAAAAACCCAGGACAGAACTTCTTTTACGGTGCCCAATGAGTGCTCGAAATTTTCCTGCAACCTTTGGCCGCTAAATTAACTAGCAACCGACAGGAATGTTTGGTGTCGTTTACCTCACCAACCTCTCTGCCACCCCACCGGTCACCGGCCTCAGTGGTTGTCAGTCTGACGACCGCGTGTCATCACGTGGAGTGATAGTATCGAAATTCTCGTGCATCTAAATTAAACATCACTTTTTTTGCCTTTTTTTTTTTTCGAAATTTATTTTTTTCCCCTCTCTTTTTCTAGCCCGGATGAAGTTATTATGGCTTCACATGTTTTAGCACTTATTCGCCTGAATTTCTTTTTATGGGAGGTGTCAATTTTCCCAAGTATTTATATTTACCAAAAAGAGAAAGAGATTGGGTTCTTGACTTGCCTCACTTTCTCATTTTTCTATAATAATTTACCACTTATATATCCATCTAGGGCTACTAGTGTACATAGCCTTTTTTTCTTCCTCCCTGTAACCAAAAAAAAAAAAAAAAAACCCCCACAAAACCAGTGGTCAATAATCAATAATATATATATTCAATCAAAACCCCATCTTCTTCCTCATCTTATAATTTCCTCTCTCTGAAATTTTTTTCCCTAGTACTGATTTTTCCTAAGATCTTACATATATACCTAGGAAAACCAGAAAATTCTGTGTGTGTCGTTTTGTACCCTTTTTTCTATTTTTGGAAACCTTCAACTGGGTGATCTTCTTCTTCGTTTCCCTAGTTTTCCAATCTCCTGATTTAGATCAAGTACTTTTCTTTTCCTTTTCTTTTCTGGGTTTTTCTTCTTCCTTTCCTTATTTGTCCATCTGGGTTTGTTTGTTTGTGTTTTTTTTCCTTCCCTGGATTTATATATAATCTTGCTATATATTTATTTTTTTTTTCTAAGATATATATAGAAAAATTAGGGGGAAAAAATGGTCCGAGGAAAAACTCAGATGAAGCGTATAGAAAATGCTGCAAATAGGCAAGTGACATTTTCAAAGCGAAGAAATGGGCTTTTGAAAAAAGCCTTTGAATTGTCGGTTCTCTGTGATGCTGAAGTTGCACTTGTGATTTTCTCTCCAAGAGGAAAACTCTATGAGTTCGCCAGCAGTTCAAGGTAAGTTTTTTCTTCTTCTTCTGCTATTTTTTTTTTTCGTTTCTTGAAGAATAATTATTAATTCGGTTATTTCTTGCAAAACCCATGATTTTGTTTCTCATTTTGGACAGTTTTTATGAAGTGGGTAATGTGATAATAATATCCCGGATATAAATTTTAATTATTATTTATGGTAAAGATTTTTGATGATCATAAAAGCTGATTCTTGTTTTGTACGATATTTTGTATGGCCCAATATAGATAAATAGCTAGGGGCACTGGTACTATAACTCTAGGCTTTAAGCAAGCTGTTCTCATGATATTTCCCGTTTCCTTTTTTTTTTTTCTTTTTAATTTTCCTCTTTTGTTAATCCAAATATAAACTTCTGATCTTGTTTCTGTACTACGTACTCTTTGCTCTTGTAAGAATCCACAAGCTAGGTTAAATAGGGGTTTCCCTTTATAAATAATCTTTCATTCACAGCGTTGGCCTATGGTAAATATAGAGAGAGAGAGAGAGAGAGAGATTAATAAGGTTGGTTGAAAACATAAGGAACATCCAAAGAACAACTACACCATATATACATGGTACTGAATACGTTACACAATCTTAGAAAAACAGTTTCTTTTGCTATATATGTATATATATATAGCAAAAATCAAAGTGTACTTTAAAGAAGAACGAAATATTAGATTTTAATTGATTCAACTTAACTAAATCTTAACCAAATGACTATGAAGGATAAATGGTAAATTAGATATAGTATAAGTAAGTTAAAAGTACTATTAATAACTGACACAATAAGCTTGGAATCTTGTTGACTGTTTTAAGAGGGGGCCTCTGAGAAAGATACTGCTGAAGAAGTACTTGTGTTCTTGTTACTATGCTTTATAAATAAATAATGCCATATCTGACCTCCCCCGGTTGTATTGAAAATTGGTTATTATGAAAAGAAGTGTGCATTTTTCCCAAGGAGATCTCCTCCCTTAGTTTTAACTAGTTATTAATTAATATAGATTAAGGTGTTTAATGACTTTGTTGTTTGTGTAAGATGTTCTTAATGTCTGATTCTTCTATGTAGCTGGTAATGTAATGAAGAATGTTATCAAACTACCCCGTTTACGCTCTTAATTAACTCATTTCTTTTAAGCCTTAGTATTTGCAAATTTGCCCTCATTCCTAGAATAGATTCAAGATATAGTTAGTAAGCTATTTAAGTACACTACTACTTATGATAAAGGCTATTCAAGTTTTCCTCTTTTTTTCTTTAAAGTTTAATTGCTAATTTGTAATCAAAGTAAGCAAATAAATAGATCACATATATTACATGTTATGTATCTAGAGCCACTTAGTTATCAACTTAATTAAATGATCTTTCATCACCTTATCGATTAAAAAGAAAAACAAAAAAGCATTCTTCTTGCACAAGATAACAAATTTTTATCCTGGATCTAGCAAGAAAAGCAAACATTATACGTACATTGTTTAATGTACTAGTCTTTACCTCTAAAAGATAGAATTACAAAATAAATCCAGAAAGACGCACAGATAGATTCCTTTTTTAACCATATGAAGTTTGCTCTTATCAATATTACTTATGCCTCAGCTTCCTTTTAAAGAAGAAATAAGAGGGATTATTTTTGTATATAACTGGAAACACCTTTTTGTTGAAATAAAACTAACGTATGTTAGTTATGATATTTGCTTTTGAGAACATTCTCTTGTTAAGTTGCTACGTTTGTAGGCTAATATTATCATGTTATAAACTTGAATATCTAGACTTACAAGAACATGTTGTATATCTTATGAAGCTAATTATATGATTGCTTGAGAGGTTGTTAAAAGTTTGGATGAAACAACATCAAAATATTAAATAAAAAATTTTGTTTTGTTGAAAAATGATCCTATTATGTCATTTTTGATATTGAATTTGTCTTTCACTATAAAAAATTAGACTTTTAGTCGTAACAGTTTTTAGCAAAACTTTTAGTTTCAACATTTAATCACAAACTTTAGTTTAATTTTTATTGTGACTAAAACTTTTAACCACGGGGTTTTTAATCATGGAAACATTAGTGACTAAAAACCCCGTGGCTAAAAATTTTAATCACAACAGAAATTAAACTAAAGTGTGTGACTAATTATATATTATTTGTTGTAACTAAAAGTTTTACTAATATTTGTTGTGACTAAAAGTGTAGTTTTTTTAGTGTTGATAAGATTGAAACGACAACATATGGGCATCTCAAAGCCAGTTTTCATGGTTTGTCGTTCATATTTTCCAATTAAGTTCACAAAATTATATATTGCAATCTAACATGTATAGTTAACGTAACATAAACAAAGAGAAAAACCAATCTTCTACTTTGATAATTCCATGATCAAAACAAAAATTTTGGACCACTTGTTTGTTAAATTTGTTTCAAACGTATCTTTGTATCTAGGATCTTTGTTTCTAAATGCTTCTTTCTTGGAATGTACGGGCAGATTTCTTTCATTCCAATTATGCAAATCAAAACTAGTAGTATTTTCTTAAATTACACGTATAGGCACGTACGTGTAGGCACAGATGAGTTTCTTAATAATATTGAAAGAATGATATTAAACAATAATTTCATGTTATAAACTCTTCTTATAAAAAATTTTGGTCTTCACTTGTTATATATCGAGCTGACCATAAATTTGTACATATATGATACACACACACACACACACACAGAGACAATGGATGCTGTTATGTGTACATGGACAAGTATTATGATATTAAATATGTGCACACACGAATAGAAATAGATGTGTATCGTTCGATTTTGAGTTCTAACTTAAGCAAATGTGCATGAGGTACTAGCTAATTGATGTCCATGTACAATAATCATTCAAGCATATATAAACCAAACTAACTCGCAAAATAATTCTAAAAGACAAAGATTGCTTTAAATTCAACATCACGTTTTTAAAAAAAATAAATACATCACATACAATTCAAATATTTGATATTTATCTTGTTCCTAATCATTGTTTTCGGATAGAAAATCCTCAGTCATAATTCACAACATTTGATTAGAGGAGCCATTTGAGCCTTGTACTTGATGGTAGAAAATTTTGATATGCCGAACAAGCATAGAAAACACTCGAGACTTTTGATCACTGTGATAAGTAAACAACATCTTTCGATGATTTTAGATCAACTCTTATATAAAAGAAGTCCATAACAAAGGTCATTATCCAAAAAAAAAAAAATCTATGACAAAGGCATCATTCCTAGGGGGTATTCATGGTATTTACTTAAAAGGTTAACAAGAGGCATCTCTTGATCATTAATAATTAAGTGGACTCGCGATAGTGATTAAGTAGTAAATTCCTATTTGAGGAACCTTAGGAGTATATATGGGGTGAAACATTGTTTGAAGGTAGATTCTGACGTGCGAGGATTGCTTCGTTATAACTTTCAAGATTCCTTCACAATTTTTTATTAGCCATATTTAATAGCTTGGTCACAAGGTCAACGAGCTGAGCCATTTGGTTTTTATTCGACTGATCACAGTATTCTAAAGGTTGGTAAATTAAATGGCCAATTGGTGATGAGTTCTTTGAGTGGTTTGGTCCTAATTGTTCTAGCTAATTTTGAGAGAAACAAGGGACAACCCTTCATCATCTATTGAAAGTGGTTTAACTTAGCATGAATTATGCTAATTATCCTAAAAGAACGTGTAAATACGGTTTAAAATGTGTAAGGAAGCTAATATGGCAGGTTGAAGTAGGACGACATGAAGACAACATCAATGTGCAATGTCTTCCAGTCATTAGCACTCGCTATACTTTGGGATAGGAGATTGGTGGTCATGAGTTGATTAACAAGAGTCGTTGTCTGATCCATAAGGTCCAGATCTTCGAGAAGAACAACATCGGTAGATGGAAGAACAGGATTTTTGAGCATTGGATCGAGCAGGGTTTTGCATATTGACGATTTTAGACTCGACCTAGACTGGCAATGAGATCAGAGGTAAGCTAGATTGGCAATTTTCAAAGAGGTCCAGCAGTCCAGCAGTGGTTTTCGGGGTGGCTCATGCCGCGTTTTGCAGTTGGATCAAGGACAAGGAGCAATGAACATTAGAAGCATGCGAGTCTGCTAATAAGATCATGACGTTATAAGATGAGGGCAACATGTGGATATGTACAAGGAGAATTTGTAGAACTTGAAAGATTTTTTTTCCTTTTATAAGGAAGAAACAATCAAGCTCTAAGACTGATAGTAACTAATAGAAGACCAAAAGAGGACATAGAACGGAGGTAGAGACATAAAACCACTAGGGATTAAAAAGACAAAAAATATATAGCAAAGTGAAGATTCTAAGGAAGAAAATTAGGAATCTCAATAGTTATTGATCAATCGCTTAGCAATTTGTAGAATAAAGCATAACAATAAGATAAACTCAACTAAACCCTAAATGATAAGAAGTGATCAACATACTCTTAAATTCAAAGCTAAACGCTGGAAAGAAAAAAAAATCCTAGAAAATACCATTTAAAATTCACAATATCTTGTTCCAAATTAGATTGCTTCCAGAGTTTGTAATAATTAATAGTTTGTTTATATGGTGCTAATCATCTGATGCTTGAGAAACTGAATGTAGTTTAATAAGTTAAAAATTGACAAGAAAGAAGTCTAATGGTTTGTTTGGTGTACGGGTTCGAAATGATGTGGCTTAAAACTTTATGGTTTGAACTATATGTTTTAAACTATATAATTTAAACAGTGGTTTTGAACTGATGTTTGGAACGTAAAAGTTTAAAACGAGAATAATACATCACATCAAGTTTAAAACAAGAACGAAGGTTTAAAAAACTATAGTTTATAAAAGAAAAACAAAAATACGAATAGTTTTTATTATAGAAAATGGTTCAAACCGTGTAAACTTGAGCAGGGGGCAAAGTTTGGATTTTGAAAGTTTTGGTTGTTTTAAAACCACCTCCATGGTTTGAACTGGCCTTAGTTATACTCCATCAAACATCAGTTTGAACGGCCTTTATGGTTTATACTACCTTAAATGATTTTAAACCTACGTACCAAATGGCCTATAAAACTTTTAATCGCATAATACATTTATTCAAAAACCAAAGAAGTGGTATCTCTTTAAAGTAAATTAGAAACTTAATGAAAACTATTGTCTCATGCACTAAGAAACCTTTTTTTTTATAGTTCTGAAATTCTCTCTACACGCATGCACACACAAGAAAGGGGGAAAACTAAAGTTTTCAATCAATTTTAAGCTCTCTAACAGGGAAAAGACTTGAAAAGGTGAAGTACTATTTGTAGCATTATTATTACATGAATTTACTAGGTATTATCTTAAACATTAGAAGGATATGTAAAATATCAGGTCTCAAAGCTGGTATATCTACAAAGTATATATTCATGAATTTAGTTGATACGTACTGCATCAAAAGAAATTAGCTATTCTACTTAGTTGTGAAGTTGTTTAGTTTGTGAATATATGTGTAAATATTACATATTTATAAAGTGTTTGGGTTCAAATCAACATTTTGAAATAAAATATTTTATGAAAGAAAATACTCTACCAAATTTGGTTTAAACCAAAACTTTTAGTTCAAACTAAGCCTCTGTTTGCCAATGATTAGGGTTTCAACTGTATTTGCTACAAAGTTTCCTCTCATAAAATTTAAACAAAAAAAGGTTTCAACCATGAAAACGGTTTCAATTGCTCTCTCAAACAGACTATAAGTATCTAAACGGGTTTTAAGAAGCAACGATCACCTTGCAATTTAAATATGAAGGCATTTAGCTATAATTAGACAGGATTTTAGAGATGCAATAATTTTCATGAGTAAAGAAAGGAAAGAGTTCTTTTTTCGCTTCACATTTAGCTGGAGAGGCTTACATGACCTAAGAAACGAGAAAAGGATGAACCAATCCCAACTTACCTCTAGTTAGGTTTTGTAATTACCTTTGACTTAAAATAAACCACTTATATGCACAGTGACGTTTTGATACTTAAGCTACTATAAGTTTTTATTGCTAATGTAAATAGTAAATACTATAAAGAAAATTGGATAGTTTTGAATGCTACTTTCTATAATTAGTAAACGAAAATTAGAAAGGAAATCACTAATTCTCTTTCTTATTCCTTTTCTTTTCCTTTTGGTTTTGAGAACTCTTACGTTTTTTATTGCATGTCTTACAATTTATTAGTAAACATGTCCTAAGATTATTGCTTAGTTTTCATGATCTTTAAGAAAGCAAAAGTAATCATAACCCTTTCTAATTATAAAGAAAGTATAACAAGGTTCTTATAAGGCTGCACAAGAACAATTCGTGACTAAAAACCTCGTGGTAAAAAGTTTTAGTTACAATAAAAATTTAATTAAAAGTTACGACTAAATGCACATTACTCACAATATTTTGTTGGGACTAAAAATTTTAGTAAAAACTGTTGCAATTAAAAGATCAGTTTTTTGTAATAATATCATGTGTGAATAATATATATGCATATTTTTGAAGCAGTATTATACATGCCAAACAAAATCATTGGTAAATTACTAAGGAAAATCTTTGGACACGCACAAGAATATACTTTTTTTTTTTTTAGATTCAAACTTTATACTTTATATAGTAGAATCTAAGTATTGTGTTAGCGTTATGCTATGCCTGCAACCACAAAAATATTAATTTCTATATATTAATACTTTTTAGCTTATAGGTTATGATAATATGATACAAACGCATCCAAGATCTATGTTCACTTGTTTTCATCTTTGTGCCTTGGAGATGCTTCAGTATAAACAAGACCATAGATCGTTATAATCAAAAGAGAGCAAAGGATGGAGCCCACAGCAGTGCCAAAGCAGTTCCGGATGATTATGACCAACAGGTAAGCCTTCCACACCCTTCATCTGATCAGCGTAAAATATGATTCATAACTATACGATAAAGAGAAAAGTCATTGAGGTCCTTCATATGGGAGATTAGATATTTAGTGCATTATTTTGTATAACATTAATTCTCTTTGTTATTAAACTTTTATAATGTGAAATGGAAATATGTCGTTTCCTATTGCAACGAGATATCATAAATATCAGACTACATCTCGTTGATATGTTCAGCCTCCTTTTGTTACTGGGACTTGGCCACCAAAAGCATTTGACAATTAGAAAGTGTCATTATTATCCTTATTATTTTGGAGTCCCATGACATGCATATAATATGTAGGTGTGTGTCTGTCTATGTATATATACACATATGTATATATATAATGGTAAAGCCAGAAAAATTAATCAAGCGTATACTAATATTATTAAGAACAATTAAATAAAGGAGATATAAAACTTTAAGAGGGGTGAAATATAATTTCAAGAGGAGCGGAATATAATTTTTATAAAATATTATTACAATATTGAACAAAAAAAAGTTTAGTAGACAACCGCTTATCTTCGTCTGTGTGCAGCTCCGTCTCTGTGTATGTACGCGTGTGTGTGCATATACATATATAAATCCAGCCAGTAAGTAGAAATAGCTAATTACCATGTATTTTCATTATTGCTTAGCTTTTGACTTTGATCATGGTCATAATTTGCATGACATCGCGATCTGGCAAGTATCCAATGAACAAGATGGATTAAGAAATATCCAGCCAGTAAGACATCACATGATTGTTCCATGCAAAAGAATGTAATGTAAGACACATTGGTGCAAAATTTACTCTAAGGATCAAATATCTTTTTACTAATAAAATGTGATTATTCTCCCTTCAATATGGAAACGTTTGCTCAGTTCAGAATTACATAGGATTTTCTTGTACATCGCAGCTGGCTGCTGTCAATAAGGAAGACACTTTTAGCATGGCAAAGAAAATAGAGCATCTTGAACTTTCTAAAAGGTTCCACATATACTTAATTTGCTAGAATATTATACTTGAACTATGAACTAATTAATTTCCCAATAATTAATGTATTGTGATAATCAACTTCTATGATTAACACCATTTGTAGGAAGCTTTTAGGGGATGGTTTGGAAGTATGTTCTATCAACGAGCTACAACAGATTGAGAACCAATTGGAGCGAAGCTTAGGCAAAATTAGGGCTCGAAAGGTTTATTTAAACCGTGTTTTATATTTAATTTTATTTTTTATCCTTTTTTAGGTTCTTTGGGGCCTGCACTTGAATTATTTCTTAAAAATTTGTTTAAAAAATTTATACTGACCTTTCTAAACATTTTTGGTGTTTGATTCCACTTAGAACCAACTATACAAGGAACAAATTGAACGACTGAAGGAAGAGGTAAACAAATATTATGCCCTTGTATATGTTCTTTGCTTGAAGATTCGGATTTCTTATGTCTTTTAACCTTTTTTTAATTGGTCATAATGCAGGAGAAAATTCTACTAGAACAGAATGCCAAACTGAGGGAGCAGGTGAGTTTCTTTTCTTCACATCCTTTCTCTCATGTACTTCAAGCAGTTATTGCATATATATATATGTACTATTTTCTTTCAAAAATAATTTTTATACCACAAATCAATATTGACTTTTTGCTTAATTTGATTATATAATTGAATCAATTTGCTCCTAATTGCTTATTTCAATCACCTAGCTCATGAGTTACTGATGAAAATCTTTGTAAAGTGCTCCTTTATACACTCTACAAAAATTGTGAATAAACCACAGATTTTAGATGATAGATGAGATTTACAAAAACTATTGTGAGATCTAAAGATTCCAAGATGGTTTAAAAAACAAAAATTATTTTGTTTCTAGACAGTGGAACATGCATTTTAAAAGTCATGGTAACTTTTAATGACAGTTTTTAAACCATCATAAATCTATAATTCCTCGTAATATATGAGTTCGTTTGAAAAATCAGTTGGAACTTGAAATTGGTATTTAAAAATTGAAATATGTGAGAGCTTTATAGTATAGTAAATTTTTGCTTTAAAAGTCATGGTAGTTTTAAAAGTCATGGTAACTTTTAATGACAATTTTTAAACCATCATAAATCTATAATTCCTCATAATATATGAGTTCGTTTGAGAAATCAGTTGGAATTTGAAGTTGGTACTTAAAAATTATAATATGTGAGAGCTTTATACTATAGTAAATTTTTACTTTTTACTGTAGCATATGAGAACTTTACACTGTAGCAAACTGAACTTTATTTTTTTTAACGTGCTTCTAAACAAAGCTATAATAACCATCATTGAGAAAAATGGTTATTGGATTTAGCTAAAGTGATAATTTGAAGAAAAGTTTGTTTCTCCAACTGACAAGAGGATTACTTGTGAGAACAAACTGTGCTCATATATATACATATATATATATATATATGTATATAATGAATGTATGTCTAACATTGGCTAATTAATGCAGTGTGGGATGGCACCATCACTTCAATGGAGTGACCAAGCAGAGGTAGTACACCATAATAGAATTCAAACTATGGAAGTGGAGACTGAGTTATTCATAGGCCTACCAGAGAGAAGGAAATAAAGGGCAAAATTATATATGCACATATTTATACACAGTTGATTGGTAACAGAATGACCTATCTACTCTTATAACAGCAACAAAACCATGCCACTACTTTCATGTTTTCTCTACGTGCATTTTTCTATTAGCAGCCCTTAATTATTTTGCAATACTAGAAAATAATCTAAAGCCAAAAAAAAACTCTTTAAGTTTCTTTTTGTTCTATGTCTGTTCAATAGTTTGGAAGAGTAATGTATATGATCACCGCACTTGCGTCTGTACATTGCTGAAAATTTTATCTTATGTCCTTATATATATTATGTCATGTTCATTAGTTTTGGGCTTACAAGTCCTATATGTGCGTGTGTGTGTGTCAATATCTGTTTTTTTTTTTTTTTTTTTTGTTGCGAGAATCTAGTCCTATAAAGGAGAATTATGTATGATATGAAAAATATTATACTTTTATCTAAAAAAAAATGAGATAATTATATAATTATACTTTTTAATTTTAACTATTTCTTAATCTATTTCTCTGTTTTTTAAAACTACAAAGGTATCCATTGAATTTAGAAAATATGTTTCAATTATTATCTCTATGAATAAAAAAAAATTAGGCAAACCAGCATAACTACCCTTAAATAGTTTTTTTGAGGTATACTCTTAAACAATAATGAAAAATCTTTTATAGATTTAAAAATATAAAAAATCCTAAGCAAAACATTAAAATTCAAATAAAAAAATCTTAAGTTTTATGATTTTTTAAATGCTAAATATTTTTTTTTTAAAAATTGTCTCAAGAAGAAAAATATATTTTAGAAACAGATTCAGTCTAGTTAAGGGTATTTATGTGTTTTTTTTTTGTATAAAAAGTATGAGGGATAAAATTGAAACAAGTTCTTCAAATACAAAAGATACTTTTTATTTTCTAAAAATAAAGAAATAAATTAAGAAATAATTAAAACTAAAAGGTATAGTTATATAATTAACATAAAAATAAAGAGTTTGAATTCCCCATCCTTAATTTAAAAATAAAAAAAGACACCCTCAAAAGAAATTTAATAATAAAAAACAGTTGTTTTATGGTCCATTTGAAATCTTTATGTTAGTTGGCCCTACCCATTCTGTTCCTTAAATAATTAGGTTGTATATGATTTTTTATTAGATTTAGTTATTTACCTATACCATTTTAATATAAAAATTAAACTTGAATTTTATAAAAAGTAATCTATTTAAATTCCAATTTTTTTGAATATTTTCATTTGGGAAATTGTAGTAAATGTCATTTTTTCCAAAACTCTTTGTAGTAAATAGCAGGTTTCAAAAATATTTATAGTATATAACAATTTTATGGTATAAATAATTCATTTCCCTCTTTATTTATAATGTAACTAATTCTTATTTGTACAATAAATAAATTTAAAGTACAAATAATTTATTTATCCTCTTACTTACAATGTAAATATTACTTATACAATAAATAAGTTATTTACATTGTAAATCTAATTATGTTGGAGTTTATTTGCTTGGATATCTAAGGTTGCAAGTTGAGAAATTAAAATGAAAACGAAGAAAATGTCTAAACCCGAACATCATAAAATAGAGAAATTATAAACAATTCCCATAACTAATGAAAAATTGTAAAATAATCTCTAAATATTGTGGTAAATCAAAAAAGTAGTAATTTAACCCCCAAAATAATGGAATTCGTCTAAAATCTTAGGGGGTTCTAAGGTGAACCTTTGAGGTTTGTTCAGAAGGCCACTTAAAAAAGTGGTATCATCTTTCAAAACATATATGTTTGATTTTTTGGTCAAATCAAGAGTTTTAAGAAAGATTGTACCTTTGTTTCGCGATGATGGGAGCGATGTTGGGAGAGGGTGCAACAGGAGGGAGGGAGAGAGAAAGGGTTGGGGGGAAGGCGGGTAAGTTGGGCAAGGATAGGATTTGAAATAGATGGAGAGAGAAAGAAAAGGGATCCTTTTAAAATTTTGAAGAGAAAGAGGGAGGGTTTGGTGGCCATTTAAAATTTTGGAGAGAAAGAGAGAAAAAGTAAGCCTTAAAAAAAATTTTGAAGTAAGATGTGAAAGATTTCATTGATTTTTTTTTTAATAAAAAACCATCATGGAAAGGTTATCTACAGTTTTCAAAAACTGTCATGAAATCTTTAGTTTTCCACAATGGTTTTTATAGATTTTATCCCTTCTCTGTTTTTTAAAGACTTTAGACGATAATTTTTACAAAACGGTCGTCTAAAGTTCGTCGTTTAATCAGAAATTTATTGTAATGATAATTATGTCTAATTTTTACACTTATAATTTCACATAATTATGAATAACTCATGATTTCAATGTTCAAATTTTGCAAGGAAAAAAAAACACGTCACAATAAGACATAATTCAAGCTTTATAAAGCAATAACGGGGAGATCAATATGAATTTTTTCTTTTAAATGAACACCACCATACCCTAAGGATAAATAAGGTACCTTTGAAAGTCTATGATCATAGGATTTCTGTTTTTGTACTCATTTTGAAGGATACGGTCATAAGTTTCACAAAGTACAATATTTCTGACAATTCTCTCTCACTATTAGAAATTTGTGCGTAAAGCTCAGAAAAATTTTATATTATTGAATGTAAAAATGAAACGTGTCAATTTTGACAGACACAAAATTTACGCTCCATATTCAATGAGTTATTCTAATTTGTCATGGTATAAAAAGAGAAAAGGCATCACCTTTGAGAACGTTTTGATTGCCAGATTAAATTGTTAGTTCATATTGAAACTTCTGTAATCATTTAAGTTTTATAAAAGAGAATACTATAACAAAATTGGTTAAAATTGAAATTTTTTCAATTCAAATTGATGAGCCAAACATACTATTTGCTATCAACAACTATTTCTCTTGTCAAGTTTTCTCGACAAAGTTTTCTAATATAATTACAAATCAAATAGAATCAGCTATTGTTTTTTATTAACTGTATTTATTTTTATTTAAAAAACTATTTTCTTTGCGAGAATCATGTCCATTTTAGGAGAATGATACATGATATGAAAAATATCGTATTTATATATATATATTATATCAATTTTGAAACCTGTTCACACTATGAGTTATTGAATAAAAAATAAAATATAAAATCTAGCTAAATTTAACGATGTTTAATGAAGTTTTAATAATTTAGTGATATATAATATTTATAATAAAAAATGGTTTTTTATGGACTACCCGTACTTGTTAGCAAAATATCTTTCATTTATTCTTGGTTTACGTATGTAGGATGACTCCCTTTTGGATAAGAACAAAATATTTCTTATTACTATTAAAAACCCTTTAAAAATTAGAATATCCTGTATTTAATATAATTATTTTTGTGCAATTTTTAGTTACTATGAGTTAGAATGGATGTGACTATCTCTGTTAAATTTCAAAATTCCTTCATCGATTTTAATATTGGAGAGCAAAACTTCGAGAAAACCAAAATTTAAAGAATAATTTGTTAAGAAAAAATTTCAATAACACAATACTCAGTGTCAAAGACCGGTTATGCTAATAATTGCTCTCTTTTTTTTTTAATATAATCTAAGAATTACCCCTCCCTTCTTATACTACTAGACTAGAGTGAATTTAAATATAAAATATTGTGATATCAATTAATGAAATAGCGGTAATGTTGTAACGCTGAGAACCACAACGCACTGTCGTCCTAGTTAGAACCACATCACCTCTCCAAAAACAAAAATAACAAAAATAACAAAAACAAAATACAGAAATAAATAATCTTTCAAAAAATAAAAATAAATAAACAATTAGTAGAACCACGTGGAAACTGCAAAATGATACCGTGTAGGCAGTACGGTCAAAAGCCCCCGCATGAACGGCTAACGGCTAACTGCTAACTGCTAACTGCTAACTGCTAACTGCTAACGTGCTAAGAATCATTTTCATCTCTCCAATTTATAAGTTTATTTATATAAAATTATAAGTTTTAATTTAATATATGATGTATTTTTATATTAAATATTATTATTTTATTAATAATAAGGTTATATTTTCTTAAGGTTGATAGGATGTAAGGTTAAATAAGGTTATTTAACTTATTTTCTTAAACTGTGGGCCCCACTTTAACCTCGTGTCAGCCATTGGTCTGTCCTCAAGCTAGTTTTCATGATTCATCTGAGTGAGTTGGAGAAAACCCACGACTGCAAGCAACAGTAACGTTTGCTACCCGCTCTCTCTTCTGTCTCTCTCCATGAAAAGCCGCCACATAGACCTCTAACTGATAACTTCGAACGTACTAAAAATGGTTAAAACTTTATTATTTACAAAATAAAAAGACTGATTTAGTTTGAATATTTAAATAGATTATTTAAATAAATATTTAAATTTTTATAAAAAAATATTATAATAAAATAATTTAAATTGTAGTTTGAATATCTAATAAACAAATCTTAAGTCTAAATGTATTATATAAGATATTTTTTAGACTAATTTTTATTATTTTATTAATAACAGAATTATAATTGTATCGGTTAAATATGATGATTTAACTTGCTTTCCCAAAGTTATGGGCCCCACTTTGCCTCGTGTCAGCCATTGGTCTGTCCTCATGCTAGTTTTCATGATTCATCAGGGTGAGTTGGAGCAAACCCACAACTGCAAGCAACAGTAAGTCAGTAACGTTTGCGACCACCCTCTCTCTCTCTCTCTCTTCTTTCTCTCCCCATAAAGAAGTCTTCCAAGTAACATTGCCCATCTAACAAGCAAGGCTTTTAGTTTTGACGTCAAAGGCAAAAATAGAATGAAAGAAAGTCCAAAAGCAAAAAACTTATTGCGAAGCCTTCACTCAAATATTGCAGCTTTTTCTAGCAAAAATTACATAATTTCTCTTTCATTAAACAAATATCATTTATATATATTTTTTTAATTTTATATATTTAAAACCTTAAAATATCTTCTAACTAAATGTTATTATGTATTTAAATTTTTATAAGAAATTTTCTTACTTTTTAAATAGTTAATTTAAGAAAAAAATATACACATATATTTCTTATTATAACATATTACATTAATGATTATCATTATCACTTTAATTCTTAAAATAATGAAATAAATATTATTGAGTATCATTATCATTATGTATCATTAATTTACTGATATAACAATTATATAACTTATAAGATACATAAAAAGACTTAATAAATGCTATATCATTTATTTAATTATATATCACAAAAAAAAATATCATTCACTTGAAGTTTTAAGAGATGAATGTCATTGTATATCATTATCATTATGTATTATTAACTTAATAATATATCAATTATATAACCAGTAAGATACACAAAAAGACTTAATAATACTATGTCATTAATTTAATTACAATATTCTAATTTCAATTTGTTAGTAAAATAATATCATTAATTTAATTGCAACGCTTTAATTTTAATTTATCGGTAAATCTAATTTGTCGATAAAAAAATTTCATCTTTTTAAGAAATTTTAAAATTTTTATTTTACATACCAATTTAAATTTAAACAACAAACATTTTAATTCTCGGATTTTTCTTAACATAATGATATCATAATCTGTTCAAAATCTTAAATACGTATATAATATTTATTCTAAAAAAATAAATTAAAACTAAAAATATTATTATTATAAACATTAATATATTCATACATATAAATTAAGACATATAAAAAATATTTATAAATTGTAAATATATTTTAATTCTACCAATAAAAATACTACATGTCCCATTAACTCTTTTTCGAAGTGGCAACACGTCTATTAATAATTTCTTTTTGGGCCAAGATCAAGATATTTTCTTATGTTTTGTTGGGGTCGTCCCAGAAAGCTGGAGCTGATCATAAATTATCAGTTCTAGAGAGAGAGAGAGATGGGTTCTTTGGCTGCTGCTGCTTCTCTTCTTCCCTCAAAACTAAACCTTAATAATCCATTTTCTGATTTGCATAAGCACCAAAATCCTCTCTTTTCGGCTTCTAGAAGAAGATCAAGATCCAAGAAGAAGAAAAATAT
This sequence comes from Artocarpus heterophyllus, assembly GCA_025403435.1. NCBI lineage: Eukaryota > Viridiplantae > Streptophyta > Magnoliopsida > Rosales > Moraceae > Artocarpus > Artocarpus heterophyllus. The sequence goes on from CM046343.1 coordinate 32,920,811, forward strand.
CAACCATGCTATTGTTCCAGTTATTTTCTCCATCTCTCTCTCTCTCTCGTTCATTATTTGTTTCTCTTTTTTTTATTAATTAGTGAGGTTTTTTTATTTTTTTTAATATTATTGATTGGTGAGTTATCAGGTTGCAAGGTTATTTGGGCCAGCAATATTTGAAGCATCAAAGTTGAAGGTACTTTTCTTAGGAGTTGATGAAAAGAAGCACCCTGGGAATCTCCCAAGAACTTACACACTAACACACAGTGATATCACCTCTAAAATCACCTTGGCTATCTCTCAAACAATAAACAACTCTCAGGTAATTATTTATTTATAAAACCACTCATCTCCAGAAAAAAAAAAAAAAAAACCATATCCCAGATCCTTTGTTTTCTTTGTTTATTAATTTGTTTGCCCTTGCTTTCTTGTGGGATCTGACAAAAGTGGGAAATTTTTTTTTTTAAAATGTTGAAGAAAATAAAAATTCAAATATGAGGTTTTTATCAAGTGTCTAGCAAAATATACTATAGAATGTGAAGGTTTTAGTGCGTAGTATATTTTTGCTTTATGCGATAACGTGTGGGTGGTTTAAATTTATAAATTTAAATTCATTTCTCAAACATAAGGTTAATTTTTTTTTAGCTGAATATTTTTGTAGTTACAGGGATGGTATAACAAGTTGCAGAGAGATGAAGTTGTGGCTGAGTGGAAGAAAGTGAAAGGAAAGATGTCTCTACATGTTCATTGTCACATAAGTGGAGGCCATTTCTTGTTAGATTTGTGTGCTAGGCTCAGATACTTCATCTTCTGCAAAGAACTTCCTGTGGTATAATTATTAATCCATAGATTATATCAAAAATCATTTGTTAAAAAAACAAAAAAAAAAGAATTTTTGTCCTTTTATTCTCAGATTATATATTTGACTCATATTCAAAAGAAATAAAAAATAAAAAAAATTTAAAATATGTTTAAAGAAAGTATCACGGTTGAAATTTGCATACTAAAACTATATTTTTTTTGGCCTTATTATGAAGCTCAACTTACTTGATTAACTAAGAACAAACTCTTCAAATCGGACAAAACTATGTTTGGTTACAAAAAGCCGATATATATTATAAAATTACATGGGGCCCTTTAATATTATTGCATAAAGGTCCTATAATTAACCCACTACACATACATTTGATGACAATTATTAATAGTAGGGGCATATAATATTATTGCTAATTTGTGATGATAATTACAGTTAAACTTCTTAATTTTTATTATACATTGATCAGTGATCTCTAATAAGAAGTAATTTCACGTTTTAAAAAAACAGGTATTGAAAGCCTTTGTTCATGGGGATGAGAACCTGTTGAAGAACTACCCAGAACTCCAGGAAGCCTTGGTGTGGGTCTACTTCCACTCGAACGCTCCGGAATTCAACAAAGTCGAGTGCTGGGGGCCACTAAAGGATGCAGCCGATGGGGCCCACATCCACAACTTTAGTAATAAGGAGAATAATAATAATAATAATATAAAGAAAGGGGCAAGCCCAATATGCACCTGGGAGTGGGACTTGCCTCAACGATGCCAAAAGGAGTGTGAGTGTTGTTTTCCTCCAATCACGTCTGTGATTTCGTCCTTCCATAATCCATGGCCGCAAGAGGTTGCGAATTTGGATCAAAAAACTTCAAGTGGGTCCCACGAGATTTGTCAGCAACAAACCCAACAATATTCTTGACGATGATGATGATGATGAATATGTTAGAATTTGTTTGACTTTTTTTTTTTGGGTCGTGTGGAAAATTTATTTGTTGGGTGATCAAGGTAAATACTGCCTAATTAGCTCAACAAATTAATTCTTCCACCAAGAATAGGTGATTAAAATGTTGTAGGTGTCAAGTAATATTATTTTGTCAGTGTCATTAAATTCGCACGTGAAAAATGGTTGTGGAAACTATGAAAAGAACTTACTAATTGTGGTTGTTTGTTACCATTGTTACTATTATTAGTATTATAATTTTTTTGTCTTTGAAAAAGTTTGCAGTAGTGTTGTTTCCCAGCCTGTGAAATTGTATATAGTTGGGTTATAAACTGTTTGCAATGCATTTATGGCTGTTTGGATAGCTTTTGCTTTCAGTTTTAAGAAGCAGAAAAATATATATATACATATATATATATGGCAGAGCTTTTTAATCAATTAGTATTTAGATGATGCAGAGAAAGAGTTTTTTTAATTTCAGATAAGCTTCTAACCTATTTTGTTTAAATAAATACAAACTCTTATCTGATAAAAAGTAATATAATATAAAGATAAGAATGAAATTTTAAATTCCAAACTCACAAATAAAAGGGAAAAAATATAAGAGGAAAAGCTTTTCATAAGCTCTTTTTGTATGAACATGAAGGATGGCTTGTGTCAAAAGAGCTTATAAGAATCAAACTGTCTATGTCTATTTAGCATCTCAGTCTTAACTCAATAGTTTTAATTGAGTGTAGTATAAAACTCTTAATAGTTACAGTAAAAAGTAAAAAAATATTATAATATAAAACTCTTACATATTACAGTTTTTAAACTTAAAACTTTAGCTTCAATCGAAGTGTCAAACAGCCTAAAAAGCTCAATCAAAGTGTCTACCAAAACATGTTTAAAGACAGTGTTTAGATTAAAATAAGTCATAAGCTACTTATTTTAAGCTATTTTAATTAGAGTCTTATTTTGTTAATCATAAAAACAACAAATTAACCCAATATGGCAAAACACAGGGGTAACCCAATATTTTTACATTCAATGTTTATGATCAAATATTCTTTCTTCGCCGTGCAAGTTTAATATTTGCAAAATTTGGAGAATAATTAAAATACGACTAGGAGGGGCCTCAAAATTGGAAAAATCCAAGAGAGGCGGTGCCAGAAATATCCAGCCAATGGCTACTCTCCTACGGAACTTGTGATAAGACATCTCTTCACAAATCAACATCATTAAGCGCTTAATTTGCTTTTTATTTTTTTTGCAGGACCAATTAGTGCAAAAATCATCCAAGCCCATATAGAGCTTAAACACACGATGAGAGTAATGAGGTTTGGAAATGTTGTCCCTTTGCCTTTAGTCCTTCACCTTTGTCATGAATTATTGTTTTCCTTGTCAACATGGGGCATGGTATGATGTACAAGAATCAGCTGTATTTGGTTGTTATTTATATTTTATACTTGTTATTATTTTTTTCGTTATTTGATTATTATGTCATTTATTTTAGTGTGTATTTATTATCATTTTGTTATAAGGGTATAAATATCCTCATAAGCTAATTGCAAGGGAGACTAGAACGTTGGAAAATTGAATACAAATTTTGAGTGTTTTCATCTCTTAATTGAGTTTCCACTTCGCAGGGTTTTGTTAGGTGGGTTTTTGGATTTTCAATCTAAGTTAGGCTGATTAAACTCTATCTTTAGTACATCATGCTTACAGTAGACTCATATAGTAAAATTATAGGCCGTTTAACAATATGGTTTAAATTACAATTTGTATTGCAAATTTAGTTTGTCAAACGGCTTACTGATTAATAAGCAGTTGATATTTCAGAGTACCAAACCACAAAAGATCTAGTTTAGCAGTTGATGTGTCTTTGTGCTTGTATCAAGTTCTCATTACTGTGCAGTAGTGATGTATGTCATGTTATGTTGTGTCAGTCCATCACAAATTATTGAGCTAACAGTGTCATGGCGTCTTGTTGTGTTTCTGTACAATCTGCAATGAGATGCCTCTTATCAAAATTACATTAAAACAAAAAGAATATTGTAAAACTGATAAAAATTAGCTACAATAATGACAACTTCAAACAACTCTCCATATATATACAGTTATACATACAAACAAACATACGTAAATACATACATACATATATATATATATATGTATGTATATATAAAAGAGTACGTCATGTGGTATGGGATTTACAAGTAGGATTTAATCTCAATAAGCTGTAATACTCATAACGAATGGTGCATTTTTCATTATAAGAACGCCAAAAATCTTTTTTCCCCTCGCATGTTGTGTCGCCGTCGATAATGTCGTGTCAAACAGGTGCTGTTTTACATGTTGATTTACCAATTAGTCTGGCTGTTCACATTGGTCAACTGTCTGTTTTTCTAAATTTTTCCAAAAAAGACGCAAAAAAAGTATGAAGAATTTACGTGCGCTTACGTGCACTGTATAAATTGAATAGCTTTCTTATTAGTACATCACCAAGTTGGTGTAGAATTTTTAAAATCATTCTTCAGTATTGGGGCCTTAGTATTGGATCCTTATCCAAACTTCCATATAAAATATATATAGATATATATATATATATGTATATATTGATGGAGCAAAACATCTTTTAAGTGGAGGCACTATGTAAAATTAAAAATAGTATTTTTTATTAAATAAAAATATACAATTATACATTTGAATGATTGAATAAGACATAATTATAATTTTTTTGTGAAATAAGGGTATAGCAATAAATTTCAATTATTTCATGAGGGTACAGCAATATATTTCAGTTATTTCAAAATGGCAAACCACTATATTTCAATTATTCAGCAAGGGTGTAATTTAATTTTTTTTGGAAAACATGGACATAAGTAAAATTTTAAATTAAATTAGAGGTTAAAATCTGAATTAAAAAAAAAATATTTGGAGACACGTGCTTCCACTCATGACTACCCACCTGACTCCATCAGTGTATTCAGTTACACTTTTTTGCCGTTATCTTGTAGTTTAAAAGCTTAGTTATACCATTATTTTAAAAATTAAATTACAACTATGCCCTCACAAAATAATTAAACAATATCATTGTGTCCAATAAAATAATTAAAATATATTATTTTATTCTTATAAAATAATTTAAATATGTTGTTGTAGCCTTTTTTTATAAAAAAAATTATAATTATATTCCAGTCAATCATTAAAATATATAATTTATATTTTCATTCAATAAAATTCTTTTTCTAATCGTTTATATAGGGGATCTTTTTCTAATCGTTTATATAGTACCCCTGCTAAGAAAAATTTCGGGCTCTGCCACTGCAGAAACGTCTTACGTACAAAGCCAAGCAAATATAAAAGCATCATCCCGTGCTATTAGAAGCTTAAAATATAGAAAGCTCAATAAGTGTGCTGATGTTTGTTTTCACATGACATGGCTAATTAGTACACCAAAGTCTCCATAAGGTCGTATAGAAAACAAAGAATCTTTAATTTTCAATCTGATAAATAAACCCTCGTTTAATAACTTGCAGCTTGCCTAACAGAAATAATACCTCCCTTGGCATGGAAAAACAAAGCTACAAAATGTTATGAAAAATGATCATTTATTTACAGTGATGGTGAAAATTTGATACACCAAAAGTTTGAAAACATAAATGCCGTATTCTTCTCTTTCAAATATACAGTGCAAGCGAAAATGGGTACGGGCAATTGACGACTCTGCCCTCTATACAAACCTCTACTTAAGTGGGAAACAAAAATATATATTAAGAATCGTCTTTTCTTGAGTGGAACGAGCAAAATTCCGCTCTTTAGCTCCTCTTTAAGCCGTTAAGGTCCCAGCAGAATCCCCGGACGCCCTTGCAGTTGTTTAAGGCAGAACAATTTGATGTAGCTCTTTGAGCATGACGAATTTCAGGCGAGTAGAATAATTAGATGTTTTGCTCATCCTGTGAAGGCACGAGAAATTCTGGAGGATTCCAACTAAGCTAAGCCAAATGCCCGTGGTTACCGGATAACGGTTCTTCCAAGAGATGATGCTCCAATTTCACTGTCCGTGTTCTGCAATAAGAAATTCTTTCACAAGTATTTCTTCATTCTGAGGATAAAGTCGATGGCTAAAGCACTAGATGAAAAATGTGCAGTCCGTGCATAAATTTTAGTTCAAATTATTATAACTAGGGGTATGAATAGACTTTATTACTTAGCCCGCTTGGGAACATGGCTCAAACTAAGACGCTTTGGTTCAAACAAACTCTGTTAGTATTCTTCCCACAAAATTTGGATTGCTACATTGTTACAGGTTCTAACCTTTAGTTTGAACGATGTTCTTAAACGGGCACTGTCAAAGGGTAGTTTATGTATATCATTTAACTTGTCAAATCAAACAACAAATTCCGAAAAAAAAGCATATATCGGAGAAGCAATTCTCAAGGAACCATAAATGAAAAAACTTTTACCAATGGTTTCTCTATTCGAACATACTTGAGAAATAAATACAAAAATAATAGTGCGGAACTAATGAATCATTTACCTGAGATTTAGGAGAAGGGAAAACGTTCCAAAATCTAAGTGTTTCATCTCCTGCACCTGTGACAATTGTCTGAAAAATGGACGTTTTAGGAACCAGGAGACAAACAAGCATTCAGAAGCATTTGTATTTCAGAATGCAAAGAAAATTTTATACCTGTCCATCGGGTGAGATAGCAAGATATAGAACTCTGTACGAATGACCAGTGAGAGTTGCCAGCTACATTAGAAGAACAGAGCAGGATATCAGTAAAGAAATAGTAAAGGGTTTAGTTACTATTGAGAATGAATTAAGTTCATACCTTTGACATGGTGGGATATCTCCAAACTATTATCTGGTTTTGAGAGTACCCATGGGTGCTTACAAGTTCATTCACATTTTTAGACCATACAAGATTGCAGACCTGCAAATGTAAAGTCAGAAGATAATTAAGTCCCGAATTTAATAAATGACTTAGTGCTATCAGATATATTTTCAGACCCGACAAAATTTTTCACCAACTATAATTATCAGACATCGAACTGTCATGAGTGGCAGAGCCAGAAAATATTATCAGTTTTTAGAGAGATTTTTTTTTTTTAAAAAGGTTATAATTATATATTTTAACTATTAAGTGGGAGCACAATTATAATTTTTTTTTACGAAGCGGAGGCACCACTGAAATTAGTGGGGACACAAGTAAAGTTGTACACAAATTAGGGTAAAACAAATTTTAAAAATGGGAGTGGGGGCACGTTCCCCAATTCACTAGTACCTCTTCCCACTCATGCTGTCATGGCCTATGTAAAACAATCTAATATACCGTAAGATACCAATCTATATGTCAAATGGGTTTTGCTAAAAGAATGACTTGAGGGAAGATCATCTTCAAGAGTCAGTTTCCAAGGCAGGTTTCTGAATTTCCATTTTTACAATTTTATAAACAAATTTCAGCTAATGCAGGCTTCAAATAAAATGAAAAGGGAATCAAGTATAGACAAAGCCGGATAAGCAACCTGGCTTCCAGTGTCCATGCAGCTCAAGTGTGAGTTAGTGGTAGTATTCCAGAACCGAATGCATCTGTCTGCGGTTCCTCCGCCAGATGCAAGAAGTCCTTGAAGATGGGGAGACCATGCGATAGCTTTCACTGCTGCTGTATGCTCACAGTATTTCAGTACCGGTTGTGTTGAATGTTGGTTCCAGACAAAAAGCTGCACATCAATCAGATAAATTATGGAATAAATTCAAGAAAGTTAACAAAAGCATATGCTCGTAGAAGTCAAACATAAAGAAATTTTGAAAAATAATTAGGATCACGTACCCTGTTATCATTACCTCCTGATGCTAACTCCCGGTTATCGTATGACCACTTCAATCCACAAACCTAAAAGATAAAACATTTCACCATTATGTTATGTTTTAACAAGAAGAACAAGAGCAAGATAGGGAAAGGTAAAACACCCAATACTAATATTTATGATCTCAAAATTTCACATAAAATGAGTAAATGATATTTCAATTGCTCAGGAATATTATGATTGATGTAGAACTTCAATCAAGCCATTAACAATAGGAGTCTGACCTCTGATTTGTGACCGGAAAGTTTACTAACAAAATCTTCCTGAGCACGTATATCTCGTAGAAGAATACTCTTGTCTCGGCTACCTGAAGACAACAAAGATGAACTCCACGCCAAGGCCCCAACGCGTAATCGATGGCCTTCCATCGTTCTTACCTTCCTACAGCGAGAAGCATCCCAAATCTAAACAGAAGGTGATTGCGCATTGAAAATGTTTTGAAGATGTCAGACAATGTTTTGAAGCTCTATAATTTTAACTTCTACAAATAATGGTGGCTCTAGCAACATAAGAATCAAATTTAATAAGATTGAATGTGGCTTCCTATTGCATAATCTAATCTAATTCTTTGCAAAGTTTTCATTTTTGGCATGTCAAAGTGAAACCTATTATGTTATTCACAAATGCATCAAACTTCGTATACACTCTCAGCTTCCTCATATTTTGATTGGGTTTTCATCTTTTATCGTCTTAGTTCATAGTCACGTTGCTAATAATAACACCCTTTCCTTAACTAGACTTCATCAACATTGACCAATCCCAATACTCAAACATGAAATCCAAATCCATATAATTGCAACATAGAGTACCAATTGACTAATCGTCACGAACCTGGACTTTTCCATTGCTAGTGCCAACAGCAAGATGTGATCCGCGCTGAGCCCAAGCAACTGAACATACACTGTCGTCGATTCCCAAGTCACATAACTTAGTCACCTGCAAATACAATTCCATTATAGGTCAAACATCTAGAAAACACTCCAAAAGGATCCAACTAATCACCAAAAGAAAGAACATTGCGAATTTGTTATAACAATTGTTCATTAGAGCAGAAAAATTCTCAACGACAGAGCTCACCTTGCTACTACAAGCATTCCATAAATAAACGCAATTGCCCAATCCCACAGCCAACACATTATGCGAAGACCAATCCACAAGATTAAGATAAAAATCGTCTTGCAATGCAGGCGCATCCAGAACCTAACAACCACAAGAAATTTTCCATAAATTTTTAACAACTAAGTACCAAAGCACAAAACTTTATCAATCAAGACAGAAAATTTAAGCAGCAAAAATTTGAATCAATCTCAGATTCACCTTATACGGCGACCTCGGGACCTTCCTTGGAGCTTTCACGGGGTTATTATTAACTCCCGGGACGGCGTCATCGAATCCGAACGGCGAGAGGGAGTGCATTGACCGGCGAGTCTCGGTCTTGTACCGGAAGATGTTCCGGCTCGAAGGACTCATCGCGGCGAAGCTTCTCTTCTCCGGCGTAGCCGGAGCCACTGCGACGCCCGCCTCGGGACCGAAGAGAGCGGCCCGCAGGAGCGCTGCATAGGCGCTTGAGTGGTCTTCCCGGCCGTCCCCCAGCGAATTCGCGGGCGGCGAAATGTCGAATAGGGCGAAGTTTGAGCCGGATCTGCTAGGAATGAATCTGTCCGAGTAGATTGTTCGCGAGGGAGACAGGGAGTGGTTGGAGTTGATCATGCGGTCGATTTGGCGTGACGGAGTCGGGGTTTCGAGCGCGAGAGATGTCCGAGACATGGCGGAGGAGGGGGGGAGATTCAGCTGCGAGGAAGACGACGGAGACGAATGCGGCGGGCTTTGGCTGTCGCTCAGTGGTGGTACGGGACGATCCTCCATGGAGGATCGGATAGAGAGGAGAAAGAGAGTGCTTAGAGAGAGAGAGAGCTAAGATGGTAGAAGAGACGATCCAGATTCTGAGAGAGGAGAGAGAAATGGAGAGGAAGACAGAGAAAAGCTGTTAACTTTCCCGGCAAATCTGAAGAGCTAAGAGTAAAGGCGCAGTTAATTTTCCCGGGAAAATAACCTAGCTAAGTGACTTTTTTCTTTCCTTTTTTTTTTTTTGCCTAATTAATTGCATTTGCAATTATTGCTTCTTTTTTGTTACTAAATGGGACAACCTTGTTTGTTACTGAATTAAGAAAATAATTATATTCCTAATTTGGAGATAAAGCATAAAAGAATCCATTATTGCTTTGGTTTTATTCGATAATCTCAATACTGCCTTTTTTAATTAGATAATAAAAGTCAATTAGTCGATGCTAAACTTGTATTCCTGGGAACCCATCATCCCAAACACAAAAATAAGAATGGGTCTTCAATTGCCACATTTTTAATGAACTAATTTGTTGAAAACCCCTAATCAAATTTATGAAAAAATATCAATATAAATCTCTTATTATATGAGAGAAGGTAAAAGATATTCTGACGTTTTTATATTCCTCTAGGGTTTAGTTGATTTATTGTTTTTGCTTAAATAATAAGATGAATATTAATTATATAAGAAAATTGCACATTTTTTAAAAAAGCCAAGAAAAGATAAGAAAATTGCTTTCACCTTTAATTTAATAAAGTAATATTAGGGATCTTGAGTGATTTATCAAAATCTTCTAACACGTTGCGTAAAAAAATAAATTATTAATTTTTCCATTGTTTAAATACGTCTTTTCCTGTTGGAATTCAGTGAATGTTCTGTTCTCTCGCAGCGGTCAATTATTGAAGTATTGAAATCCAGTTGAACACACATCTGTCGTGCGAGGAAATGATTGCAGATCAAATCACATGACCTTGTGATAAGGAATCTTTTTTTTTTCTTTACTATATATCTAGTTGCCAAAATAAATAAAACAAACAACCATGAGAAAGGACAAGAAAAGAACGTTACTTTTACCATTTCTAGAATCAACCATCTGGGAGACCACTTACATTGGTTCAGGTAATTAGCTGCCATCAAATCATTGTTCAAGAATTACCAGACTCTCTGCAAATCAGAGGCCTTTTCTGTTGTTTTGTTTTGGTCAAGGGTCTCGCTATCCCCGTTAATAATGCATATTTTTCTACCTTCAAAATCATTTTTTTGTTTACAGATCGTATGGTTAAAAATAAATACATATTCGATAAGTTAATTTTTAGTACCTACAAAGGAATTCTCTTCTTCAAGATGGTCAAGTAGTAAAAGGGGTTGAGCTTCGATTTTTTAATGTCAAATCTCAGAACCTGCAAAAGTGGTATTTGTTTCTTCATTTCAAGTAGTACCAAGCTACTAGATTTCAGCACTGAACCCTTTCAAATTATAGGACCATTTGGTAAAGAAACTCAATGTGGTCCAACGCTATATCATTAGGATTTAGAAGCCCCACTAGGGAAAGTTGAAAAAAGTTCCATTTCCTCTCAATTCTTCAACCTTAATGGATACCTGTCGTGTCAGCAAGGAAGCCTTAGTGGTAAGCCATCCACAGTTTTATTCAAAGCAAGACTATGAGTAGAGATAATCTCTCTCTCTCTCTCTTAAATTACCTACTTTTTACTACCACCACATAGGGATTGGCATTCTCTTACAATGTTAATGATTAGTCATTTACTTGACAAAGGAGAGAGAAAGTGGGAATGCAAAATTGGTTTGGTTTATTAATTAATTAACTTCTTCATGCTCATAGGAGCTAATCAATAAAGTACTTCACAATAAATTGTTGTGCCTTGTTTCCACTTTCTCAGTTTGAATCTTGACAAGTCTTAAAACTACAAGTTTGGATTCTCATTAGTTACAAAAGGGGAAAAATGACTGTTGGAAAACTTGACTTATTTTTAGGTTTTAATAAATTAGTCCTTTTTGTTGCTCATAATATGACACTACTTGGTAAGGTCCTAAACATGAAAAGAAGAACAACTTTGGTTTTTCAAGTTCACTCCATTGTCTAAGATGTGATTTACACAAGACTGCAAAAAGGAGAGCAATATTTCAACTTGCTTTTAGAATGTAAGAAAATGGATCTAACCTGATCTGGAACCTACAACAAGAATTTTGGTCTGAACTTCTACATTGTCCAAAACCCAATTACAGAATTTGAAAAACTCTTCGGTTAATGTTACAAAAAGAATCAATATCACAAGTTCCACAAAACACAGAAAAAGAGCAAAATGATCATTCATCACAGCCTAGGTGGAGGCATGTACACATTCTCGACCGCTGATGGCGTCGTTCGGGTGCCGCAAGCCATCGGAGCTCGAATGTGTCCCACCATTGAGACCTGCAATGCCTCTTCCTCATAAGCCCTTCTTTTCAACTCCTCCATTCTTGACTTCTTCTTAACCCTCACAAACATGGCCACAAGAAGCAACCCTAAAAGAAAAGCGCCTAAAGCTGCGCCCACCGAGCTCCCCACAGCGACTTTCCATGGCTTCTCCTTCTTGCTCTGCGGTTGCGCAGGAGACGGTTTCTCGATAAGCAGCCCAAAGTGGCCATTCCTCTTTGCTACACAAACATAAGGAGATGCTTGCTTTGCCAATGTCACTTTTCCATTGCTTTCAAAGCTAGCACACAATGGAGTTATGGAGGAATTATTGACCACCCTTGTGACATTCGTGAAGTCTATTTCAATGGGTTCGGCTTCGCTGGCTATAATTCCAAGCTCAAACGGGTTGCTGAAGCCGAGATCGGTGCCGGCATTGTAAGCCAATAGGCCTAAAACCGGGGACACAAGTTGGTAACCCGATAGGTCATAGTTTTGGTAATATATGGATGACCAATTGTATCCCAAGTTTTGGCTAACTATCATGACTCTTTCCACACATGGGTGGACGGTGACACCGATCCTGAGACGGAATTCCTCGACTTTTGCACCATATCGACGGAGACTTCCACAGCGGAATTTTGCGGTGTTGACCCTTATGCCGGAGAAGTTCGCCGGTAAGCGTACTAAGTAAGGTAGGCCAGTTGGCAAGGTGGTGTTGAAGGACTTGAAAGTATAGTCTCTAATGAGGAGGTCTAGAAGGTGAGATGATCTTATGCCTTGAGCTTCTGGCAATAATGCCCATGAGAGAATCACTAGAGTGAGAGAAAAAAATGTGCCCATTTGAGTGTTTCTTTTTTAGAAAGAAATTAACTTGGTTTTTTCAAGAATGTGATACAAAATTGGTTCAAATATTTGGTGTTGATGTAAGAGGAAAAAGATGGGAAAGGGTGAGGTTTGGAATGTTGGGTTGAGTTTATAGATCATAAAGTTTTGGTTATTTAGAGAGAAAGCAAGTGAGAGTTTGAAGAAAGTTCTTACTTTCTCTCTCATTATGTTGGTGTTAAGGGATATAAGTGTGGTGGTGAAAAAAAAAAAAAGTTGGACTATCTTGTTTTTTTTTTTTTGGAATGAACTTCGGCTGAAGAAGACTTTGCTTGGCTCAAAGTTTAGATAGCAGGAAACACTATTTGCTTTCTCTGTCTTGGAAACCAAAAATAGAGATGTCAAACCTAGAAAGAAAAAGAAGAAAAAAGGGGTAAAGTGAGAAAATAAGTTGTCATGGCTAGGTTAGGAGGAATGATTTTGAAGCGTGGGCGATGATAGCACTTGATGACTATTGGAGGTAAAGAAGGGCTTGGCGTGCTAAGGCAATGAAATGAGAACATTTTATTTATTTTATTTTTCTTTGTATTGTGTGGTAGGGTATAAAAAGAAGTTTTCTATTATTAATATGATATGATTTTAAACAGCTAAATTTTCATTGAGTGTTACTAAGTTTTAATGGTTTTAAATCCATAAATAAATGTGTTATATATATATATATATATATTAAAAATCATAATTTAAGATTTTGTCATTTACATTAAAAGCATTATTTAAGTTTTTTTATTGATATCTCATAGATCGAAGGAATGCATATTATGTTTTGAAATTCAATGACACAATGTTAAAAAGGCTATAGTTTAGGGAGAGTTTTTGTAATTAATCGTTTAAATAAATAGTATAGTATTGATACGTTATTCTTCATGTTTTATCACAAATTCAGAAGAACACATGTTACGTTCTGAAATATAAAGCAAACTGAAATAGAATTTTTGTAAATAATCCCTCAAATAAATCATGCAATATTGATAAATTATTTTTTCGTATTTTATCGTAAATTTTGCTTTTGCTTTTATTTTATTTTATTTTATTTTTGTTATTTTTGTTTTTGATTGGTTTGCGCTTTGGTGGCTCAACACTCCAATTTGTGCTTGAAAACGTGCTTCCCACTTGGAAGACTTTGTGGGGCTCACGTTAGCAAGCATGCCACTCCATTTATTTTCCTCATATGGGGCCAAATTCTTTTGTATGTATCCATGCTATGATCATGCTTAGAAGTATTTTAGATTCGGGATTGGAGAGAGGAAGTGTATTTTTCTTGCGTTTTTTTCACTATTAGAGGATCACAAGATGATTAACAAAGCCAAAGAAATGTAAGAAACACATGACTTGGGAGCTTTGCAAGCTAACAACTAAAGAAGGGCGTTAAGTGGAGCAATTGGTGTTCACGAGTTAATCAAGAAAAATAGATGCAATAAATCTTAGACCATCATATATCCATTTATGTTTTTTAAGCCTGCCTATTTTTTATTTTTTGTTTGTTTCGATATGATTTTAACGTGATAAAATAGTCTATAATTGTACAATACTAGTAGCATGTTTAAAGAGCACTAATATTTATTTTTGAGGTTTTAGTCCTGTTCTGATGTATCAACTTTTATAGGTTATAACACTTTTTTTTTTTAAAATTTTTTTCTTAAAAAAAGGACCCCCAAACACCTATCAACCTCAAACACATATCAACTTAAAATCGGTAGCTTTTGAGAAAGGATGAGGTTGCATAGCATTTTTTATTTTTTTTCCCTTTTTTTCTTGGTCACATCTCTGTCCAAGTCTCCTATTGACTAAATTACAGTTCAAACGAGAATGATTGCATGTTATTGGACGTGTTTGAGAAAGATTTTGGTCCATTGAAAGTGAAGAGGAAATGAAATCATGCCTCTTTTCACCGAACAGATGCAACAGAAGTTGAAAACATTTTGGAGGAATTAAAAGTTCAAAGAAGCCAAAAGTAGCATTCTTTTAAGTACAAAAAAGTGGATAAAGATATGACATATTTATGTATAATGAGCAGGACAATATTTGCTCAATGTGAGAAAACCAACTCGCCAAAACAAATAGTTTGTCACTCATGAGCATCTCTGCTTCCGTATCCGCTTGCAAAACATGAGTTTCATTTTCATCCGACATGAGGATATATACATATATATAGTTATGAAGACGCAGGAGGCCATTTTGTTCACAAGTTTTAATAGAAATTTAAATTTTCGTAAGAAAAAAATATCATAGTATAACTACGAAATCAACGGACCAAGAAGATTTCCCAAAAGAGAAAATGAGGAAAAAAACACAAAGGCCTAACGGGCAACAAGATCAGCCAAATGGGATTTTGTTTTTCAATCAACGAAAGTTGACATTACTTTTGTAAGTCAATCCAACTCTCCAATCAGCAGGAGCAACATTCCAAGCTATAATGCTTTGTTTGGTTGTGTAGGAAGTGATTCTGAAAGAAAGAGATTGGCCTCCAAGAGTTGCAAAAGCTTGGTAAGAAGCTCCCCAATTGTGGCTCATGCTTATCCATCCGGTTTTGCTTCCTTTCACAGACATGCTTGCAATGTCACCTCCTCCTCCCACATTCATCACATACACCAACAACCAATACCCATTTCCTTGGAAGCTGAACATAAGCCCTCCTTTCGTCACGCATGGCACTCTACAAGAGACGGACCACTAAATTAGCTTAGAAACGTCACGTTTCATGTCAATTGGTTTAGAAAACCTTGAGATTAGAATAAATGTCTTCAGTAATGTATGAAATTTAATTGTTTTTTGAAGTCGACGTATATTTTGTTACATAATGCGATTTGTAATTTCTAGAATGTACGTACCTGCGATACTGAATGGGGACAATGCCGGCCTTCCACCATGCAATTCTCATGAAAGCTGGTTTGGACATGTCAAAGTGGGGCCGGGGCGGGTTGCACCAGCCGCCGTCGTCGGAAGGCTTGGACCAGTTGGGGGGGCAGAGGTTGGTAGCGGTGATGGTGGCGACCTGGCCTGGGTAACAAGCTTTGGACTGAACACATTTTATCTGAAAGCATTGCCCACAAGCATATCCGTCGTTGAATAGTGCTGTGCTCAAAGCTGCTGTGTCCGTTCCATAGCCATTGTTAAACAAGTTTCCATACCCACAGGCTCCTCCTGTAATTCCAATTAGAAAAAAAAACCCCTCTGTCACGTTTTTTACCCCTATTATTCTTCTTCTTAGCCAATTGATCATAATACGTGCCAATTGGTGGGGTTGATAGTTCTCAACCTTGCAAGGTGCATGATTGTTAATTTTATCACTTTTTTTATAAAATCTCAAAACCATTTGGATTGATTATGGAGCCCTCTTTTTGGCTTTTGCACAAAGTTCCAACCAATTATCTCAATAATAATAATAATAATAAAAGTTCTAACAAACTGTGTTCGTAAAATAGCTTAAAAGTCTGGAAAGTGATTGACACAAACAAACGTACATTTTTATAAAAATTGATGAATTTCTAAAAAAATTTTAAGAAGCTAGAAAAAGTTGGCATTTGAATTTTGATTGACATAAAAAAAAATCAAGGAAAGAATTCTTCAAAAGTAAAAAAATTAAAATAAAAAATTAGCCTGCATATTACCCCGTAACAAAAATAGCAAATATTACCAACATAATAGCATACATACCCATGGTCTCACTTGCAGTCTCGTCGCCGTAAAATGTGGCATGAGCAAGTTGCCACGGGCTTGGTCGGTAGTAAATGGCCTTCGCCAAAGCGACTCTTGCCACGGTTGCTCCGGCTAACATACATGCCACCAAGAAGAAGCTAATTAAGCGCCATGGATGAACTAAGGAAGCCATGGTTAGTGAGCTCTTGATTAGAACTCTTCCTCTATTACCTAAGGCAGGCTTTTCCTGTAATCTTGTACAATGCCCATTGGAGACTACATACTGCCTTATATAATTCTTCAATTGCTTAACTTTCTAATGCCACCAAAAAAAAAAAAAAATTGCCTTCGTGACCCTCACGAAGAGAATGTACTTCAAGTCAAATTAGAGTTTTAAATTATAGAATTTAGAGAGAGAATTTTTTGTCCCTTTTATGCATATCTTGTTTTGCAATAAGGTGTACAAATACTATATAGAAGGATTATTAAATGTTAGAAGGTTAGATTTATAAACCAATCATAAGATCTTAGTCGTTCATTTACATGACTCAAATGTTTGATGGGCAAGGGGACGTGCGGGCAGGTTTTGTTCATGCTTTGTGCTTCCTAAGTGGTAGGTAATAACTACATTCTCTAATCCAACCGTCCAAAAAAAAAAAAAAGAAAAAGAAAAGGCTATAGTTTATCTACAACAGTAGGATGCTCACTTTTTTTAGCCTAAGAAAAGACATTAGAATTTTAATTAGTATACTCATTTGTAAGATTTGGAATTTATATGATTTGGCACTATACACATCAAAACAATTACATTCTTTTAGCATCCATATTTTTAATTTCGGTTACTACCATTTTTTTAAAGGTGGATTTCTTACTTTCTTACTTATTTTACTGTCTTCGCATCCGTTTTTGAAGATATGGTAGGACATAATTCTCAATGGGATTAGAAGCTTCAAATACCACCAATATAATATTTTTTTTAATCCTTTCACAAAAATTATTATCATTTGGAATTCAGAGTACTTTAGACATTGATAGAAAAAAAAAAAGTATTTGACTTCTATCTAGTATATTATTCAAATTGTAAGTCTAATCATATACAGAGTAACCGCCCAAAGAAATTTTAAGCTTTTCAAGGATATCCCCAATTAAAGCATAATTAAATGTTAGCACCCGTCACAAAACTAATAAAATAAATTATCCCAAAAATCAATAAAATCAAAGCATAATAAAAGGTTTCTTTTTCTATTATAAAAATATCCCAAAATTTCCATAGTAGAAAAAAAACAAAAAAATCGAACGACACCGTTTAAGAGGAAAGAAATCTCAATCTGGATCAAAGATTCAAAGCTTTTTGATACATGGGCCGAAAAGCCTAAGTCCACATGTTACGAGGCAAACTGGGCTCAGACGGGCCATAAGAAGAGCCCTAAAAGAAAGAAACCATAGAAGTAAAAGTTGGTGTAAGAAGTCTTTCAGTGAAACCTAACAATGGAGAAGCGAAGCAGGGACGACAAGCTCGCCGGAGGGGGTTCCGGTAGGCCGCCACCACCGCCTCACTCAAGAGCTCCCCCACCTGCCACCGGTTCCTCCGGTGGACGTCCGGCCCCTCCGCCTCCTCACTCTAGAGCTCCGCCACCGGCAATCCCTCGCCCCCGTTTCGAACCCGTCGATCGCGAAAAGGTTTTTTTTTTTCCCTTCAAAATCAAATTCGCAATCATTTAGTTTTTATGTTAATACTTTTTTGTTCTTTTTTATTGATAATTTCTTGTTTTATTTGACTCAGACTTGCCCTTTGTTGCTTCGCGTTTTTACCAAGGTAATGTGAAACTGCTTTTGCCTTTTTTGTTTCCCCAATGATTTAACTTGGTGTTTAATTGAGAGTTTGTAGCAACGTAGTGAGAATTTCCGCTTTTTTTTTCCTTTTTTTCTTGAAAGAAATTGTTTTTTTTTTTGGCTGATTTATCATCAAAAGAAACGATCTTTTTGCGGTTCATTTGACTAATTCTATTTGGGAGCTGAAAAAACAAGAAATGAGGCAAGAAAATATAGCGTAGATGAAATATTGATGGGTTTTTCTTGCTAAACATATAATTAGTAATAGAGGGTATGCATATAATCATCAGACGAGGCTACCACGATAGTGGGCTTTCCTGTTTCGCGTTCATAGCTAATTACATGTCTTTAGATATTGCATATCCCTATAGTTGTGTTGAAGTACACTCTGTGGTCTGCTACTTGTTTGCAAGTGCCGGATCTTTTGATATCAAGAACTATGTAATGGTCTGCATTCTCGATAATGGTCCATGTTCTCAATGATTCATTGGTCATTCTACGCAAATTTCATATTCTGATTTTTCTACGATCAATTAGAAAATGAATGTGATTAGTAAATAAGTTTGTAAACGTAACAAGGGCCCTTGATCACCGTTTGATCTTCACTTGAAAATCCGATTAATCATAAACTCAAGATCAATCAAGTGTTGTTCAGCAAAAACAAGAAAAGATTAATCAAGTGTTAATTGAATAAAAGAATGAAAGTGGAGAAATTAGATTATCATCATGTGTGCTACACCTGATCCTCAACTTTTCTTCTCTCCCTGTAACATTTAACAATTTTAATTTTTTCTGCCTTTTCCCGACTCACTCTTTTTTCAACTTCTTTACGTGCTATTCATTTTCTTCACACCCTGCAGCTTGGAGGCCACCACAACGATGAAGATTTTGCAGTGAGAGGCAAGGAGCCCAAAGATGAGGTTCAAATTTATACATGGAAAGATGCAACACTACGGGAGCTAACTGATCTTGTATGTGGTCCCATATGCTTGTGTAATCTGCAACTTTCCAACGTTTCACCGACTTAGTGTTTTTTTTCTTTTTTTTTTTAGGTCAAAGAGGTAGCTCCAGCAGCTAGGAGAAGAAACGCCAAACTATCATTTGCATTTGTATACCCTGATAAACGTGGTCGTTTTGTGTTGAAACAGGTAAAGGGGCACATCTTTACCTTTGAAGTGAGAAAAATCGATGCTTCTGGATTGTAGCTAGGCTGTAGATCTCCATTTGACCCATTTGTTCACGTACTTTTTAAAGATATTCTGATTGCTACTAAGACACTGCGGGTTTTATTTTACGCCTTTTGTATAGGTGGGGATGACTCATTCTTATGGAAATGGGAGACGACTAGATGACGGGAAGGCATTGGGTGAACTTGATTTCCAGGTACAAAATGAAACTTAAAAATTTCAAGTACATGTACAAAATTTAATTCTATGGAGGTTTTTTGCCCTCACAAGTGTGGTCTTGATGACGCAGATTGGCGATTATTTGGATGTGGCTATCATATAGAGTATGAAGTTGCCGATGTTTGCTTTTTTAATAGAATTTTTTCAGAGAGGTCTCTGATCTGATGGCTGTTTTTTGGAGTTGGTTTGATGTGCAGTTTGAGGAGGATGTGTTGATATGCTACATTTTCTATGTGCTGATTGTAGGTTGCAAGTGTCTTAAGACTTTGAAATTATTTGTTCAATCCTTAGTATAGGTAGTGTGCTTACTGCTTGAGCAGCTTATCATCAGTGAAATTATTTCTGTTTAAAGAAAATTTAAATTTAAAAACCAAGGAATTATGATAAAAGCAGATATCTTCTCAAACGTATGGTCTGGTTTTTGGATGTGGTGAATTTACATGGAAGTTGAATTATGCCATTTCAGATCCATTACTTGGACAAGCATTAAAAAAGTTAAATAAGAATTTGAAGAGAGAGAGAGAGAGAGAGAGAGAATGCATTGGGGGGCAAAAGCACGGGGAGAAAAATTGAGGCTAAGAATTTGTACATGTGATGTCATTAGCTATGGAATTCCATCACGGTGTTTACACACTTCTTTCTTCGGGAGACAAGCCCTGCTTAGTTTTGTTCTCTGTTCATTACTTTTTTGTAACGAAGACATACGTACAGATTGTACAATATTCACATAACAGCATACTTTAGAATGTCACTCAAACCCCACAAAATGAAGAAAATCCCCTTCCCCACAAAAGCACTAAATACAGGTATTTTTTGTGACATTTTGTGCTTCCACCTTAACTGGTTAGTGACACAGCTTTATATCCCATAGAATGCATTTGTCCTGCACCTTGTAAGGCCTGTGTTTGTCAACTACCTTTCAATTAATAATGTTCAAGGATAAACAAGCAACATGTGTATATGTGTATGTGTGTATATATTCATACATCTATTGTAAATACATGTGTTATGACGCTTCATGTGTATAAACCTATCGGAGATTTCTTGGGTAGGCGTTGAACCAGTAGGTGTC
Source organism: Artocarpus heterophyllus (assembly GCA_025403435.1). Taxonomy (NCBI): domain Eukaryota; kingdom Viridiplantae; phylum Streptophyta; class Magnoliopsida; order Rosales; family Moraceae; genus Artocarpus; species Artocarpus heterophyllus. The sequence continues at coordinate 32,941,487 of CM046343.1, forward strand.
TGTTTTTCAACTGTCAGATATGTAAACAATGATTTGTAAAAGAAGGAATTTTTAACCAAATCTGATACTTTAAAAACATGCACTATCAGTATTCCCGCAAGAGAAAGACCTTAAACTATTAGAAAATCTGAAACAAGAACAAGAGAACAAGTGTAAACATCCTCGTTATCAAACATGTACCTGCAAATCAAGCGTTGCTTCCTTTAAACTATTAGAAAATCTGAAACAGGAACAAGTGTAAACATTCTCATTATCAAACATGTACCTGCAAGTCAAGCGCTGCTTCCTTCTGGCAATGTAATTAAGCGGGTACTTGAGTCGTACAACATCTCAGTTGCACAGCTGAGGAACAATTTTCCATTTTCCGTCAGTATGAATTATTCCACAGAATCTATTCCGAAAATCACACCTTAAATAAAAATTGTTACATCTTCAAACTTACTTTGAGCATTTAACTTTGTTGGTGGTACCGCCACTGGAAATCGACAATATGGTCCCGAAGAAGGAGGTGTTCTCAGTTCCACAGTTGGGACAAGGGCCCTAGAGAAGAACCCCAAAACACGTTAATACACAAAAACAAAAACTAACGCATCGTGTGGTCTGCTTGAAATGGCTTCCGTGAATTGCCAGGAAAGGTTTACGGCCACCTTTAAGATCAAAAAGTCTTTGACAATTGCCTTCGTGAATGTTTGAGATAGCCAGACTATGAGGGGCACCGCGGCAAACCATGTGAAAATAAAACTGAATGGTTCTGGCAACTGCAACTCGAAATCAATTTACACAAAGTTTAGTTCAGAAATGGAATGTATACTAAAAAAATATTGCAAGAAATGGAGTGTTGATGTATACTAGAAATAAAAAAAATTACAGGAAAGCAGCAGCGAATGTTTGAAGAATTTGCAGCCGAATCCTTTCCAATTTTGCAGAATTATAACAGGATATATGGAAACATAATTATGAGTACATACTACATACCTCCAAAAGATATGAAATTTCAAATCCAGTTATATCATCCAAGAAAAAGAACCTAGTAAGATCAGAAACCAAATTAGAAGTTAGGTGAACTAGTAATTTAGCAGGAAATATTTACTTTTAACTAAATTTCAATGTGTTTAACAATAACTCTATAACGATTTGGTGACTTCAAAAAACTAATTCAAATTTAACGCCAAACGATATTACATTCTAGTATCTAAAAATTTAATCAACTTTCTTCTGTTTATACTTCTATAAACCACTTAAAAGATATATACTGATCTATGTAAAATTCTTGAAAGAATTTCTAAATGTTCCAGATAAGTGTTAGGGAATTCAATGAAGTTATAACTTACAATGCTAGCGCAACAACGGTCGCTGGGACGTTCAATAGGAACATCTTGAGATAGTCTACAGATAAGTCACTGTACACCTACAAGTCCAAAAGAGAATTCATTTTATACAAGTGATATCTCTCTCTCTCTGCAAAACTAACTTAAAAGTAAGGTAGAACACAGAGAAATACGACTCACCTTTCTACTTCGAAGACTGCAACGAGGACCTTCAACTACAATCTCACTTCCTTCACTCTAGAAAGCAAATAAGAGTAACTAAGCCTCATGTCATAGCCAGAAACAAGAACAACTAATAATGCCATAAATCTTTTAAGCTGATGCTACAAACTATATTGATGTTGTAACCTTTAGTCTTTGTTTAAGTTTGTCAAACTCTTCATCACTCACAATCGGATTCCCGGATACATAAGCCATTGAAGCTTCCAGAAACCTTTGTTCATCAGCACCTGCATTTGCAGAATTAAGAAGCGGTTGCAAAGTTAAAACTTAGAAAAACCTTAATTCTTCTTTTTAAGTTTGAAAAATGTCATAAGATAAATCAAGGGGTCCATAAGTAAAATAAGTACACACTTAGCATGACAACACTGCTGCCCTCCCACATTAGTTCTTCTTTGAGATTATCAAATTCCTCATTTGACATTATAGCTTTTCCCTCATAATAAAATGCCTGTAGAAGAAAATTAATAATAATTGAGAAAAATAAATAGATAAAAAAAACTTCAGGAACCCAGGAGAATAATTTGTTCTTGTCCCATATTTGACATGAAATTACTTGCATAGCTTGAAGAAATTCTTGCTCAAGTTCACCCAAAGACTTTTTCTCTTTCTTGTCTATGCTACAATAAGGCAAAATTTTGCTGTCTACAACTTCACCTTCTTCAACCTTGCCTGGAACAACACATTGGTGTCAGTCAGTACTACATGGATTTTCCAACTTCCCCGGAAACTTAATCTACAAGCAATTGTGAGAGAAAAAAAGCAAAGTATTCATAGAAGCAAATAAAGACGAGTTCGTAAACATCAAATCTTCTCATCCAATTTTGTCATTTCACTACAAAATGCTCATCTTGTTCATAACAAGATTTCTAACTTCCTAAGATTTTAGGTTCTATATACACATAAACCATGTGGGTTATTCTTATAAATGACAGAAATACATAAAAAAAACTGGTGATCAAAGTCTCAGACAGTTAGAACCACACACAGCCGAGGATAGGCAGCTGCCTTATTACTACTACTACTACTACTGTTATTATTATTTTCTAATTTTGTATGCATATTTTGCTGAAATTTCTAGTGTGCCTCCGTTTAAAAATCTGATATTATATGTTTGGTCCCCTCCATTTATTTTTCTAGCTCCGTTCCTGGTCTTAGCGACACAGAGATGAGAACAAACCTTCTTGGTCAGCAGTGGCCTTAGTGGGAACAAGCACGGAGAGCCTGCGACGAAGGCATAATTGTCTTCCATTGAAGTGAAAAGAATGAACTCTTATTGAAGATGGAGAAGAAGAAGAAGAAGAGAGAGGATTAAAGGGTCTTTGAATAAGTGAAGAAAAAGGTCTTCTTGGAGATGTCAAAGTGAAGGCTAACTTGCTAGCCATTGGGAAGAGAGAGACAGAGAGAAAAAAACAGCAGAGGAATTGGAAGCTGAGATTCTTGGACTAATTAGAAGGTTTGGAGGGAAAGAAAAGAAAAAGAAAAAAGAGAAAGAAAGACATGTGGAATGGAACGGAAGCGAGATCAAAGGGATAAGGGAGTGGTGGAATGCGTGGAGGGAAATGCAACGGCTTTTACGTCCTCTGCTTTCAAAAAATCAAACACACAAAGCAGAACAGTTTCGTTTCACAAATGTTTTTTTGTTTTGTTTTGTTTTAGCATCTCATTAAAATCTGCAACCTCAGCTTGTTGGTCGTTTTCACGCTGAACCTGCCTTTCCTTGCTGGCCTCACACATCATATGCTACATACACAATAAATTAAAATTTAATATATATATTTGGTTATTATTAGCATTGTTGTAGTCTCTGTTTTGATCTCCCAATTTTTTTTTTCTTCGACAATAAATTCTAATTTTGATAAATGACTTCTGAAATATTACAAAAATAATTATGTTCCAATCGCATAGTGCTTAAAAAGTTCACACAAAATAGTTACCTTATATACAAAATATTCTTTTAAATGTTATTAAAAACCTTTGAAAACTAAAACATTTTGTATTTTCTAAGAGACATTTTATCAGGTTCGAAACAGGTTTGTTGCAGCACCATAGGCTATATCCATCAAAGGTTAAATTATCACGTTAGTATCTAACTTTTTACAAAAGTGTGATTTTAGTCTCTAATATTTTATTTTTGATTTATCAGTTATCAACTTTCATTTTATTGCTAAGGGACCAATTTAATGGTTGAATTATTAATTTTGGAACCAGTTTTTATAACTTTGGGGACCGATTTGTTCCATTTTTGATAACTTTGGGATCAATTTGTCATCTTTTTTTAGTCCAAAATCAACTGTTTGACCATTAAATTAGTCATTCAACAATTAAAATCAAAGGTTGGGGATTGATAAATCAAAAATAAAAGGTTGGAGACCAAAATCACAATTTTATGAAAGGTTGGGGACTAACATGACAATTTATCCTCGATCAAAAATAGACCAAAATCTTAGTTAAATTAGAAAAATCCTTTTCATTCTAATGGGATTAAAACCGAACTACATATAAAACTATAGGTTTTGGTCTATGTAATGCCTCTAAGTGGGGGTTAATAGTTTTTAATAAATAAAATAAAGATAAAAAAATATAAATAAAACTTCAAAACAAAGTTGCCCGATACTTAAATAAAAACTTTCAAAATCAAGATAAAAATATAAACAACAATAATAAATCATAGTTTAATGTAGCACATTTAATTTAATAATATAAAACTGTTATCATCATCATTTTAACCCTCAACACATCTTAATAGAGTCACAGAAAATAACATTCGATGCTTACATTATCATGAAAACATTCTTAACAATTGAAGCAATCCCAACATAATACAGTTACATAGCTTCCTCAACTATTTTTCTCATAGTCATCTCGCACTTAGTGAGTCCTGAAAAGATGAAAATATAGGGGAATGAGCGACAACATGCTCAGTAGGGGAAAAAACCATTACTTACCTTTAGGTTTTTATCATTTACATATTAAAGCCTGCATGGTTGGTTAGTTCTCAATTATTATACATCTTATAAGATTCATTATGATCATATTTAGTGGATACCTTATGTTAATCATTACCGAGTTCCATATATATATATATATATGTACAAATATTATGGTTAATCAATGTTCTTAGGTATCAACGTTTTATTAGAGTATTCACCACTCAGCTCATCGAAACCCAAATGGACACGCTTTTCTACTCTTTAATCATTCCAAGAGTGTCGAGTGAGGGGGAACATCAAGCCCTGGATCCTTACTAAGTCGAATTCTTGCATAGTGTGTTCTAGGACTTTTTACCCAAAAGAGCGCTATCGCCTCCCCTCTATTTTACCTTTAGGGTATTCGTGTCCAAGGACGTAACCGCCACTCTCTTTACGTCGTACCATTCCTCTATAATCAATCATTATCTATAGACTTAGATTTCCTAACCATGCTTCTTAATTCATAAAAACACATGTCAAATCTATTTATTCTTCGCTGTATAATACAAGACGAGTTCATGTCATTGTCTCATATGTGATACTCATATAATAGCCGTTCAACATACATATATAGTTTGCAAATCAACCAATTTTAATTCCATAAAGATCTCACAAAAGATGAGTAATAGAATCCCTACCTATTTACAAAATATATACTGATAATTTTCAACTTACGAAATTAAGCTCACCATATAAGCTCTAAATACGTCGTTGTTCTAAAACGAATAAAATAACAATACTTTAACTTAAATTCTAAATTATAATTATGTCAATTTACCATTTATTTTTATTAGTGTACCATAATCATTAATGTACTAAAATTGTGAGTATCAATTTTTCCAAAATAAATAAAATAACAATAAAATAAAAACATATGAATTTTATTTTGGTACAAAATATGTTAAAATGAATTTTTGAAATAAATAATATGATTATAAAATATTTAGAAATAAAATAATTAAAAAGTTTGATATTCATTAAAATAAAATTATTTAAAATTACAAACTTTATAGAAAACTATTTATTATTTCCGAAACATAAGTTATCAAATAACCACCCTTGTCCTAATGATTTGATCTCTTTTATTTGTCCCTGAAGTTGGGGGGTTCAAATCTCACCTGAAGCTAAAATTTGCCTCTTATTTTATTAAATCTCCATTGGGAAAAACGACATGTAGTTTCACCTGGAAAAACTCTTACAAAGAACCCAAAATTTGAATTTTTACTTTTTTTTTTCAAATCTTCATTTTCTAACAGCTTTCTAAGCACAAAAACAATATATAATCACCTATAAATATCAAAAACACATTTCTCAAAATTTTCATGCTAAAATACAACTTAAAAAAAAGTTAAAGTTTTAAAAATCTAACCTTAAAACTTAGCTTAAAACTGTAGTTTGATCTTGAAAACGTTTAAGTTTCCTTGATCCTTGAGCTTGTAAGAAGTTGTTTGTGAATTTTGTGAAAGATTAACTTGAGTTCTCCTTTGGTCTCTCTAGTTTGTCTCACCGTGGAAGAAGAAAAGAAGAAAAAGAAAAGGAAGAACAATGGCAGCTAAAATTCACCTCTTATTTTATTAAATTTCTCTTGGAAAAAACGACATGTCGTTTTTACGAAAACAACATGTAGTTTCTATGAAAAAATGACATGTCATTTTTAATTTGGAAAAACTCTTACAGAGGACCCAAAATTCCAATTTTTGAGTTTTGCTTCAAATCTTAGTTTTATAACAGCTTTCTAAACATAAAAACAATATATAAATAATATATAATCACCTATAAACATAAAAGACACATTTCTCAAAATTTTCATACAAAAATACAACTTAAAATCAAAGTTGAAGTTTTAGAAATCAAACCTCAAAACTTAGCTCAAAACTATGGTTTGATCTTGAAAATATTTAAGTCTCCTTGATCCTTGAGCTTGTGAGAAGTTGTTTGTGAATTTTTGTGAAAGATTAACTTGAGTTCTGCTTTGGTCTCTCTAGTTTGTCTCACCGTGAAAGAAGAAAAAGAAAAGGAAGAAAAGAGAGAGGAACAGGGAGAGACGTGAGAGAGAGAGATAATTAATCTGCAAAAAAAATAAAAGAAGAAGGGAATGATTGAGGGAGGCAGGGTTGGTGAAAAATGAATGATGTTTATCTACCTTGGAGACTTTCATGCAATATGATGATAATATGACATTTCGGTAAATAAATGGTATGGTGGAGACAACTTGGTAAATTTAAATACAACAAAAATTTTTAAATTGAAACATTTTCACATTAAATTTTATAACATCATACCCATTAAAATAACATGAGTTATAGCTCTCCCATCCTTAAAAAAAATTTAGTCCATGAAATTTCAAATCTAACAATACTAGTAAAAATCACAATTCTGTTATAATTCCACTTTTGACTCTACACCTTAGTGTTATTTGTCTCCAAATGTGGGTTTCCATATCTCCATTCATTTGTTAGTAATATCAATCTTACTCTAAATACTAAATCCCTCAACAAGAGTATTTCTAATAGGTTCCAAATTTCCAACACTGTATTGTGGTTTGGGAATCTGATCAGAAAAATACACATGCTGATCATACCATTTTTTTTTCCAGTCTTTCACTATCCATAAATCGTGATTTACAATTATATTATGGAGATTGCCAAAGAATTTTCTTATATACCTTATCTTTGGGTTCCTTTTTCTTTCTAAGTAAGAAAAAGTCACAGATGGTTGATTTTTTTCCAACTACTAAACTAAACATAATCATAAAATTTATAACAAGCACTTCTATTCAAAATCATACATTAAACTCATACATAGAGATTCTTCATTAAACGGCTACCCTTATGATACCAACATTTAACACAAATAACATACTTATATTTTCTACGGAGTATTCCCACAATTGACTTTGGTACTTCTATAAAACATTAACAGAATACTACACATTACAAATATGATACGGATACCTGTCGAGAGTACACGACACTTCGTATATTTAGCTATTCATATCATGCATGCTTAGAGAATGTAAAAACATCGGATCTTAAATGAGATGCGTTTTGAAAGCATCAAGTACCCGTATTACCAGTCATCCTGGCATTAGGGTCAATGAATCTAAAAGTTTTAACAACAGTATACCACAAGAGAATATAGAGTGTGGGGAAAACAGTTATTCATGACACATGAAATACGGACATACATGTCATGGATAAAACCAAAAGATTACAGATGGAGATTCAAATCAAATGGCTGCTTCCGACTTTCCTTCTCCCATTCAAGCTTGGATGTTGTAGTGTCAGATTATAGATGGATGATTTGAATCTTATCTAATAATTCCTCAACTGTTGAAGCAGTTGCAAAAATTTGTCTCCTTAATTCTACAATAAAGTTTTCTTCCATAGCGTAATTTAGAAATTTTAAAAGACTATCATAAAACCAGTTACATTCAAAAGTCTTAAGGGCTTGGAGTGAATGCCCAATAAATTCCTACTAGTAACAACGAATATTTCCTCAAAGGTACCTAAACTATCAGGTAATGCTATAAAAGCATCAGAATTATCAATCATGGTTTTATGATGTTCAAGGGTGTCTTCTTTTCCCCCTAACTATTGTTTTTCCACAAAGGTTCCCCTCAGCTAGGAGTCGAGGAATAATCCCTAGGACTTCGACGCCAGCAGACTTAGCTACTGTTGCCACATTTCCCATTAATAATAAATTACTTAAGTTACTCTTTTTGCATGCTAAGAATTGCCTTAAGTGTTTTGTGGCTTCTAGATAGACTTTATCTTTTCTATGGCTAGAACCATAAAAGACACAGACATTCTTTCTTTTCTTGGTGGACTAGGAGATAAACATATTTGGTTTGTATGAGTGATTGCTTTTTGTCTGCTTCATTTAGACTTGGGGTTTTACATGAGATCTTAAAGATGAGGGATACACAAAAAGGACTAAAGAGATAGACGAGTAGGTAACAAAAAGGTATTCCAAAGATCTAAACAAACTATTGTGTAGGTAAGAAGTAAGAAAATGCGATTGACTGTTTATGGAAAGTCTGATTTACTTTTTGAAAAAGATTAGACTCGAACTGTATAACTTTTGACAATTGAGAATAGTTTGACAGAAGACTCTCTGATACAACTGTAGACCTTTTGAAAAACGTACACCAAATCTAGAAAATCAATATAAATAACAACTACTATAGAACTTTTAAAATTTGAGACACAAATCTCGAAATATCTGGATAAGTTTCAAAATTTCAAACTTGTTATAGTACTACATGTGATGTGTCTGACAGGATAATATATTTTATAATATATATATATATATATATTTTTAAACAATCATAAATTAAATGAGACACTAACACTTACTGTATCAATCTAATAACCATAATTATTTTGAACACAAAAGCAAATATTCTGAGTACAATATAGTGTTTTTAATGAAAAGAAAGATACAGATTATTAAACACTAGCTGAAACGATTTCAAACAAACAAAGACTAAACAACATTTATAGAGCGATGACTTATTCCCCATCTAGTTTTCTTGTGATTTTGCAAACAGGATCTTGAAATACCATATTCCTGAGATGTTGTCTTTCTACATGAAATTTAGGCTAGAGTTTAAAGATAGCCCCTTCAACATATCCACTAGGGTGATCTTGAAGAAAAACATGGAGGTCATCCAAGTTCTCCTTAGAAAGTCCATCCCTGCAAAACTTTAATTCTCTCTATTTATAGACACAAATTCAGGTGAAGTACATTTACTGTTACAATTTTGTCGTCCACATTTGTTACAAGTGACCGTAATGGCGTGAGCTCTTCTTTCATCGCACTACGATTAGTACCCATACTTGTTAAATAGACATCTTGACTGAAGTCACTTGGACGAATCTTCCCCTCTATCAACATCCTTATATCACCAGGGATGCCAAAACGCATAAGAATCCATAACCGAGTAATCCTAGTCTTGTATTTCTTTCTAAGAACCTTTTGGGAAAGTGATGGAAAATACTTTCTCAAGTGTTGGTACTTGGGTCCATGATGCAATGAAAGAAGAGCAAATAGAAAAGAAAAATAGAGATAGTAAGTTGCAAAATCTTGGAAATCCTTCTTCTTTTAGAGAGAGAAAGAAGAAGTTCTAGAGAAAAAGGAGAGGATTTACGATTTAGAGAAAGAATGAAAAGTTTAGAGAGAGAGTGAGCTTGGAGAAATGAGCTCCTATGCACAATAAATGTATATGTAAACAATGATTGAATCACCATAGATGACACATGTAGAGACCATATACAAGAGACAATGTGGATCGAATTGATTCAGGATTTGCACTAGGCCCAAATGTTTTAAATTGAAATGGGTCGGGTTGTTTTAGGCCTTATCACATTTGGAATGAGTCAAATAACAAGCATGAAATTGTAACCCAACTTATACATATCTTAAGCCTAATTCAAAGCCCACTTAAAACAAGATTGACCAAAATAAACAACAAACATGATTTGATAAAAATCAAAAGTCCTCTTGAATGTTATCCAAATCGTTCCATAACAACAAAATCCTCTTATAACTCAAATAATTTGTTTTAATCAAAACCTTGTTGAACAATGCATACACTCCTATCTTATCCTTAATACTCAGTGTCTGTTAATATATATTCACTATTAACACTACCAAGGGTTTGAACGCGGCTAACCTTTAAATCAATATACTTTCTGTCTTCTAACATAGACCACATCAACAAGTAAAGACCATTGATGCTACTACTTAAGGACATCTACTATTCTCACAATCCCACTTATACAATTTTTAATTTTCTCATGTAATAAAACCTCAAGTAACTAAGAGATTTACATCTAAACGTCTAAAAGTTATATCTTTCATCGTAAAGATCCAAAATCATTACAGGTACCTTAAATATTATGATTTACTTATGAAAACTTTTATTGGTCATTTTCACATTATATCTATTTATGAAGATCATTGACACCACTTAGATATAACGTACGCAATAAAAATATTTCAACCTTGAAATTCATACATTATTTTCCTTTAGAAAGTCTCAACAGACCAAAAGATTAATTTTTTTTCTCACTCAAGGTCCAATACCATGGATTCCTAACTTATCTCATATTGTTTGAGTAAATAAAACTTTCAAGAGAAGTTATCGACACTTAAGTACTCCATCGAGTCCATTCATAATCACTATATCAGTTTGAATCAATTATGAAAAATTTGGCAAAACTATGCCAAACTTTGAAATCAACAACACGTCTTATATTTTTTATTATTTCTAATGAGATAAAAGGCTCTTAAATCCCTGTATCTATACGAATCTCTCTTAAATAATCTATGCAAAATTTCATTCTATATAATTACCATACCCACATAACCATTAATACTTTCATTCTATGGTTACTCCATGTTACATCCTCCTGAACTGTATAAATCAACCTGAAAGTTTACTTTGATGATGACATTGAATATTCAACTTTAAAACCATCTCGAAAATATATTTTTAAAGTGGTGCTACACACCCTAGGTTAACCGAACCTAGGCTTTGATACCAAAAATTTTATAACGCCCCTAAGTGGGGGTTAACAGTTTTTAATAAATAAAATAAAGATCAAAAAATATAAATAAAACTTCAAAATAAAGTTGCCCAGAACTTAAATAATGTAACACCCGAGATTTTTAATGCATTAAAAATGCATTAAATTAAAGATTATGTTAAGACAAAGTACAATTAAAGGAAAGTACTGTATAATAAGATGGAAAATTATACAGTGTTAGAGCAACGCAGTATAAGAATTGAATTGTGTGGACCACAATTTCTTTTATATACTTTTATAAAAGAAAAAGAAAAAAAAAAGGAAAAAAATCAAAAAATTGAGGGCAAAATTCGAGACTTTCTCTCTCCTCTTTCTCTCTCTAGAATTCTCTCTCTCTCCTCAAATCTCGTTTGAGATTCCGGCGTTATTTTTCGACACCTCCCGTACCAGTGGGAAGCTCTCGTTGAGCTGAGTCCAACGAGGTGTCGTGCCACCCAAAACACCACCGGAGGAGGGCCCACGCGCCGCCCAAAGTGGTGCGAAACCCATATTTTTCCGACGTCGTTTCTCGGCCGTCCGACCACCAATCGACGTGATTTTGGTGTCTATGGACTCAGTGTGAGGAGAGGAACAAGATGGTACCAATTTTCCAGCTCAATTTTGGCTGGAAAGGCTTCGCCAGAGCTGCCCCGTCGCCGCCGTGGAGCCGCCGTCGCAGTCGTCGTGCCTGGTGGCGGTGTGGCACACCGCCGGTGTCAAAATGATCAGAGGGCGACGGCGAGCAAGACCCCTCGGTCAATTGCTCCGTTCCGCCGCCCCTCGCCGGAGAACGAAGGCACCCGCCACCGTCGACGTGGGTGAGTTTGGGTTGGCCATTTTAGGCCGTTTTGTGCCAAATTGAAGGCACAAACACCTTCAGAGGACCGAGAGGAAGAAATTCGGTACCTCAATTGCACGAAATGATGGCCGGAGGACGGAGAACGACATCTCCGTCGTGCACCGCCGTGGAGCTAGGTGGAGCCGCCGTTCCACGCGGTGTTGAGCTGCCCCACCATAGGGGAAATGCTCAGAGGGTCACGGGGAAGAAAACGCCCAAGTCAATTTTGGGCTACCGTCGCCGGAGGACCGAGATCGGAGCCGCCGGTGTTAGCCGAGAAATCCATCCTCGATTGGAGCAGATGGAGGCCGAATTGGGTGAAATTGACCCCACCAATCGACTCAGGAGGGTCGAATTAGGGGGGGTAGGCTCGAGCTCAGCCCTCAACGGAGCCAACCGCCGCCGGTCAACGGCGGTCAACGCCGGTCAACGGCCGGTCAAAGGGCAAAATGGGATTTTGTGATCCGGACCTCCGATCGAAGATCCGAGACCGCCTCCCGACTCGTTTCGACGCTCTGAACGCAATGGTGACCTCCGTTCGAGCTAATTCCACTCCGATAAAAATCGTCCGGTACCGACTGCACGCGGATCGAGGCGATTCAAACAGCAGTATCGGAGTCCAGAATGATGTTTCAAGAATGAATGATCTCCAGGAAGCATTCCTAGCCATTTATGGTCGCTCGAGGAGCACTGCAGAGGATGCTTCACATACTGTAGATGCAGCGAGATACAACTGGATCTGCTTAGCTTGGAGTTCAAGTAAGTAAGAATCTCGCATACAGTATAAACTGTTTTAGAATGAACTGTTTTAGATGCTTTCATAGAAATTTATGAAATGCATGATCAGTGATTGTTACACTGTTTTATATGAGAATAGGTTTTATAACGTTACAAGGTGACAAAAAAACCCGTTAAGGGTAAAATCGTCCTTATGAAGGAAACGGCTAGAACGGAGTCGAACACTCCGATTTAGCATAATGTTATTAGATGGAAAATGTTTCGTGATACGTTAAGTAACGTAACGGTCATATGAGATCAGAGATTTCATAAGAGATGTTTTAAGTAAACGAGAGGTAACCGATGGGTTACAAAGTTAAAAGGAAATGTAACCCCGGTGGGTTACAAGGCTAATTGAAGGAAATATAAACTGACGGTTTACAAGGTTGAGTAAGAGAACGGTAGACCGAAAGTATACTAGTCAAGTTATGAAAAAGGAATGAATGGTTAATGTTTACGTTTTATTATCAATCGAGTGGATTGATAATAAAGAAAGTTAATTAATGAGTCGGCTGTCGTATGATCAGGACACAAAAGCCGACCAATGGAAGGAAAAGGAACGAGAAAGGAACGGAATAGAGAACGCTAGAGCATAGTTTGGGTAAGTTTCAAACCTCACCTTCAGCATGAAGTAAATGATTTTTAAATGTTTATTTATATGATTTGCAAAGGTGTTTGCAATTGTTAAGCAAGTTTCTTTTAAAGTATATTTGCATTTATTATGCAAAAAGTTTTAAAGTTCAAGAAAAAGAATTGCAATGAAATTGCAATCGTTATGTTAAAGGTTTATTGGCATATTGATATGCATAACGTTTTTAAAAAGTTTAAGTTATGATTTTCAAAGTATTGAAAGTATGTTTTGCATTATGACAATGCATAATGTTTTATAGTTTAAGTTAAAGGTTTAATGATGCATTTGCTATGCAATAAGTTGCATTTGATGTGCAATAAATTTAAGAATAAAAGTTATAGTTTGCAAAATGTGTTTGCATTTTATGATGTATTTATTAAGCAATATGTTGCATTTGTTATGCAATGAGTGTTAGAATGCAAATTATGATTAGTAAAATGTGTTTGCATTTTATGTTGCATTTATTATGCAATATGTTGCATCTGTTATGCAATAAATTTTATAGTACAAGATATGAATTGCAAGTGTATTGCATATGATGTGATTGCATTTGAAATGCTCACTAAAGTTAATAAGAAGGTAACGTTAAGATAAAAAGAAAGTGTCGTACCAGCCTCTTTGTTATGAGGTAATGAAAGTGAAATTAAAGTTTGACCTCCTAAAGGTGAGGTACAAGACCTCAATGTTTGATGGTCTCAAGTCTTCCACAAGGGAAGCATCATGTATATGATCTCATGATTAATGAGTTGGTACGAACACTAAAGTAAAGTAAGGAAAATGAAGGTTACAAGATAAAGAAAGTTAAGGAACAAGAATAAAGGTTGAGAAAGAAATGAATATTTAAGTTTATAGAATGTTCATAAAAGGCTCATAATTAAAGTTAATAATTGAGCATAAATGAAGTCATGCATTCTAATGTTGCTTGAATGCTTTTTATGAAATGTTTATATGTCATGTTTATGGAAAACGTTCAAGAAATGTTTTAAGAGGAAAGGTTTTACATTAAATGTTTATGAAAAACATTTCATGTTTGCAAGAAAAGGTTTACGAATGACGTTTAAGAAAAACGTTGAAGAAATGTTTTACGAAAAACGTTTATGCAAAACGTTTCAGAAATGTTTTATGAAAAACGTTTTTAGAAATGTTCTATGAAAGACGTTTATGAAGAACGTTTTTAGAAATGTTTAAGGAAAACGTTTATGGAAAATATTTCATAAATGTTTATGGAAAACGTTCATGAAGAACGTTTCAAGAGAAAAGTTTTCATGAGAAAAGTTTTAAAGCATGTTTAAATGCTTTGTGAGATTATGTTTGAACTTGCTGAGCGAAAGCTCATTAAAAGTTTTTCATGCTGTAGGTAATTTATGGGTGACCAATGGGACCCGTTAGAAGAGCTGGGTGCGGCGGAGGACAGATGCGAAGATTTGGGTATGGATACCATCACTGATTGCTTCCGCTACGTAAAGAAAATGTTTTCCATTGTTTAATGTTGTGTTTTCAAAGTTTAAAGAAAATCAGAGTTTTAAGAATTGTATTCAAAGTTTTAAGATACAGTTTATAAACTGTTTTATATAATTATAATGTAAAGTTTTAAGCTATGATTTAATAAGTGTTTCTTTTTAAGTTTTAAGAAACGTTTTGAAATGATTTTAAGGGCAAGTGTTGAGCGATGTCTCAACTCGAATGCGACAGAGGTCGCATCAATTTTAAAGAACGTTTAAGGAAAGAAAAAAAAAATTATTACAGTATTTTCTTACTAAGTAAGTAAGATTACTGTTTATGAAACGATATTTAAGTAAGAAAGTGACTGCCCGAAAAGGCGGGTCGTCACAAATAAAAACTCTCAAAATCAAGATAAAAATATAAACAACAACAATAAATCATAATTTAATGTAGCACATTTAATTTAATAATATAAAACTATCATTATTATCATTTTAACCCCCAACACATCTTAATACAGTCACAGAAAGTAACATTCGGTGCTTATATTATCATCAAGAACATTCTTAACAATTGAAGCAATCCCAATGTAAAACAATTACATGGCTTTTTTAACTATTTTTCTCATAGCCATCTCACACTTAATGAGTCCTAAAAAGATGAAAATGTAGGAGAATGAGCGACAATGTGCTCAGTAGGAAAAAATCATTATTCACCTTTAGGTTTTTATCATTTCTACATTAAAACCTGCATGGTTAGTTAGTTCTCAATCATTATACATCTTATGAGACTCATTATGATCATATTCTGTAGATACCTTACGTTAATCATTACCGAGTTTCATACATATATATATATATATATAAATATTATGGTTTATCAATGTTCTTAGGTATTCATGTTTCAATAGAGTATTCACCACTTAACTCATCAAAACCTAAATGGGCACGCTTTTCCACTCTTCAATCATTCCAAGAGTGTCGGGTGAGGGGACATCAAGCCTCGAATCCTCACCAAGTCGAATTCTTGTATAGTGCGTTCTGGGACCTTGACCTAAGGAAACGCTGTTGCCTCCCTCATATTTTACCTTTTAGGATATTCGTACCCAAGGATGTAACCGCCGCCTTCTTCATGTCTTACCATTCCTTTATAATCAATCATTATTTATAGAGTTAGATTTCCTAACCATGCTTCTCAATTCATAACAACACATGTCAAATCAATTTATTCCTCGCTGTCTAATACAGGACGAGTTTATGTTATTGTCTCATGATATGTGATACTCATATAATAGCAGTTCAACATAAAACCTCACAAAAGATGAGTAATAGAATCCTTACCCCTTTGTAAAATATCTACTGATAATTTTTAGCTTACAAAATAAAATTCACCACGTAAGCTCCAAATATGTCATTATCCTAAAATGTAAAAAATAACCATACTTTAACTTAGATCCTAATTTTTATTTATGTCAATTTATTATTTATTTTTATTAGTGTGCCATAATCATTAATATACTAAAATTGTGAATATCAATTTTTTCAACTTAATTTTAGTAAATCATAAAATAAAAAGATACGAATTTTATTTTAATATGAAATATGTTAAAATGAATTTTTAAAATAAATAATAGGATTTTAAAATATCTAGAAATAAAATAATTAAAAAGTTTGATATTCATTAACATAAAATTATTCGAAATTACAAACTTTATAAAAACAATGTATTATTTCCGAAACATAAGTTATTAAATAACCACCATTGCCCTAGTGATTTGGTCTCTTTTATTTGTCCTTGAGGTTGAGGGTTCAAATTCCACTTGAAGCTAAAATTCACTTTGTATTTTATTCAATCTCCCTTGAGAAAAACAACATGTCGATTTTACGAAAACGACATGTAGTTTCTAAAAAATGACACTTCATTTTTAAGTTGAGGGTTCAAATCCCACTTGCAGCTAAAATTCGCCTCTTATTTTATTAAATCTCTCTTGGGAAAAATGACATGTCGTTTTACAAAAATGACATGTAGTTATTGTAATTTTCACCTAGAAAAACTCTTACAAAGAACCCAAAATTTGAATTTTTGAGTTTTTTTTTTCAAAACTTGGTTTTCTAACAGCTTTCTAAGCATAAAAACAATATATAATCACCTATAAACATCAAAAACATATTTTTCAAAATTTTCATGTTAAAATACGACTTAAAATCAAAGTTAAATTTTTAGAAATCTAACATCAAAACTTAGCTCAAAACTATGGTTTGACCTTGAAAACGTTTAAGTCTCCTTAATCCTTGAGCTTGTGAGAAGTTGTTTGTGAACTTTTGTGAAAGATTAGCTTGAGCTCTCCTTCGGTCTTTCTGGTTTGTCTCATCGTGGAAGAAGAAACGAAGAAAAAGAAAAGGAAGAAAATAGAGTGGAGTGGAGAGAGACATGAGAGAGAGAGAGATAATTGATCTGAAAAAACAAAAATAAAAGAAGAAGGGGATGATTGAGGGAGGTAGGGTAGGTGAGAAATGAATGATGTTTGTCTCCGCTGGAGACTTTCATGCCATATGATGCCAATATGACATTTCGGTAAATAAGTGGTATGGTGGAGACAACTTGGTAAATTTAAATACAACAAAAAATTTTAAATTGACATGCTTTCACATTAAATTTTACAACATCATACATGTTAAAATAACGGATGTTACAGTCTAATATGTAGTATACTTTTTAGATCGAGTCCTACTATTTATTAATAATGAAATTATTAATCTCACGATGTTAAATAGAGTTGCTCGTTCAATTATTAGTTCTCTAGAACCTACTTACCATATCATCCAATATATATGATCAGGTTACTAAATTTAAATATTATGTCATGTCTTTCACTATTTATGTGCACAGATTGGACATGATATTTTTTCTTGTGTGTTTGTTAGTATCGGTAGTAACCAAAACATTTTCTAAGATAAATTATATATTGAATTCTGTCAAGACTATTGTGAAATGTGGCAAAAACATGCTTAACTTTCACTAAAGATAAAGAAAATTTTGCCACATTTTACATCACTTACCTTTCTATATTTCAATATCATGATATGCTTCTGAATACCAACAAGACACATTTTGTTTTCATCATTTATGTTTTGACTTGTTTGGAACGTGCCGAGTTAGTTGAAACGTGATTGTACTACTGTTTGGTGAATCCATTGATGAGACCATCACCTTTTTTTTATATATAATTATGCCCTAAATTCTTGCCAATTTTCCCATTTTCGAACTCTCCATCTTTACAAATATATAAATTGGTGAATATTCTGTATATTTATATAACATATACACACATACATCGTACTTCTTCTCTAAGTCGCCCATTTTGCCAAATATTGTCACATACGCCTAAAAATTAAAAGCCAAAAACTTTGATTAATTTTAGAATATCAGGAGTTCATGAGATTAGTTTTGAAACGTCAAATTTCCACAGAAATCATTTTACTAAAATATACTATTTTTTTAAAAAAGCTTTTGATAACTTAATACTAATTCAAACAAGTGGATCTTGGAAATAATTTCTATCTTAATCGGGAATAAAGAATTTAAGGGTAACTATTTAGAGAAAAACATACCAGTGACCGCAAAGTCTTCAACCACTTTATCTATATTCTCAAAATTAAAAAAAAAGGGGAAAAATTAATAAAAGCATTAATAAGAAACTCTATAAACATCTTGTTTGACACACCGTATTGCATTGTATTTTTTGTATACAATACAATGCTATACAATATAATACAATATAATATGATGTGCCAAACATGCCGTAACAATTAACGTTGATGTTTTTGTTTCATTGTTAATCGGAGCACGTTTCTTAAAGAAAAACTATATATACACGTTTTGTTAGCACTTTTCCTTTTATCTTTTTCGTGCATACATAATTTTCCAGATTATAAAGATATCCCATGAGTTTCTCTTCATTAATATTTTCTTTATTAAACTAGATTCTTTAACGACCATACCAATCACATTTTTTTCTTGCAATTATCAGATAAATAATACAGTTTGAAGTGGTTTCTACAGGTCGCTTTTATCCTCTTAATTTAGAGAAGCGTTTGCGTGTAAGCTTAAATTCCAAAGAAATTTATTGTGACTAATAACTGTTTAGTTAACAATTTATTTATTAAGAAAACAACTGTTTATAGTTGACTAAACGTATGAGTGAACCCCATTATCTTATGTCTTGTTTATTTTTTTTTTAACAAAAACTCCCCCAATTTGCAAACATCTTAACCCACATTTGATTTATTATTTTACTTGATAGGATAGTGGAGCTTCCTAATTTTTTTATTAAAAAAAATATGGAAACTAAAATTTCAAGCTGCGGAAAGTTCTACAATTACATCCATAATAGGGCGCTGCATGACAACGCTAGCTACTCCACTTCTTCTTCTTCTTCTTCTTCTTCCTCTTCTGGCAGAATAATGCCAGAATCTCAGTGCCTTCATAATTAATTAAATTCACAATTAAATATATAAATTGATCTAACACGAACATTTAAATTATCATGTAAGTATATAAATTCACAATTTGCTAAGAGCACACACATCATTGCTCTTTTTTATATCATAATTATATGACTAATTAAATTCATAATCGGAGCACATAATATAAATAAATTAAATTCACAATTTGATATGAGCACACACATTATTACTTCTTCTTCTTTTCTTTTCTTTTTTTTGTCATAAATTCCCATTTTGAAACGGGAAAGTCCCATAATAAAAATTTAGACAGACCCAATATTTTCCCAATTAAGTTTAGCAGTTTTGTGCAACATTTTTTAGTCGTTAATTCACGTTTAATTTGGGACTCAAATAGTTCTCATTCACAAATAAAAGGCTCTTAAATACTTATATCTATACGAATCTCTCTTAAATAATCTACGCAAAATTTCATTCCATATAATTACCATACCCACATAACCATTAATATTTTCATTTTATGGTTACTCCATGTTACATCCTCCTGGACTGTATAAATCAACCTGAAGGTTCACTTTGATGATGACATTGAAGATTCTACTTTAAAACCATCTCAAAAATATATTCTTAAAGTGGTGCTACACTCTCTAGGTTAACCAAACCTAGGCTTTGATACCAAAAATTTTATAACGCCCCTAAGTGGGGGTTAACAATTTTTAATAAATAAAATAAAGATAAAAAAATATAAATAAAACTTGAAAACAAAGTTACTCAGGACTTAAATGAAAACTCTCAAAATCAAGATAAAAATATAAACAACAACAATAAATCATAATTTAATGTAGCACATTTAATTTAATAATATAAAACTATCATTATTATCATTTTAACCCCCAACACATCTTAATACAGTCACAAAAAGTAACATTCGATGCATACATTATCATCAAGAACATTCTTAACAATTGAAGCAATCCCAATGTCATACAATTACATGGCTTCTTCAACTATTTTTCTCGTAACCATCTCACACTTAGTGAGTCCTAAAAAAATGAAAATATAGGGGAATGAGTAACAATATGCTTAGTAGGGAAAAACCATTATTCACCTTTAGGTTTTTATCATTTCTACATTAAAACCTGCATGGTTAGTTAGTTCTCAATCATTATACATCTTATGAGACTCATTATGATCATATTCTGTAGATACCTTACGTTAATCATTACCGAGTTCCATACATATACATATGTATAAATATTATGGTTCATCAATGCTCTTAGGTATCCATATTTCAATAGAGTATTCACCACTTAACTCATCGAAACCTAAATGGGTACTCTTTTCCACTCTTTAATCATTCCAAGAGTGTCGGGTGAGGGGACATCAAGCCCCAAATCCTCACCACGTCGAATTCCTATGCAGTGCGTTATGGGACCTTGACCTAAGGGAGCGTCGTCGCCTCCTCTATATTTTACCTTTAGGTTTTTCATACCCAAGAACGTAACCGCCGCCCTCTTCATATCTTACCATTCCTTTATAATCAATCATTATTTATTGAGTTAGATTTTCTAACCATGCTTCTCAATTTATAACAACACATGTCAAATCAATTTATTCCTCGCTGTATAATACAGGACGAGTTTATGTTATTGTCTCATATGTGATATTCATATAATAGCAGTTCAACATACATATATATTTTGCAAATCAACCAATTTTAATTCCATAAAAACCTCACAAAAGATGAGTAATAGAATCCTTACCCATTTGTAAAATATCTGCTTATAATTTTCAGCTTATAGAATTAAGCTCACCGTGTAAGCTCTAAATACGTCGTTATCCTAACATATAAAATAACCTTACTTTAACTTAAATCCTAATTTATAATTATGTCAATTTACCATTTATTTTTATTAGTGTGCCATAATCATTAATGTACTAAATTTGTGAATATCAATTTTTCTAAAATAAATAAAATAACAATAAAATAAAAACATATGAATTTTATTTTGGTACAAAATACGTTAAAATGAATTTTAAAAATAAATAATAAGAATATAAAATATTTAAAAATAAAATAAATAAAAAGTTTGATATTCTTTAAAATAAAATTATTCGAAATTACAAACTTTATAAAAACAATGTATTATTTCCGAAACATAAGTTATTAAATAACCACCATTGCCCTAGTGGTTTGGTCTCTTTTATTTGTCATTGAGGTTGAGGGTTCAAATTCCACTTGAAGCTAAAATTCGCCTCTTATTTTATTAAATCTCCCTTGAGAAAAACGACATGTCGATTTTACGAAAACAACATGTAGTTTCTGAAAAATGACACTTCGTTTTTATGTTGAGAGTTTAAATCCCACTTGAAGCTAAAATTCGCCTCTTATTTTATTAAATATCTCTTGGGAAAAACGATATGTTGTTTTACAAAAACACGTAGTTTCTGAAAAATGACACATAGTTTTTGTTATTTTCACCTAGAAAAATTCTTACAAAGAACCCAAAATTTGAATTTTTGAGTTTTTCTTCAAAGCTTGATTTTCTAACAGCTTTCTAAGCATAAAAACAATATATAAACTATATATAATCACCTATAAACATCAAAAACATATTTTTCAAAATTTTCATGTTAAAATACGACTTAAAATCAAAGTTAAATTTTTAGAAATCTAACATCAAAACTTAGCTCAAAACTATGGTTTGACCTTGAAAACGTTTAAGTCTCCTTAATCCTTGAGCTTGTGAGAAGTTGTTTGTGAACTTTTGTGAAAGATTAGTTTGAGCTCTCCTTCGGTCTCTCTAGCTTGTTTCACCGTGGAAAAAGAAAATAAGAAAAAGAAAAAGAAGAAAAGAGAGAGGAGTGGGGAGAGACATGAGAGAGAGAGAGAGATAATTGATTTGAAAAAAAAAAATAATAAAAGAAGAAGGGGATGATTGAGGGAGGTAAGGTAGGTGAGAAATGAATGATGTTTGTCTCCCCTGGAGACATGCCATATGATGCCAATATGACATCTTGGTAAATAAGCGGCATGGTGGAGACAACTTGGTAAATTTAAATACAACAAAATTTTTAAATTGACACGTTCTCACATTAAATTTTACAATATCATACCTATTAAAATAACGGATGTTACAGTTGAATATGTAGTATACTTTTTAGATCGGGTCTTACTATTTTGTTAATAATGAGATTATTAATCTCACGAGTTTAAATAGTGTTGCTCGTTCAATTATTAGTTCTCTAGAACCTACTTACCATATCATCCAATATATATGATCAGGTTACTAAATTTAAATATTATGTCATGTCTTTCACTATTTATGTGCACAGATTGGACATGATATTTTTTCTTGTGTGTTTGTTAGTATCGGTAGTAACCAAAACATTTTCTAAGATAAATTATTTATTGAATTCTATCAAAAGTATTGTGAAATGTGCCAAAAACATGCTTAACTTTCACTAAAGATAAATAAATTTTTGCCATATTTTACATCACTTACCTTGCTATATTTCAATATCATGATATGCTTCTGAATACCAACAAGACACACATTTTGTTTTCATCGTTTCTTGTGACACATGTTATTCTCCTAACGGGTATTAAGGTAATTAAATTAATTTTTAGTGTGCCAATAAAAAATTTGTTTCATTTAAAATTTATTTCACAATATTTATTTCTATCTATTTTTAAATTTTATAAATTCTCTTATACTTATTTAGTATGTTTACTGAAAAGCATTGAAACTTCTAATAAATTTCAAAAATACCATTTTGGCATTTTGTGCGCTAAAGTCTCCAGAGGAGACATAAGGATATTTTTTCCAACTACTCTTGACCCTCATTTTCTTTATTTCCTTCGTGACATGCTCCAACATGTCTCCTCTATAATTGCTTTTATCACTTCTCTTCAAAGACTTCATCTTTTCTTCCTTTTTCTTCCACGGTTCCCACACTCTTCTTCTCAATTCTTTACTGAAGCAAAATACTTAGAGAACTTCTTCAAGGCAGCCATAAAAATCAACCACCATCACCTCCATTTGAGCAAGAATTTCAGCTATACCGAAGTCAAGGAACATGTTTTGAAGCCATTTCAAGCTTCCAACTAGCCATAATATGATGTTAGAATCGTATGAACAAATTTAGTCTGTCATTTATAATTTTTGTTTATACTCAAAGATTATTCAAATTTGTGTTCTTAAACCTAAGCATATGTATAAAGTCTAAGTGTATACGCTGTAGACAAAAAAATTTATATTGTTAAACTTTGTAATACCTCTATGGGCAGTGGCTCTCTTTTTAAAATTCTAGGATTAAATAAAAATGAATTTTGTAAATAGGTTTGCATATTTAAAAAGTAAACATTCTAAGCTTTCTAACGAGCTATCATAAGCCTGAATTGGAGTTGTATTTTATTTTCTATGAATTTTTTAATTTTTGGATTAGAAACGAGTAAACCTGCCAGTGACAATATACTGCCTGTTTATGTTAAGTAAACCACCTGTTAACCGTGTGATGATTGTAGATAGTGAACATATCCTTTTTGCAAAAGTATATTGTCAGTTTGCCATGGTATACCAGTTGCTAACCTGAACCAAGAACCCATCTTTGCTCACCACCTAATTCCTTAATGTCTTGCAACCTTTCCAATATTATCCTAAGTGATTGACGAATCTTATTAGGGACTAAAACATATAGATTACTTGTATATATTTTATATCGTGTTAAGACAAAGATTGTTTACTGTGGTATTCAAAAGAGATTTGCATAAAAGCTTTAATGGCACACTAATAAGATGGATTTACACATGATTTATTTATGAATATGGTTGTATATTGTGCTTTAGTTTTAAACTGTCCTTATGCACGCCTTAGGATCAAGGGAGTGTGGAGCTAACGTTAATTGATTTCGGGATTAAAAGATTGGTGATAAGCTTGAAAGGTAGGGATTCTATTACTCATCTTTTGTGAGGTTTTTATGGAATTAAAATTGATTGTTTTACCGCAAGATATATATATATCTATGTTGAACTGCTATGATATGAGTATCACATATGAAACTATGACATGGACTCGTCTTATATTATACGGCGAGGAACATAATGAATTGACAAATGTTATAAATTGAGAAGCATGGTTAGGAAAACTGACTCTATAAATAATGATTAAATATAGAAAAATAGTGAGATGTAAAAAGGGCGACGGTTACGTCCTTGGGCACGAATACCCTAAAAGGTAAAATAGGGGGAAGGTGATGATGCTTCCTTGGGTTGAAAGTCCCAGAACACACTGTACAGGAATCGACTTGGTGAGGACTCGGGGCTTGATGTCCCCTCACCGGAACACCCTTGGAATGTTTACAGGGTGATCAAGCGCGCCCATTTGGGTTTCGATGAGTTGAGTGATACTCTATTTAACATGGATACCTAGGAA
Organism: Artocarpus heterophyllus; assembly: GCA_025403435.1. Lineage (NCBI taxonomy): Eukaryota > Viridiplantae > Streptophyta > Magnoliopsida > Rosales > Moraceae > Artocarpus > Artocarpus heterophyllus. Next base: position 32,966,165 of record CM046343.1, read on the forward strand.
CAATGATGATTGGTAATATTTATATAAATGTATAATTATGAAACTTGGTAATGATTAACTATGGTATCCACGAGATGTGATCATAATAAACCTCATAATCTAGAATATGATGTAACTTAACTAACCATGCAGGTTTTAATGTGGTAATGATAAAAACCTAAAGGTGAGTAATGGTTTTCTCTACTGAGCATATTGTTGCTCATTCCCTCATGTTTTTATCTTTTCAGGACTCACTAAGTGTGAGATGGCTACGAGAAAGATAGTTGAGGAAGCTATGTAGCTATATTACATTGGGATTGCTTCAATTGTTAAGAATGTTCTTCAGGATAATGTAAGCATCAATGGTTACTTTCTGTTACTGTATTAAAATACGTTAAGAATTGAAATGATGATGATGACAATTTATATTATTAAATTTAAGGTGCTACATTAAACTGTGGTTTAATTGTTGTTGATATTTTTATTTTTGATTTGAGAGTTTTCATTTAAGCCCGGGCAACTTTATTTTTAAGGTTTACTTTTATTTCTGATTTTTATTTTAATTCATTAAAAACTGTTAACCCCCGTATAGGGGCGTTACATTTCTGTTTTCACTTGTTTGGAACGTGCCGAGTTAGTTGAAACGTGATTGTACTACTGTTTGGTGAATCCATTGATGAGACCATCACCTTTTTTACATATATAATTATCCACTAAACTTCTTGCCAAATTTTCCATTTTCCAACTCTCCATCTTTACAAATATATAATTTGGTGAATATTCTGTATATTTATATAACATATACACACATACATCGTACTTCTTCCCTAAGTTGCCCATTTTGCCAAATATTGTCACATACGCCTAAAAATTTAAAGCCAAAAACTTTGATTAATTTTAGAATATCAGGAGTTCATGAGATTAGTTTTGAAACGTTAAATTTCCACAGAAATCATTTTATTAAAATATACTTTTTTTTATAAAAAAAGCTTTTGATAACTTAATACTAATTCAAACAAGTGGATCTTGGAAATAATTTCTATCTTAATCGGGAATAAAGAATTTAAGGGTGACTATTTAGAGAAAAACAAACCGGTGACCGCAAAGTCTTCAACCACTTTATCTATATTATCAAAATTAAAAAAAAAAGTTAAAAAATCAATAAAAGCATTAATAAGAAGCTCTATAACAAGTAACGTTGATGTTTTTGTTTCATTGTTAATTGGAGCACGTTTCTTAAAGAAAAATTATATATACACGTTTTGTTAGCACTTTTCCTTTTATCTTTTTCGTGCATACATAATTTTCCAGATTATAAAGATATCCCATGAGTTTCTCTTCATTAATATTTTCTTTATTAAACTAGATTCTTTAACGACCATACCAATCACATTTTTTTCTTGCAATTATCAGATAAATAATACAGTTTGAAGTGGTTTCTACAGGTCACTTTTATCCTCTTAATTTAGAGAAGCGTCTGCGTGTAAGCTTAAATTTCCAAGAAATATATTGTGACTAATAACTGTTTAGTTAACTATTTATTTATTAAGAAAACAACTGTTTATAGTTGACTAAACGTATGAGTGAACCCCATTATCTTATGTCTTGTTTATTATTATTTTTTTTTAACAAAAACTCCCCCAATTTGCAAACATCTTAACCCACATTTGATTTATTATTTTACTTGATAGAATAGTGGAGCTTCCTTTTTTTTTTAATTAAAAAAAATATGGAAACTAAAATTTCAAGCTGTGGAAAGTTCTACAATTACATCCATAATAGGGCGCTGCATGACAACGCTAGCTACTCCACTTCTTCTTCTTCTGGCAGAATAATGCCAGAATCTCAGTGCCTTCATAATTAATTAAATTCACAATTAAATATATAAATTGATCTAACACGAACATTTAAATTATCATGTAAGTATATAAATTCACAATTTGCTAAGAGCACACACATCATTGCTCTTTTTTATATCATAATTATATGACTAATTAAATTCATAATCAGTGCACATAATATAATTAAATTAAATTCACAATTTGATATGAGCACACACGTTATTACTTCTTCTTCTTCTTTTTTTGTCATAAATTCCCATTTTGAAACGGGAAAGTCCCATAATATAAATTTAGTCACACCCAATATTTTCCCAATTAAGTTTAGCAGTTTTGTGCAACATTTTTTAGTCGTTAATTCACGTTTAATTTGGGACTCAAATAGTTCTCATTCACAAATAAAATTATACAACACTAGGCTGATAAATGCATGCAAAGAAGAGCAGTACAAGAAAACTAATAACACCTATAATTGACAGCTAATTGACAACTCTACAAAAAAATGTAACTGTTCTGTCTGCACCAAAATTAGAAAAAATCATAAGATAATTGATATTTTAGCAAATTCACTGAAGTGACTCCATGAGACCAAAAAAATCATAAGATAATAACAAATTCAGTACAGTGATTCCACGGGACGTTTGGCTCCTCCCACCATGCCTCAATCTTCCAGTCAAAGTCTTGCATGATCTCTTACTCTTCAATCTCCATGCAGACATTAGGAATAGAGGTTGATAGTCACGTGAACAACTGACACTCCCACAAACTAAAATTTTTCTCCTTTCAAACATATCTCTATCTCTCTCAATCACCACAAATTTTATTTAGATTCTTCAGGATCTCAGTTCCCCGCCCACCTTTAATGTCCCTAGTGATCTTATAAAAGCCTTGCAATGGCTATTCAAACAAAACAAGTCAAGTCTAAAACCCTTAAAGGGATTTGGTCTAAAGTGTTAGTGCTATAGTAAAAAAGGAAGGACAAAAACAAAGTAGTAGTACAAAATAAGCTAATATAATATCAATGGCGACCTCTATGGCGGCAAGAGTTGAGAGGTTGGCGAGCAGTGGGATTAAGGCGATCCCGACAGAGTACGTGAGGCCACAAGAGGAGCTGACGAGCATCGGAAATGTGTTCGAGGAAGAGAAGAAGGAGGGAGGGCCTCAGGTTCCGACCATCGATTTGAAGGACATAAACTCTGAGGACCCGGTTGAGAGGGAAAAATGCAAGGAGGAGCTGAAGAAGGCTGCCACGGAGTGGGGTGTCATGCACCTTGTCAACCATGGCATCGCCGACGAGCTCATCGAGAGGGTGAAGAAGGTCGGAGAGACGTTCTTTGACCTCCCGATCGAGGAGAAGGAGAAGTACGCGAACGATCAGGCCAATGGGAAGATCCAAGGCTATGGAAGCAAGCTCGCCAACAATGCTTGTGGGCAGCTTGAGTGGGAGGACTACTTCTTCCACCTTGTTTACCCTGAGGACAAACGTGACTTGTCCATCTGGCCCAAGACACCAACTGACTACACGTAAGTATTAGTCTTGGGTCAACAAAAATGAGAGAGAAAAAAAAAATTCTTTTAAGAAATCTTCTGGTCATGTTCAGTTAAATAAATTAAAAATTCTTATTAGTATTTTAAAAAGTAGTGCAATTCAAATATATGAATAGCATTTAGGTAAAAAAAATGTAAAAACAAATGAGCTTTTCATAAGTTAGTACTTTTTTCATTAAGACCAAAAGATTGGTTTATACCAAAAATGCTTATAAAAATTAAAAGCAAAGTTTATGGTCTATTTAAAGATGTCAAAAAGTAACTTTTAGAATAAATATTATACGCCAAAATTTTTTTAAGCCATTCCAAACTGGCTCTATATGTAACTTAACCATTCAACATTTGATATGCTTGTTTTCAGGGAGGTGACGAGCGAGTATGCTAGGCAACTGAGAGGGCTAGCGACTACCATGCTTTCCGCCCTATCCCTTGGGTTGGGGCTTGAAGAGGGGAGGCTAGAAAGGGAAGTTGGAGGCTTGGAGGAGCTTCTTCTCCAAATGAAGATCAACTACTACCCGAAATGCCCTCAGCCGGAGCTAGCCCTCGGTGTCGAGGCCCACACCGACGTGAGCGCCCTCACCTTCATCCTCCACAACATGGTGCCCGGCCTGCAGCTTTTATATGAAGGCAAATGGGTGACGGCCAAATGCGTCCCAAACTCCATCATCATGCACATTGGTGACACCATAGAGATCTTGAGCAATGGCAAGTACAAGAGCATTCTCCACCGCGGGCTCGTCAACAAGGAAAAGGTGAGGATCTCTTGGGCAGTTTTCTGCGAACCGCCCAAGGAGAAGATCATCCTCCAGCCGCTCCCCGAGACAGTCTCCGAGGAGGAGCCGCCGCGCTACCCTCCTCGCACCTTTGCGCAGCATATCCAGCACAAGTTGTTCAGGAAGACTCAGGACCTTCATAACAACGAAAATTGCAAATAAAAGGAGTCTTTGGCTATGCAAATTTCTATGAACTACATTTATGTATTCTTTATGATCATGTTATGCATGGTTCATAAATGATTTTCGGTTTTTATTTTGTTTTATTTTGCTTTCGTGTGGCCATTTAGCCCTATTGTGTCTCTTTATGACTATGATCTCCTGCCTTTGAATAAATAAATTATTGATCTTCCATCGTTTTGTAAAAAAAAAATTGTTCTTTTTGTTTTTATATTAGATAAATATTTAACATTTTTTGTTATGCTGATCATGGTCTTCTATGTTTAATTGTCAGTTTATGGTCTAACTCAGCTCCGTACATAACAAATATGAAAGCCAAGTTCGATTAATTTGGGAGAAAAGTCAAAATTTAAATTGTTGTTATTTTTTTTTATTTAAATTTGCTGTCATTTCGTAGGTCGTCTTCTTCTCCTCTTTTAGTAGACCAGAGCCTCGCTTGCAAGGAGTCTTGAAAATTTTTAATTAGACTTTGAATGTCACTAATAATTTCTGTTTATAACATTTTACTGCTAAGTGGACTTTCTAAATACTTCAGCTTCATTGATTTCTCTGTTAATCGTTTTGATGTATTGAGTATTGAATGATGATTAGCTATCTCCAAGGAGAAAGAGAAAGACTATTAGTCCCATGGAACTATAATCCCGTACTCTCATAAAAGATGGTCCTATTGACTCATGAGTCTTATAGGTAGGACCTACCTTTTACGAGAGAATGTAGGGCTATAACCCTCCAAGATGATACAACTTTTTCGTCCCTAGCTGCTTCTCTGTCGAGTGCTCCTCTGTCCTTCTTTCAGGAGCTTTGGAGTTTGTCGTTTTGATGTAAAGAAAGTCCATATATTTATTAATAGATACATAAATATTGGAATATATATATATATATATGTGTGTGTGTGTGTGTGTGTTATTCTTTTTCAGACACAAATAAATTTAAATAACAACAGCTAATTAGCGTATTTATGGTCTGCAAGGTTGATGGATTCTTGGCGTGGATGAAAAAGGAACTGATGATTTGATCTACCATTTTTTTTTTTTTTTTTCTGAATAAAGAGACTTGTGCAGATGAATTAATTCAGACTTTATGTCAACCTCTTTTACAGATGTTAGTCTATATTTTAAACATGTGTTATCTCAAGTTTTTCGACCAAATTTACTTAATAACAAGTCCTTCTTTCAAACTATTTACAAGAGTGCATTGTTCTTTTTTAACGAACCAAAGAGCCCCTTGCTTCAGTTCTTGCCTCTCTCCTCACTGCTCCACCCATAGACGCCACTATCCACCACTGGCGGAGCTCTCTTTTATTGAGTGGACGCACTGCCTTCCCTGATTTTTTAAAATTAAAATTTTTATTTTTATTTTGTAGTTTAAAGTTTTAATAATGCTTCTATTTTGAAAAAAATTACAACCGTAACCCTACAAAATAATAAAAAATATTGTTATGTTTTTATAAAATAATTAAAATATGTTGTTTTGTCTCTATTAAATATTGAAATACGTTGTCATGCTTTTATTTTATAAGAATTATACCTCAATTAATTATTAAAATATATAATTATACTTTTGTTCAGTAAAATTCTATTTTTAATTTTTTATATAACCTCCCTGATAAAAAAAGTTTTGGCTCCGCCTGTTACCACCTCCGACTGACACACCATCGCCAGAGCTCGATTGCAATGTTCTACTGTCAAAGTTTTGTTGTCGACGTTCCATCATCAAACCTCCTTTTGTTGGATAAGACAAATAGCAAATCAGTTTTGCATCAAATCTAATCTTTACCTTGCCGCAATATTTTCCCTAATTTCTCATGTCTTGTAAGGTGTTTGAAAAGATGGCGAGAATCAGTGGTGAGAACCACTTTTATTGTAGCATATGAGAGTTTAAAACTGTAGCATATTTTTTTATTGTTACTGTAGCATGTGAGAGTTTTACAATGTTCATAACTGAGATTGTGGTAAAAACTGAGTTGTTCTCACCACTGCCAAACACCCCATTGGTTCTGCAAATCTGCCTCCACAACTTTGGTAATGGTTGATGGCCTTGGGCTGTGCTTGAATGTTGAGAAATTGTCATGATAAGATAGAAGAAACCACTAATAATTTCAATATTTTCTTTGATTTAACTACGAAATTAAGATTTTTTTAAGAGGAAAAATTAAGATTTGGGTCACTTGTTTCACAGTTTGCCTTGTTAGGATCCTTGAAGGACCCAAACATTCATCTGGGTATTTTTTTGTTGCTGAGTTGAATGCATATATATATATATATATATATATATAAGATTATAGATTTTGAGAGGAAATGGAAAAACCTAGTTTTTTTATGGTGAATTTATTTACTCGCATGAATACTAATTAGTATCTAATATTGTTACAGTAATTTTATTGTGCAAAAATGGGGTTTAAGAGTAAATGAAGCTATAAGTGGGGACAGAGCCAGACTTTTTTTTGTCAATAGGACACTGTATTAAAAAGTACTAATAAATTTTAATACATATAAATATAATTATGTATTTTGATTATTAAACAATAGCACAATGATATAAATTTAAAATTTTAATTGACGCACAACTATAATTTTCTTATAAAATAATGATACAATTAAAATTTTTAAAATATTTTAAAGTAACGCAGCAGTATGTGGCTCCACCGTAGGCTATAAGTTGCTCCGGTCGACTACTACTGATATTCTTGTAAACCATGAGTTATGTTGCTTGCATTATCCATAGTTTTAGAACAAGAAGAAGAGAAGAGAGCTGATATTCCTCTTCTTTTTAATTAGTTCTTTGGCTGGACTGAAATATGAAGTTGTCGACAGATTTGCATTTTAGTAAATAAATGACTGAAGAGGTGTGTGATCGTGACGTCAGAATTAAAATGGGGATGGCATTTTTGTAAATATGTTTTAAAAAGTGACTTGTTATTGAGTAGATTTGGTTGAAAAAATTGAGATAACACATGTCTAAATAATATACTAGCATCTACAAAAGAAGTTGAAATAGACTCTCTATTAAACACTCTTTCAGAGGGGCAAAAGGAATCAAAGATATAAGAAGGATTTATTGCAAATTGAGAAAAATGAGGGAGGCGGAAAAATAATAGACGACAATAATTGGAAAACAAAAATTTTTAAGGTAATAAGTAATTAAAAAAAAGAGAGACAATGACACTAAAATAAGTGAGCAACATGAATATGAATGAATAAACAATGGGGAAAATTTAACGACAATAAGATCAACAATTGATGACCAGGACCAAAACGACATTAAAAGATTAAAAGACGTCACCAGTGAACGACACTGAAAAATAAACCATATGAAAAGTTCCAAAAAAACAACTGAAAAGCAAAAAACGATCAAGAGAAAGGATGCAACGGTGAAAACTGAATTAAAAATAATAAAGGCTGTTTGGTTTAAGGGTTCAGCTAGTTGGAACTAAGAATTTATTAGAGCTAGCATTTGGCAAGACATAAGGCAATACTATTTCGAACCACTGATTAGACATTTTCACAAAAAAAAAGAAAAAAGAACAAGCCTCTTTCATTTTCATCATTTTGAATCTATTTTCCAAATCACACTTTTCCAACAAAAACAGTTGAACCACAACGTTTCAAACGATTTCTGACTTTCTCCGTTGATGAGATTCAACGTACAGAAGCAACTACATGATTGCCAAAACAATCAAATTACTAGACGAGGCAGTTGATGACACTCACTTAACTTTCACAATATAATCGCATTATTATTCCCTCTTTACCTATTTTCATTGCCAATGAGCATTGACAACGTATATCAGAAATCACAAAATGACGTTGACTTCGACTAGGTCCATATCTAACCCGTTAAATTTGAATCTTACTCAACCGGCGACAGCAAGGGCTTACCTGAAAAGAAGGCCTTCAAGTTGGCTAAGACAAGCTGGTGCACAGATTCCAGGGATTCCGGAGTTGTGACAGCATTGTGTGGAGACAGTACAACATTGTCCAAATCAAGTAGCTCTCTTGGCACATTAGGCTCATTCTCAAACACATCAAGACCAGCACCACCGATTTCTCCCCGCGTCAGAAACCAAACCAGTTCCTTCTCGTCAACATGAGCTCCACGACCCACGTTGATTATAACTCCCTCTTTTCCAAGCGCCTTCATGACGTCCTCGTTGATTATGTGGTGAGTTTCAGCCATCAGCGGACAACATACCACAAGAACGTCACTTTCAGAGGCGAGATCAAGGACATTTGCATAGAAAGGGAAGGGCATAGAAGGCTTCTCCTTCCTAGAGTTGTAGGCAATCCTGCAGCCAAAGGCCGTGAGCCTTCTAGCGACCGCAGAGCCAATTTTTCCAAGCCCCACAAGCCCAACTCGCTTTCCTCCTAACTAAAATGAGAAAAACATGTTATGGTGGCATAAAGGTAGGCAAAAGAGAAGGTTCTTTCAAAATAAAAAAGGAGAGAAGCTAGGCTGCAGTGCTTTTTAAAGCTTTTAAATACCAGAAAAGGTAACTAATTACATCTAAAAACCATTTCTTTGTTTTCCCGACGAGGATATAAAACATTGGAATTAACTCAAAAAGTGTTCTGTTACTAGCCTAATCTTCTCAAAGTAGTTATCACCATTCAAATTTACATTATTGTCAACTTTCCTAAAGCAATGCAATTTCATTTTTAAACATCTCAATTACTTGGTGGCCATTTTCTTATTTCCTTCAAAAACCAACTCCTAAGTAACCTTTGAAATTACAAGTTTTACAACTATTCTAACTTCCCAAGGTCAAATAACTATTTCTATTTATATTTTTTTGGAGAATAGATCAAATAACTATTAGAAGCTTATGTTAGATCATGAAATAATCCGTAATAACTATAGTGCCCACATTATTGTAGAAAGTCTACTAGGAAATTATTTTGGATTTCCATAACATCAAATGTATGTTGTAGTTAAACAATCTTGGGATGTTTGGAAAGTGTGGTTAGAACTCAAACTTTTGAACTAAAAACTGTAACATGTGAAAGTTGTATCCTATAGTTTATTTTTTTTATCACTATAATATATGAGGACTTTACACTGTAGCAATCAAAAATTTTAATTATAACTGAATTTACCAAAACACCCTTCTAGTCCACCAATTTTGCTTTCTATTGGTTGATTGAATTCATGAAAAAGTTACAATTTTGTCTGCTAAAAGACATATCCCTTTCAGATCAAAAAAAGCCATTTCTCTTTCAGTCGCAGGACAACATTTGTTGCTCTCTTTCCCATCAATCATATTGGATTTTGACTTTTTGTAAGTCCAGTAACTAGATTATTGTAGTTAATTACTGCCTTAACCATCAATTCCTAAAACATAATTTGCCAATTCCTTGCTTGTCCCTTTTACTTGAATGATTGACTTTAAAAATAGTGGACTTAATTCCAACAAAATTGCTGAATTCAAACTTTTTATCTCAAATTTCCATTAATTAATGCAAGATTACTTATTTCAGTAGTTGCAAATTTTCAAGCTTTAGCAACGAAAGACTTGAGATCCCCCACAAAATTAGTCAATTCCATCAAAACAATCGCCAAATATCGAAACTCAAGATTTGACATTTAACCACAGAGAGAGAGGAAAAAAAAAAGAAGCTGACCTTAGATCCAAGCTGGAAATCTTTTCTGACCGGCCAAAGCCCGGACCGTACGTACCGATCGCCGGCTGAAACTCGTCGGAGAACGTCGATCAGAAGGGCGACGGCGTAGTCGGCGACGTCCTCGGTGAATGCATCGCCGGCGTTCGTGACGGCGACTCCGCGGCGGCAACATGCGCCGAGGTCAATGTGGTTGATGCCGACGGAGTTGGCGGCGACGAGCTCAAGAGAAGGGAGGAGACGGAGATGGTCGGCAGTGAAGGGGCAAGGGGGGAAGACGACGGCGGCGCGTGCGGAGGACGCGTGGAGGGAGAGGAAGTCGTGGAGAGGTTGCCGGTGGTCGTGGGGGTCGAGGAGGCGGAAATGGCGGCGCAGGAGGTTGGTGAGAGAAGGGAGGTCGAAGGAAGAAGGGCGGTGAATGAGGAGCAATGGGAGGTCGTCGTCATCCCTTTGGGAAGGGTTGAGAATGGAGTTGTGTTCGGCTGCCATGGAATTATATTTAGTAAAGAGAGTGCCTTCAAAAAAAAAAAAAAAAATGCAGTAACTTGTTAGATTAGACTCAAGAGTCAAGACAACAAAAGAGGGAAAGAAAACAACAAGAAGGAAGCAAACCAGAATCGAAAAATTAAAAAAAAAAATGAAATAAAATAAGAGTGACAAAAGGAAAGTGAGAGAAAATGCACCACATATAAAATGACTTCGAGGACGAGGATAGACGAGAAGAAGAAATAGCATCAAAGGATGAGACGACACAAAATGAGTTTTGAAAAAAAAATAAAAAAATGAGCTAGCGACAAGAAAATGAGTAAACGACATCAAAGGGGATCCTGGCACGGTGAAAATGGAAGAACGACGGGCGACAGCAAAATAAGAGAACGTTGAAACCAATACAGAATATAATAGTAACGAACAAACAAAGCGTAAAACACTATCATCGACATAAAATAGAGCATGAAAAACGACACTGGAGTGAATGCACGACATAAAATGAAACAGGAACAACGACAACAACTATGTCATCGACACTAATTAGAAAAACTAGTCAAACAAAAAAAAAAACTCTTCAGAAAAATAAATATAACGCCAGAAGCATGGCGACGAAAAAAAAGAGTAAACTAATTGAACGGCGGTAAAAGTAATAAAGAACATCGAAGGAGAAAACAAAACAAGGTAATGAGATCATATTTTATTTGTCACCATTTTTTTTTCTTACCAGCTGTTTGGCTGAGTAGTGAGAACTACAATTTTCACCACAAACTCAGTTATAAACAGTGTAAAGCTCTCACATGTTATAATAATAATAAAAAATTACTATAGTATAAAGCTCTTATTTGTTAAAATAAAAATGGTTCTAACCCACAGTTGCCACCACCATTCCAAATAAGTAGTAACCAACGTTTTCAGAGATAAAATGTAAGTGTACGGATCAAAATTAACCTCCACGAAAAAGATGTAAAGCTCACACACAATTAACCATCAGAAACGTGTTCTCTTATAATAGTTAAAGTTATTTAAGCTAATGAATTTCTAAAACCAATTAAAGATTTCCCTAAAAGTGTAGAGAAAGAAAGTGGATAATTGAAAATAAATCAAATAATTGCCAAGATTGTTTATCCAAAAAAAAATGTAGCTAGAAGATTAAGTGGAAAACATAACAGTTAAATAACAAAATATTAGTGAGATGGGTTTAAAAAAAACAGATGAATCACATTTGAGAAACAGAGGAAAAAAAGTACTTTGAAGGAGGAATATATATAAAAATAAATTAAAACCCAAGAAAATTTATAAATTAAAAAAAGATGAGCAGGTCACGCGGCTCCACTCGACACCAACAAAGAAACCACATCTCAAGACAAAAACGATCAAATACGATACAAACAAAATCAAAATGACTAGAACAATGACAAAAAAGAAAGCAATCAATCACATAAAAAAGCGGGTTGAAATAACGTGCTACAATACGAGTGGTCATTGAAATACAAAAATACATAATGGAAGTTAAAATGATGTCGACTTCCACTAGGTGGATATATTATTATTGAAAAGATCACCAATGTTGATAGGATACAATGTTCCTCTATTCCATAGCTAAGCCGTTGACTTTGGATCTTGCTGGACCGGCGACACCAAGGGCTCATCTGCAAAGAAAGCCTTTAAGTTGGCCAAGACAATCTGGTCTAAGGATTCATTGGATTCTGTGGTTAAGACAGCAATGTGTGGAGAAAGTACAACGTTGTCCAAATCAAATAGCTCTCTGGGCACATTAGGCTCCTCCTCAAACACATCAAGACCAGCACCACCAATTTCTCCTTGCGTCAGAAACCGAACCAATTCTTGCTCGTCGACAAGAGCGCCGCGCCCCACGTTGATTAGAACTCCGTCCTTTCCGAGCGCCTTCATTACGTCTCTATTGATCATGTGGTGAGTTTTGGCCGTCAACGAACAACAGACCACAAGAACATCACTTTCAGAGGCGAGATCGCAGACATTTTCGTAGAAAGGGAATGGTACAGATGGCTTCTGCTTCCTAGAGTTGTAGGCAATGCTGCAGCCGAAGGCCGTGAGTCTTTTAGCGACTTCTAAGCCAATTTTTCCGAGCCCCACAATCCCAACTCGCTTACCTCCTAACTGAAATCAGAAGAACAAATTGTGTTAGCTCAAAGCTAGGCAAAAGAGAAGGTTCTTAGAAAAGAAGAAAGGGTAGGGTTCTGAAAGGTGGCAAATAATAGAAAACTAAGACCACATTTCTTGACAAATGTTAATGCCAATGTTATATTTTGACAAAAAAAATGTGAAAACAGTATATCTGACAATGCTATGTTGATTTATGCATCAATGCATTATACTATTTTTAATAGTTTATTTACATTTTTATCATAATCAGTGAGTTATAAAAATTGTAAAAATAAGCTTTTAATTTTAGAACAATTTGAAAATTCCAATGTTATAATGGAAAATAAAAAATTAAGTATATCAATTAATAGTAATTAAATGTCAAATTTTAATATATATTATATTTAATGTCAAATTTTCCACCAAATATACCAACAGCCTAAGTTAAATTTATCACCACAAATAGTATTTATATTAGAGACTAATATTCCTGCTCAAATGCTAAAACTTAACATTGGCACACTAATTTACCACTAAATTAAATATGGTCTAACACCACTGAATTAAATATGGTCTAACTAGTTATATCGGTAAAGCTGATATCCTTTCTTTGATATCTCGCTGAGGGTGTAAAATACCTGAACTAACTCGAGAAATGTTCTGTTACTCACTTATCTTGTCAATTGTTCTTCTCTTCCTTTTGTTTTATTTCCTGAGTCTCAATCGAAAGAAAGACCGAGGGGATCGAGTACGCATTATAATCTAGTCTGTTAAAAATCCATTTCATTCTGTTGGGGTTACTTTACAGAAACAAAATCCAAAATGAGAAACTCAGGATTTAACGTGCAATCACAAATTTGGAAAAACTGACCTTAGATCCAAACTGGAACTCTCCTCTCACCGGCCACAGCCCCGACCGTACATAGCGATCGCCGGCCGAAACTCGCAGGAGAACACCGATGAGGAGGGCGACGGCGTAGTCGGCGGTGTCCTCTGTGAATGCGTCGCCGGCGTTGGTGACGGCGACTCCGCGGCGGCGACAGGCGGCGACGTCGATGTGATCGGTGCCAGCGGTGGCGGCGGCGACGAGCTTGAGAGAAGGGAGGAGGCGGAGGTAGTCGGCTGTGAAAGGTCGGAGGCCGATAACGACGGCGGCGCGTGCAGAGCACGCGTGGAGGGAGAGGAAGTTGTGGAGAGGTTGGCAGTGGAGGTTGGGGTCGAGGAGGCGGAAATGGCGGCGGAGGAGGTGGGTGAGAGTAGGGCGGTTGAAGGAAGAAGAGCGGTGAATGAGGAGCAATGGAAGGTCGTCATCCGTTTGTTCCGCCGCCATGGAAGTACATTTACTAGATGCTTTAAGGTTTTTGTTCTGTTTATGAATGATAGTGGTTCCTGCTAACTTGTGGCATCAACTTGTAATAAAATATTATAAAACTGAAGACGACAAGAAAGTAGGACACTTGACACCGGAGTTGGCAATGCTTGCGCGATAAAGTGAAATCGACAATAACGATTTGAAACGACAATGAGAATTAAACGACACTTGCATGTGAGAACGACAATAGCTGGAATAAACGACTGCAAAAGTAGGCGGGCGACAGGCAGGGAAGTAAACTGCACCGAAACCTTGAGAACCAAATAACAAAAGAACAATAAAGGACAAATGGTCCGGAAATTATCACAATTAGTGATTGCCAAAATTTTCTAAACAAAGTTGGCAAATCATAACTTTTTTTAACAAGATTGCAGCAGAAAATAGTTGACTTAGTCATAATTTTTTTTTGAATGGACCCCTTGAACTTGTAATGAGCTACTTATCATGGCTAATGTGCTTGGCTAATTCTGCTTTGTATTTTTTGGAGGCCATTTTGCCTTCTGAGATTGTAGAATAAACTCCCATTTTACAAGCACAAAAAAAAATTTACCTGATTATAGCTCCCAAAAAATTCTCCAATCAGATTCCTTAAAAAATTTGCTAACGAGGAGAGAAGAAGAGGAAAAGGACATAAAAAAAAAAATTATATCTCAGTAAAAAATGAACTCAATAATGAGGAACGATAAGAAAAACGTATCAAACGATAAAACGACCCGAAATGAGTAAAAGATCAAATGAGTGACCAACATCGAAGTAGACAATGCTTGTGCAATGGAGTGAAATCGACAACAATAATTGAAAACGACAATAAAAACTAAACGAAAGTAAGATGAGTAGACGACATCAAAGAATAACGTGGAACAGCAAAAGCAAACGACACTAAATAATTAAACGACATTATAATTAGTAAACGACAAGAAAAGAGTAAACAACGGCAAAAGAGAAAATGTAGCACAGTGAAAGGAGAAATATATGAGGAGTGACAACAAATGAATTATATATACTAATTACTGAATATATACCACAAAAAATTAAGCAGACAACGAAAAATAATTTCAACAAAAAGAAAGAAAAAAAAAACGACTTCAAGGGAGAAAGTGATACTAAAAGGAGTTAATTCAACAAGAAAAGAATTAAATGAAAAAAGTTAAAAAATGACATCTTCTAATTTTCAGCTCGAAAATTACTCTTTTATTCTCTAAAGTCTGCTGTCATCCGTTCAAAAAGCACGCCGTCTTCATAAGTAGCTGTCGTTTACTAAAAGGCTGACTTGCTGTTTTCGAGAACGTCGTCGTTGGAGTATAACACGACGTGAACTATATGTTCCTTTTCCTTTCAAATTGTTATCCTTTTTTTTTTTTAAAATGGTATATGTCGTATTTGCTGCTTTTAGGATGAAAAACTCCTGCTGTACTTATACGATATCTTGAGAATCTGATGTCGTTTAACAAAAACATACACACATACATATATATATATATATGTATGTATGTATAGTGCTTGCTTGAGATATTTTTGTGGTTTAACAACGATTACTGATATATTTTATTAAAAAAAATGGAAAAGAATAATAAGGAAAGGAAAAACGAAATCTATTATATAGGTATGAGAACTTAGTATCGTAGAAACATCTATGTTCATGATGAGAAAAAACAAAAATAGAAAATGTAAAACATATGGATACATCTGTCATATGCATATATACAATACAACTATGCATATATACAATACAACTTTGGCATATTCTGTATAATGGAGTTTCTGTAACTAAAAGCTGTAATGGCATGCGCAATGCAGTGATATGTGTGCCAAGAGGCTCATTTACGCGCGTACAGTTGTTTTCATAATTAGTACTACATTAGTTTGTGTCAAGAATTGGATAAGCTAATTCTAATACTTCAGAGAGCAAATAAAAAAATTGCGTAAAAATATTATGAGAGAATTCTCGCTTCTCTTACTATCTCTGTGTAAGCTAATAATATTGAGCATCACAAGCACAACAAAAGTGCAAATATTGCATGCTGCTACTTCCGTAATGTTCCAGGGGTCAGCGAATAACTGATGTATAATCTAAACTGCCTCACCTAGCTAGCTTGATGAGAGTGGTATTCTAGCTCATTCTTCCTACTTATATATTAATCCAGCATAGGTGAAGCTACACACCAACTAGGATAGGCGGACGTCCTCTTGAACTATTTTTCTTTCAATATTGTATATAAAATTTTGTAAAAATTATATTCTATCATCTTGAAGTTCTATATCTTCTTTATTTAAATTTTCTTGACAATGTTACTATGCATGTCACCCCCTCTTGACTAATTTTTTTGGCTGCACTTCTAAACACAGCCCCACATTTTCGTATCATAAAATTACTGTAGCCAATTTCACTTGAGCATTCTACTGGGGATCATCACGTAAGAGAAAAGTGAAGCAATTTAATACGGATATATGGTTGAATATCAAGAATTATGACACTTTGCATTTCCCTTGTACACATACATGTATCAAGTAAGCATGTGTCGTTAAGAATTACACGCCTTAAGTTTATAACATTGAGAGTAACAAAATTGCATACTAAAATCAAACAAACAAAAACAAACAAAATTTAGAGTGACTCTATCATAATGTGAGAGTTATATGTCCATTTTTAGCCACTAACTAGTTTAGATGAAAAAATCTCACACTTCACAATTTATGTTTTTTCTCTCTTTTAGATGGATCCACATATTGCCTATGCATAAGGTCGATCATCATGAATTGGTAGTTACAGGATCAGTTAGATTAATTAACAGCCTTCTCATATTTGTGTGATTAATACTTGATGCACATGAGAATAAATAATTAAATAAATTGAAACTTGGGAAGGAAATTAAGCAGTACACATAGTTATGCTGGCTAGAAAAACACAAAGGAAGCATAAAGTACTATGATTAACATCATCATGAGAACCTAGCTAGCTGCCAGCAATCCATTATCAACTAAAAGCCTTTCAAGATATATATAAAATCATACCAGCTGATTCATAAAACAGGTCATATGATCGTGTTACAATATCTTTTTGTTACAAAACACACACACACACACACACACATGGTACTTCACTAATGTCAAAGAAGGAACGTAAAATGAAAGTTAATATAAATTGTCCAAAACCAGATATCAGATGAAAATACACACACACACACACACAAAGAACAAATAGATAAAAACACGAGAAAGGATATCAAAGTCGCCTTTTTAGTAATTAGATTAGATGATCAAGCAAGATCAAAAAGAGACACTTCGAATCACATGTGCTTCTAAGTGAGTATATATACTTTTCATGGATTTTGTTAAAGGGCCGGTCATTTTCTATGTAATTGACAAGTATTTGCGTGTCATTCGCTTTAAACTAACAGAATCTATGGATGGATCTTATATCAAGCACGAAAAGAAACTCAAAATACATGATCAGCCACTATCAACAAAACTCAAAATTATTCACATAACATATAACTTAATTCATATTACCTTCTCTATAATTCGAAAATCAAACCCTGGAAAAAAAATTGAAATTCAAGATAATCACCAAACTATATAACAATATTTCAAATATACTGCAGGATATTGCATGATGGTATAAAATCATTGCCGGAACTAGGTGATATTTAAGCTTAAGCTCTTTGTTTATGTACATCAAGTCAAAATGACTTTCTAGACCTTTGAAAAAGTAATATTCCTGCATTAGTACCAACCATTAGCATTCCAGTATTCGGAACCAGGAAGGACTAAAACAAAATATACCCCACATCTACAAACACATGTACACAATTTTAATCGATCTTGATTTGGTCGGTTCCATGCATCATCAACATTCAGATCAATGTTATTTTATTAAGTTCTTCAATTTCTTTTCTAGCTCAGGAAGATCCATGCTTCTCTCGCCACCCACAGCCTGTAATTACACGCACGCAGACTCTCATTAACAATATCCTTACTTCAAGCTCATAGTATATATGTAGTGTTTATGTTGAAAATTGATCATAATGACAAACAACAAGATTGGTCACTTAACAATGAGATTATCCCTTTTATTGTTGACTCAAGAATCATTAAGAATTTCTGAACTCTGGAGATTTATTCAATTCTTGAGTCTAATTAATTAAGTGACCAATCGTCGATACAAACATATATATATATATAAATAGAGAGAGAGAGAGAGAGAGGACACACACATATGCATTCTTATCAAACAGACAATTATTTTATCTAATGACCATACCAATTAAAAGAAAATATTACCTCAGATTTAATGGTGTGAAGAAATCTTTCGTTAACTTTAGCTGAAACGCAGTTGACAACGTTAAGCCCTTCGGCGACGAGAACTCGAAGGACTCTCGCTAGAGGAAGCCCTTGTTTAATTGCCGTGTTTACCACAACTTCAACGCCTCCTCTACAATGTCTCACACTAATTGTGGTTTTCAAGGTATTATAATCTCGTTTTGAGTTTTGACCAATATTATCAGATATTGCAATATTGTTATTATTAGCACTACTATTGGCGCTGGGAGAGGATATTGAATCCGAGAACTTTCTCAACTCATCTCTTTTTTCACTCAACTCTTGTATCTTCTTTTGCAAGTCTTTTATGTGATTTGTTGCTCCATGCATTTGATCGGATATAGACCTTTTTCCCTGAAAGTTACCAACGTTATTATTATAATTAAGCGGAAAAAACATGTTAATTAGTAGATCAACTAAAAGAATTATTCACTTGAAAATTGATCAGGGAAAGCACTAATTATGTTTTACCTTAAGATATTCAAGAGGGATTAGAGACCGTAGGGATGCATAAAGGGCACCCATGTCTTGCCTTCTTTGCCGCTCCATATCTCTATGTATGAGTTTCTTCTTTTTGTCATCATTAGGGTTTTGGTGATGGTCATGATGACGGTGATTACCTTTTTCGCCGAAAGCAACGGAGGATTGTCTCCGGTGCTTGTGAGTAAGAACATGGTCGTCCTGAGAAGGCGTCGGCGGGTGAACTTGATCATGATCGTCTTTGATTTGATCATGGTGATGGTATTGATAATCATGTTGATCTAACTTGCAAGGAAAAGTGGAAATAAGTTGGAAAAGCTCTTGATCTGTGGCTAGGTCAAATTGGAACATGGAAGGAATGAAGTCCATGTTTTGATATTGCTCCAAATGAAATCTTTTCTGTTTCTCTCTCTCTCTCGATGTTCTAGTCCATGACCCCCCTTTTCGATCCCTGAAAGTGGAAGTCCAGATAGGGATATGCTTATAATTATTTGGGCATAAAAATCTTTTATGGGGCCGAAGGGTCCAAGATTTTGTTGTTGTTTGTTGATTTATTGTCAAGGTGATATCAGGACTGACCTCACCCTAACTAGAGAGCTAGAATAGTTACTCCTAATTAAAAAAAAAAAAACACGCACACACACACATACACACAAAAAACAAAAACAAAAACAGAAGAAAAAAAAAAAAAGCAAAAACAAAAACACTGTACATTTGGACGGCGGGGAAAGGACGCACTACATTCACACGTGAGAAACTATTAAGGGTGGAATTAAGGGCTAGTTTAATCTACACATTGTAAATGTGGGATCTTTAAGTACTTTTGGGGGGGGGGGGGGGGGGGGGGGGGGGTTGGGGGGTGGGTGGATAAGAGGAAGGGGAGGGAAGGAAATTTAGGAAAGAAAGAAAGAAGAGGTTAGGTATAATTAATGCTGAAACAGTCTATTTATAGCGAAGGGTTAAAATTCTCGGCCTTATGATTTAT
This sequence comes from Artocarpus heterophyllus, assembly GCA_025403435.1. Taxonomy (NCBI): domain Eukaryota; kingdom Viridiplantae; phylum Streptophyta; class Magnoliopsida; order Rosales; family Moraceae; genus Artocarpus; species Artocarpus heterophyllus. The sequence goes on from CM046343.1 coordinate 32,985,868, forward strand.
TGTGTTTTTTAATCTTGACTAAATTCCAACAAGGTTTAAATTGATATAAGTTCTGGTGGGACAAAGTCGTATATTAAGTTTTCAAGACGCTTCAACATTTGTCCACATGTTGTTGAATTCTGCATATATATATATATATATATATATATATATTGGTAGAATCACAAAATTACTGAGCTAATTAAGACTATTAAAATAAGCTTGCTACCAAAAAAGAATAAAAAAAGAACATGATCAAGAAGATCTCCATATAAAAAAGGAAGAATCATTTTTGTTGCAGAAGTGGCTGTATCTTTATATTATGGATTTTTATTCTATATATATGTCAAGAAAAGGACAAAACATTCAAATTATAAGTTTCTTTCGATCGAAGATATTGTGCAAACTCATGTCTAATTTTTAATTTTGTATGATAATAATATAAGGTAACAGGATTAGGTTTTTGATTATGGGGTCGGACCAAAGATCATATTTATTATGAGCATATAGATGATGATCACTAAATGTGGATTTGGAAGTCCTACTTCATCCCCGTCTGCATGGCATGACAACCTGTAAAATATTGCCACTTTTATCTGTAATCAAATATGATAGATAGTGTTGAGGATAAGGTCAGCGTCACCACCGAGGACCTTAACTTTAGTGGTCGACTAACAAGCTCGGCAGATCCCCAGGAAGCTTGCTATCGGCCCCCAACGCTTTATACCTCTTCCCGAGGTGCCCCTCAGGCATCTAGGGCCTCGACCCAAGAAGGCTGCCACCTCGGGATGAACGGTAGCTCGGGTCGGACCAACATTACTCATAAATAGACCACTACTCGCCACTATAGGCCAACATAAGGCAGATACATCGCCGTCCGATAGAGTCCAATCCATTGGGCGATGGGCGCGATACTTGTTACCTACTGCCTGACACACCTTGATGTGACACTGGGGTGGTGGGCAAAACACACCTTACATCTGATCCAAATGGTGGCCTATAAATAGGATGTATTTATGGCATTCTAGAGAGAGACTTCTTCTTCACACCTAACTAGCTGCCGACCTCTGCCGAGCAATACATGCCTTGAGCATCGGAGAGCCCTTGTCTATTGACTAACCCCTCTATCTTTTTCGAAGCATCCCTCTTGCAGGTGTGCACTTCTGGGCAGAGGCGAGCCCAAGGAGAGGTCAGACCGTGCGCAGCCGCACGTGGGTGTTGATCCGACGCTGGACAACGGTAAGCATAAACATTTTGGCGCTAGAAGGAGGGCACCTACGCCTTCATCCGAACTTAAGTTACATCACCTCTGACTACCTAGATGACGACTCGAGGTAACGCCAGAGATGACATAGCCCGACAAGAGGTGTCGGGCGATGCGAGAAATAGGCAACCAGCCACAGGCCAGCCTAGGGGCCGTCCTCGGACCGCGAGATCCCGGTCCGGGGGGCAAGGAAGCACAGCGAGGGTAGAGCCAGTGGATGCCCCAGCCGCCCAAGATCCGATCCGGGAGCTTACAGACGTGGTCCGGATCCTGACCCAACAGCTCGCGCAGCAGGCCCAGCGTCAAGCCGCACCAGCCCTGCCGCCCCAAGCCCAGGTTGACCAGGCTGGGGGTCGGATAGAGCGAAGTGCAGCCAACCTTGAAGAAGCCCAATCCAAGCAGTCGGCAGGATCTACCAGAGGAATCCCAGCTGATAATAGGATAGTTTAGGAACGCCGTCTTGGGCGCCAAGCGGCCCGTGCCCCCTCACCACAAGGTTCCTGAGCCTCGATATTTGACCGGCTCGGGTCTCAGGGAGTAAACAGAAACTGTCACGCTGGAGCTGGAGGCCGTGTTGAGGGCGGAGCACCCTACAGGGTCGAATTGCCTGAAGACACCAATAGCCACCTGTTTCAGGCACTGCAGCGACAAATCGACGAGATCCGAAATTGTAGATTTGGTCTAGATGAGACAGGAGCTTAGGACCCACCTTTTCTAGATAACATAATGCGGGCGCCCATGCCGCCAAAGTTCAAGGTCCTGCAAATCAAGTCTTATGATGGGACCACAGATGCTGATGAGCATGTCGAACTCTTTCGGGGACACATGCTACTATAGAACGCCAGCGACGTGGCGATGTGCAAAGGCTTCTCACTCACTCTTACAGGCCCCGCTCGGCAGTGGTTTCGACGACTTGAGCCCGGATCAATTTCTTCTTTTCGGCATCTGGCCGATGCCTTCTCTTCGGCATTTTCCACCACCAAAACGCAGAGGAAAGAGATAACATGCCTGTATGCTGTTAAGCAGGGAGACGGCAGCGTCAGGGATTACATTAACCGGTTCACCCGAGCAGCTCTTGAGGTCAAGCACATCGAAGACGAGACCCTAAAGCACATTTTTGTAGGGGGTCTTCGAGACGAAAAGCTGACCTGGTCCTTGGCCTTTGAGCAGCCGAGCACGTTTTTCCAAATGCTCGGGTATGCCCAAAGACACGCGGACGCTGCCGAATACATGAAAAGCCGACGGGAAGAGGCTGGCCCGAGCGGAATAAAGAAGGATAAGAAGCAGAAAAGGCACCAGAGCAGAGCAGTGCCGAGCATGCCAAGAAGCAGAAGAAAGAGAAATTCGAGAAGCCAAAGGGGCTGACCAGCAAGTTTCAAAGCTACACACCATTGGTGGCAACCATCGACGAGGTGCTCGCCCAGGTTAGTGGCAAAAATTTGCTAACACCACCGCCCAAGCTCCAAGGGAGTAGGGTGAAGCAGAATCAGTCGAAGTTTTGCGAGTTCTATAAGGACGTGGGGCATACTACTCGGGAATGCATCCAGTTGAAGGACCAGATAGAAAGACTGATCCAAGAAGGTCTTTTACAGGAATTTGTAGAGCGGGTTATAACCCCAAGGTCTGTTTTTGGAAGGAACAATTCGTTGGGTTGAGACGTACAGAACCGACCCGGGACCGACGATGGGAACACCTTGGATCCCTCGAATATTGTCCACATGATATTCGGTGGGCCTGTTACCGGGGACACGTTGAGTGGGCGGTGATCTTACGTCAGAAAAGCTCGACGGATTGAGCGGGGTGAATTCATGAACATGTCTGAGCACATCAATAATATATGCTGTCAAGAAGACACCCCGATCACTTTCACCGAGGAGGAAGCGGATCGATTGATGCACCCCCACAACGATGCCTTGGTATGTGAACTGCCCATCGCCAACAATGTAGTGCGGCGTGTCTTAATCGACAACGACAGTTTGGCAGACATCCTCTTCAAACAGGCCTTTGACAGACTGAAGATAAGCAATGCCCCCTTGGTCCCAGTCTAGACCCCGCTTTACGGCTTTGCTGGGGAATGTGTCCGAGCAACCGGGAAAGTCAGTTTACCAGTAACTTTCGGAGAAGGAGCCGCTAGGATCACTCGGGTAGTCGACTTTTTAGTTGTCGACAAACCCTCCCAGTACAATATCATCATCGGCCGGCCGACGCTGAATGGCTTGAAGGCCATTGTTTCAACATACCATCTGGCCATGAAATTCCTGACCGACGGCGGCGTTGGAGTGATACGCTCATCCTAGGCGGACTCCCAGACTTGTTACGCTAGTGCTGTTCGAGCAGCCTCAGCCCTGCAACATGGCGTCCTAGCCGTCTATTCGGTCGATGAGACCGATCTCGCAACCGACCCGGCGCCAAAGATGTTGGCAGACCTGGACCCCAGATTGCACGAGGAAGAGGTAAGGGCCACTCCGGTCGAAGACTTAGTGCTATTCTCCCTAGACCCTAAAAGGCCTGAATGCACAGTCCAACTCGGATCACAGCTGCGACCTGAGATCCGGGCCGACCTGGAATGCCTTCTTTTCGAATATCGTGATGTTTTCACATGGTCCCATGAGGACATGCCCGGCATTGATCCGAGCATTATCAGCCATCAGCTCAACGTCCAACCTGGCCATTAGCCGGTGATACAAAAACGAAGGGCCTTTAACCCGGAGAGATATGCTGCAATCAACGATGAAGTCCAGAAACTCCTCAAGGCTGGATTCATTAGAGAGGTCAAATACCCAGAATGGTTAGCGAATGTTGTCCTCGTCAAGAAGGCAAAAAGTAAATGACGGGTCTGCATTGACTACACAGATCTTAACAAGGCCTGCCCAAAGGACTGCTTCCCACTTCCTCGGATAGACCAGCTCGTCGATGCCATGGCCAGCCACGAGCTTCTAAGTTTTATAGATGCATACTCTAGGTATAATCAGATAAGGATGGCCGAGGAAGACCAAGTCAAAACTTCCTTCGTTATCGACCAGGGCCTATACTATTATGTCGTGATGCCATTTGGCCTAAAGAACGCCGGGGCTACTTACAAACGCCTCGTCAATAAGATGTTTGCTCGGCTGATTGGGAAAACTATGGAGGTCTACGTGGACGACATGTTAGTAAAATCTGTCAAAGCGAAAGACCACATGGCCAACGTCCGAGCTAGCTTCGACATTCTCTAGGAATATGGGATGAAACTCAACCCGACGAAATGCGCCTTCGGCGTCAGCTCAGGCAAATTCCTTGGATTTTTGGTCAATCAATGAGGAATCAAGGTCAACCCGATGAAAGCCCAAGCAATTATCGACATGCATTCTCCTCGGACTGTGAATGACGTACAACGGCTCATTGGCATGGTAGCTGCCCTATCAAGGTTTGTCTCCTGGGCTACCGACAAGTGTCACCCTTTTTTCAAGGCACTTAAGGGAAGGTTTGAGTGGAGCAGGGAGTGTGAAGAAGCCTTTCAAAGCTTAAAGACTTACCTGGCTACGCCCCCGCTCCTGTCCAAACCTCTGCCCGGCGAAGCTTTAACCGCCTATTTAGCCGTGTCAGAGAAAGCTATTAGCTCGGTCTTGGTCCGAGACGAAGACGGGATCCAAAGACCCGTTTATTATACCAGCCATGCATTCCAGGGTGCCGAGGAGCGGTACCCACCACTGGAGAAGCTGGCTTTCGCCTTAATAACATCGGTCCGGAAGTTGCGACCATATTACTAAGGCCATACCATTAAGGTCTCGACCAAGTTCCCTCTCCGGTAGGATTTCCAGAGCCTGAAGATATCGGGTTGAATGGCCAAGTGGTCGGTTGAGCTAGGCCAATACGATGTGCATTTCGTGCCGAGAACGATAATAAAAGCTCAAGTCCTGGCGGATTTCATTGTCGAATTCACGGAGGCCGGCAAGGCGACTCCACAAGTTAAGAAGTTGCCCATTGAAGAGCCCGATACAGCTGGCTGCAGTGAACAAGGCCTTTCACAGGAGCCAGACTGGAAACTGCACGCCGACGGCTCTACCTACGTCGACGGATCAGGGGCCGGGCTGATTTTAACAAGCCCAGACGGGTACAAGGTCATCTATGCCCTCTGGTTCAACTTCAAGGCCTCTAACAACGAGGCGGAGTACGAAACTCTGCTGGCCAGACTTCGAATCGCCCGAGATCTCGGCGTCAACCACCTCACCATCTACAGTGACTCAATGCTGGTGGTGCAGCAGGTCACCGGAGGATTTTAGGCCTGAGCAGACTCGATGGCGACATATTTAAAGGAAGCAAAACAACTGCTTGGACAATTTAAGTCCTATTCTTTTAAGTAGATCCCCCGGTCGAAAAACACAGAAGCCGATGTCCTAGCCCGACTAGCTTCTGGATTGGGTGGAAGTGACTTGACGTCGGTCCCCATCGAAAGACTATCCGAACCAAGCATAGTCAAAGAGGTCATGAGCCTGGCCGAGGAGCCGAGAAGTACTTGGATGGACCCGATCATCCGATACCTGACCACAGCCGAGTTGCCCGACGACCAAAAGGAAGCATGTCGGGTACGTAATGGCTCGGCCTAGTATTGGATGATTTGTGAGAAGTTATACCGACGAGGCTACACTACGCCATGCTTAAGATGCTTGGACCCCAAGGAGGCCGAGTATTTGATGAGCAAGATCCACGAAGGCCTATGCGACAATCATTCCTGAGGACGCTCCTTGGCCCAAAAATGCCTCCAGCAGGGATACTACTAGCCTACCATGCAGCAAGACTGCGGGAACTTTGCTCGAAAATGCCTCAAATAACAGTATGCTAGAATTTTCAGCTCCCACGCCGAGCCCATCAATCCAGTAACCTCGGCATGGCCATTCGCAAAGTGGGCCATCTACTTGATCGGACCCCTCCTAATGGCCAGATCGTAATTCAGGTACTGCATCGTGGCAATTGACTATCTTACGAAGTGGATCGAGTTGAACCCTGTACCAACATGACCGAAGCCAAGTGTACCCACTTCGTGTGGAAGAACATCATTTGCCGGTTCGGGATCCCGCACACTATTGTGACCGACAACGCTAAACAGTTTGAATCCTCGGGTCTACGTTGTCTATGCGAGAAGCTCGACATTAAGAAAGTCTTGTCCTCCCTGAGCTATCCGCAGAGTAACGGCCAGGTTGAGGCCGTCAACAAGACAATCAAAGATAACCTGAAGAAAAAACTCGAGGGGCTTAAGGGTGCGTGGATTGATGAACTACCCCACGTGCTCTGGGCATACCAAACAACTACCCGAATAGCGATCGACGAAACATCATTTTCCCTCGTTTATGGGGCAGAGGCTGTCATTCCAACCGAAGTGGGATTACCGAGCTTTAGAGTTGAACAGTATGAGGAGACTTTGAACGCGGAGCTGATGATGGCCGAGCTCGACCTGCTGGAGGAAAAAAGAAACCGAGCAGCGATTCGTAACGTAGCTCAAAATCAAGTGGTAGCTCGGTATTACAATAAAAGGGTTCAGCCTAGAAGCTTTAAGGTTGGTGACTTGGTGTTGAAGAAAGTCACAGTTCAACAACCCAGCCTCGGGTCCTTTGGTCCGAAGTGGGAAGATCCGTTTAAAGTTGAAGACGTCGTACGACCAGGCACGTACAGGTTGACCGACATGGAGGGGAATCAACTCGGACATCCATGGAATGCCGAGCTCTTAAAAAGATTCTATTGTTAAAATTCAAAGCCAGACTCCTTTTTGACCTCTGGCCACAATTCTTTTGTAACTAGACCTGCTAAACAGGGCTAGAAAAATCCATGTACATATCACATTAATAGAGTACAACTTTCCTAATATCATTCCGCCTGAGTAATGTGTTTAAAGGAAAAGTGAATCCAAGATGTCACAACTCTAGCTCGGAGGACAAGACAATAACTCCCACCAAGGGAGAGTCATCCTTATTAAACCGGGCTGGGGGCTGGTCGGTATACCAACCATAGGTCTGTCGTCGTACAGAAAACCCTTTAAGTTGCTTGGTACAGTGTTGTGCCCGACGAGTCCTATACTTGTAAAGCTTCTTTAAAGCTTAAGCAAGTCTAAGGGGGCAACAGGGTAAGGGTGGTCATACACGCTATGCTTTACCCGACCGAGATTAGAAACCTAAACCTGCTTGGATTAATCAACCAAGCAGAGAAGGACAACTACTCGGATTAACTGAGAATAGAGGTGCTATTCACTTCTGCTCGGACAACTCGACACCGAGCCGAGATTGAAACTTACATGCTTGGATTAACTGAGTGGGCAAGGTAAACTCGAGCCAACTCTATGGCTGTCGAGATAGCTGGTTCCCAACTCTGGATCCTCCCCGAAAAGCACCTAACTTAGACATAAGGGTGGCAATTCGGGTCCACAGGTCGAGTTCGGGTAGGGTTGAGCCCTTATATAAACAGCCAACACGTCAACCCGAACCCGACCCATGACCCGAAGGGTCAAAAAAACCCCAACCTGGATACGACCTGATGTGTAGACGGGTTGACCCGACCCGACCCGCGTAACCTGCCAATATACTACTTTGTACATGTTCATGTTGACATGACACACTGACCCGCTAAACCCGATAGACATGTAACACGATAGACTCAACAATAAGCCTATAAAATAAACAATAACCCAACAAAACAAAACCATCAAAAAAGTTAACAAAACTTTGTATAAGTTTAACAAAAACAAATATGCTAGAAGTAGGGCCGGTAATTTGGGTCACGACCCGATGACACGACATGAACCCGACACAAAAAATACGGGTTAGGGTTGGAAAAATAGGCCTCAGGTTGGAATTGGGTCGAACCCGTCTGACCCGCACAAAAAATGGGTTGGGTTTGGGTCAACCCGAATCAACACGAAATCAACCCGAAATAACCCGCCAAAAATGTGTCGAAATAAGGTTGACCTAAAAATTAACCTGAAAATTGTTAATCAACCCGTGTAATCCAAATTAAACTCGTGTGACCTTAATGTAACCCATATAACCTGAAATTAATTTTAATGTGTCAACTTAGTCTAACATTTGTTGTATATCTAACTTGACATGATTCTAACTTCTAGCATATTTGTTTTTTGTTAGACTTATACAAAGTTTTGTTAACTTTTTTGATGGTTTTGTTTTGTTGGGTTATTGTTTATTTTATAGGCTTATTGTTGAGTCTATCGTGTTGCAGGTCTATCGGGTTTAGCGAGTCAGTGTGTCGTGTCAACACGAACATGTACAAAGTAGTATATTGACAGGTTGCACGGTCGGGTCGGGTCAACCCGTCTACACATCAGGTCGTGTCCGGGTTGGGGTTTTTTTTGAGCCTTCGGGTCACGGGTCGGGTTCGGGTTGACGTGTTGGCTGTTTATATAAGGGCTCAACCCTACCCGAACCCGACCCGTGGACCCGAATTGCCACCCTTAGCTAGAAGTTAGAATCATGTCAAGTTAGATATACAATAAATGTTAGACTAATTTGACACATTAAAATTAATTTCAGGTTATATGGGTTATATTAAGGTCACACGAGTTTAATTTGGATTACACGGGTTGATTAACAATTTTCAGGTTAATTTTCAGGTCAACCTTATTTCGACACATTTTTGGCAGGTTATTTTGGGTTGATTTCGTGTTGATTCGGGTTGACCCAAACCTAACCTGTTTTTTGTGCGCGTTAGACGGGTTCGACCCAATTCTAACCCGAGGCCTATTTTTTCAACCCTAACCCATATTTTTTGTGTCGGGTTCATGTCGTGTCATCGGGTCGTGACCAAATTGTCAGCCCTACTTAGACAATAACGGCTACATGACACTAGACGACAGTAACCGGATGCCCAAAGAATACCTCGCATAGAGGTGCACCTAAAGCTAAGACTGTTAACCCGAGGACGCTCGCACTTGGAAATAATGTGGAATGTAAAGCAAACAAAACTACACGCAAGAATCCAATAGGAGCAAAACGGGAAGTCTTTATTTATTAGGGAGGTACAAGGAAACTGGGCACCTCCCGAGCCCGAGTACAAAAAATAAAATAAAATACAAGTTTAATCGGCCTGGGTCTCGCCCCCAGCCGCGTCCTCACCTCTGCCCCTTACGGTGCTCTATTCATCTCCATCGTCATCACCGTCTACCACGACTACCTCGTCCTCTTCACCCCGCTGTTGCTCGGCATCCTCTTGGTCGGCCTCAACGATCACCGACCAGTCGAATCCTGCTGCCTCGAGGTGCTTCTCGATCAGGTACTCGTGAAGGTCTGTCATGCCGTGGTAGTAGAGGTGGGCATACTTCGGGGATATTTTAAATTCTTCGATCGCACCGGCCAGGCGATCAGGGAGCTCGGCAACAAGATGCTGGTGCTCCGCTCGCAGGGTTGTGAGCCGCCCCTCAAGCTGTGCAGCTCTATCTGCCGCCTCTCTGAGCAGCCTCGCTGCCTCCTAGGCCTCGACCTTAGCCTTCCGAGCTTCCTCCTCGAGTCGTGAGAGGGATTCCTTCGCTCGATCCAGCTCAATGCTCTTATCATTGAGCTTCTTGTCGAAATCCTACATCCGGAGGAAGGTCTTCTTGTGCATCTCCTTCTCTTTGTGGACCTCCTTGATCCCGGTGGAGTGCACCATATGCAGAACGGGGCTCACCTACAAGCAGAGGAGTCAGTCCTCGGCAACATGGTAAAAGAATCCGACTATTGGTAAGCTCGAATACTTACAGAGGCGATGGCTCGGAAGGCCGTGTTGTAGAGACTCTAGAAGTCCTCTTCTCGGATGTTCCTGAAGAAATCATCCTGAGGAACTGCATCTCCGAGGCGCTCCAGAACGACGCCTCGGTAGTTCGGACGCCTTCTCTGCACGTCCTCGGACGAGCCTCTGGCAGCCTCGCCTGCTGGAGTGCCCTCTGGTGAGGCTCTGGTCGGTTGTGGCGGAGGTGGCGGGACTGAAGTGGAGACCTGCCCGGTACGGGGTGGAAGCTCGGGCCTCGGCGTCCGCTTACGCTTTTTCCCGGTGTCGACTGCCTTGCCCTTCTGCTTCCTTAAACTCTCCATCTGGGCGTGTCTGTCGACGTGGGAGGTCGGTGCCGTCATTTCTGCAAAAGAAATGCAAAGTCAAGCGAGGTCGGGGTATGAAATGATGACATTAAAAAATAAAGTTTCAGGCTGACCTCCGATTCGGAGTTGGCGAGACGGGTATAGGAACCTAATCACGTCATCGAGGTCCTGGTCGGCTACAGGTGGCCCGCATCGAAGGAGCCACTGGACGAGTCCTCGGAACTAGACGTAGAAGGCTCCCTCGTCGGCCACCCAGACCGGGAAGTGCTTGGCCCCGGAACGTCCGCTTCACTCGGACGAGCAATTGTAACCTGCCCAGTCACCCGGGCAGGACGGACAACTTGGGGAAGACTGCTTGACTCCCCAAATCAGCTGTAACCGGATAAAGTGTCCTTCCTCAGAAGGTAGGACTGTTGTCTAGTCTATTCTGGCTTCTCGAACAGCTCGTCCACTCCCTGATAACGCGGCTCGGTGCCCAAGGACGCTTAGTCCAGACGTGCCCCTGCTCGAACAACCTTAGCACTTGCTGATCCTCTGGGACGGCTTCACCGGCTCAGGCTAGAAAGTTTCCCCAGGTGTAGAACCACTCGTACTTCCATAATTTGTCCGAGTCAGGGTTGCCCAGGATAAAATCCTTTCGAAAGCTGGTGAAATAGTACCAGCCGAACTGCTGAGGAAGCTTCTTCATCTTGAATACTTGTTTGAAGGCCTCCAGCGGCATCTTGGTACTCCGGTGGTACTTCCATAGAATGTACATCCCGATCAGCAACCTATAGCTGTTCGGGTTCAATTGGGCCGGGCACACGTTGAAGTCGTTGAGTGCCCGGCGGAGAAAGCAATGCAATGGTAGACGTAGCCCAGCCCTGAAAAACTCGGCGTAGAGCATGATGAATCCCTCCGGCGCGTCTAAGGGTGAGTCTCCCTCACCGGGGACAGTGAGAATCACATCGTCCGGGATGCCATACTCGGCGCGTAGGTTCTCTAACCGCAACTCCGTGATGGCACTCGCATAGCCCGCCATCGAGGTTTACCCAGGTCGGCTTACCCGATATGCCGTCACGCCCTGAACGCGGGTGACCTGAACCTCCTGCTCCATTTCTGGCTGCTCTACCTCTGCCTCCTCGGCTGCATGCTCCTCATCGGAGACGTCAACCATGATCACCCCCGCGACTTGGACGGGGACCCCAGCACTCTGACCAGAGGTGCTCGGAGCATCCTTGCGGGCCTGAAGCTTGGCCCTCTCCCTTGGAAGAACTCGGGACAAGCCCGCTATAGCCGCCCCTACATAAGGGTCTTGCTCTTTGGACGGCCAATGAGCCTGCGCCCGTCTAGCATGTTTAAAAACTCTTGTTCGGGTACCGTTTGGGAATCGACCCTTAGGATTTGCTCCAGCCGGCCGGCCCCGTCCCGTCTTGGGGACGCCACTTCGGCGTCGGATTGGGTGGAAGAGGAGCTACTACTCTCCGTGCTACTATTCGACCAGGAAACCTCTATGTTCTGGGAATCAGACAAATCACTCATTTTCACTCAAGGGAGATTACCTGCTAGGGTTCTCGGTAGCTCAGGAGATACGATCCTCGGCTTATAACTTGAGCTCGGCAGCTAAAACTCTTTGGGCGTAAAATTTCTGAAAATGAAGTGTAAATTACAAAGAAGGTGGCCTTATTTATTGCCATTTCAGGCAGGAAACTCGAGCACGAAAACCTAGGGGGCGCAATTAATACGCCTGACAGGCGCGCAGACGGCCGCGATGTGACACGCGTCCCCCGTCTGACCCGCTCGTCTTTTCACCTCACCCCGCTTTGAAGTGTCGTTTGGCCTTCCTCCTTTGAGCCGACCACACCCACTTGGCATAGTCCACCCGGCTAGACACCGACTAGGTGAACTGGGGGGCTAATGTTGAGAGTAAGCTCGGCGCCACCACCGAGGACCTTAACTTTAATGGTCGGCTAACAAGCTCAGCAAACCCCCAGGAAGCTTGCTATCGGCCCCCGATGCTTTATTCCTCTTCCCGAGGTGCCCCTCAGGCATCCAGGGCCTCGCCCCAAGAAGGCTGCCACCTCGAGATGTACGGTAGCTCAGGTCGGACCAACATTACTCATAAATAGACCACTACTCGCCATTATAGGCCAACACAAGGCATATACATCGTCGTCCGATAGAGTCCAATCTATTGGGCGATGGACGCGACACTTGTTACCTACTGCCTGACACACCTTGATGTGACACCCAGGTGGTGGGCAAAACCCACTTTACACCCGATCCAAGTGGTGGCCTATAAATAGGATGCATTTATGGCATTCTAGAGAGAGACTTCTTCTTCACACCTAACTAGCTGCCGACCTCTGCCGAGCAATACCTGCCTTAAGCATCGGAGAGCCCTTGTCTATTGACTAACCCCTCTATCTTTTCCGAAGCATCCCTCTTGCTGGTGTGCACTTTCGGGCAGAGGCAAGCCTAAGGAGAGGTCAAACCGTGCGCAGTCGTACGTGGGTGTTGATCTGACGTCGGACAACGGTAAGCATCAACAGATAGTTTGAAGTTTGCGTAAAAGGCAAAAAATTCTATACATATTTTAGGCAATTATATGAAAAATAAACTCTAGTGCTGCTTATAAAAGTTTCTGCTATATTTTTCCTTTTGCTCTGATAATCTTTTTCAATATTAATGACAACAATAATGTGTGTGTATTTGTATATGTATAAAAGATTACGAAGAAAGCTATAAAAAGAATGAGAGCTTTTCTTTTATATAAGAAATAATTCAGGAAGAAAGATTTGTAATCCAATTTATTACTTTACAATTATATAATTTTATTAAAAAAAGTATCATGTGTGTGTTTAGAGTCAAAGTGATTTATTTGATTTGTCAAGGTTTTGCCCTATTATCTATTCTTTGCAAATAGTTAGACTTAAGAAAACAGTAAGTTTCTAGAGCGCCGACAAAATGAACAGCTCCTAATCTCTTCTCAATTATTGCTCTCTCTTATACTATTAATAATATTTGCAGTTCGTCAAAAAAATTACAGTAATATATATATATATTATGCCACATCACATACGTGTAATATCTGTTTCTTTAGTTACTTAAAGAGAAGTGTTAGTTGTATTTTTTTTCTCATATTCTTTTACACTTTATTCATTTATTGTTTGACATGTGGGCTCTATATCTTTTTTTGTTTGAATAATAATTTATAATGTTAATGAATTATACGTCAAACAATAATTAAAAAGAGTATAAAAGAGACGAAGAAAGATAGTATTAATGCTAACTTACCAACAGTCCTCTTACTTAGATGCCCTTTTTAACTATCTTAGTAAGAAGTCCTTTATTTATTTATTTATTTATTTTAAAAAGCCCTTTTTTTCACTTTGATTGGTAGAAATTCATTGTCTTACCAATATCAAGTGATGTTTAAATATTATATTTTTGTATATGAAATGGTTGTGAATCGATCTGAAATGATAATCTTGATGATGAATAAAGTATTCTTATAAATACACAATTTTATATAGATAATGGTTTTTTTTTTTCCTTTCTAATCTACAGCTTATGTGTAATCCCCACAGCTACCCCATAATCATGTCCTTCTAGAAGATGGATATACGTTGATAATGTACTTAACGATCACAACCAAATATTTTTCCAGCTAAATTATATTATTTTTCAGTATAATATATATATGTGTGAGTATATATAAATATATACACACACGTAACACGTACACGTATGGCTCATGAACTATGCAATCTTCTTTCTAACGGCCCACGTCTGCTCTTTCTAATTTTCTTTATAAGAAGGCATGGGATAGGGCCAGAAACAAATCAAATGTGTACTTAAATGTAATGATTACTATAAATTAACACCATGTGATCTCATCCGACCCATCTATACATACTTAACAATAGTATGATTAACAGAAGATAATATTCTATAAATCTTCTTGTCAATTACTTCCTTAAAATATAAATTTCAGATTTGGACTGATACACCACACACACAGACAGACAGACACACACCACACACATATATATATAATATATTTTATTATTGAAGGTTGGTGCTACTCTTGCGGTGTGAAGTGATTAGGATACCGAATCATTAGTTTTTGATATAAATATATCTATTGTGTTTTTTTTTAATATTTTTACATAGCTATATTTGCTAAGAAAATAACAAATTGAACAGAAGTTCGACCTGGTCCAGAAACCATTTATTAGCTTCTCCCGGCAACTATAATTACATGCGGGCAAAGCACTTTTGTTTTCCCCCATTGGTTTTCTCCTAAT